>CM073572.1:177770394-178361542 GCA_037074715.1 Magnolia kwangsiensis | reverse complement strand
ATACTCTTACCCGTAAAGTGATGTGGTGGGAATGGTTTTGACATGATTTAAGAGTTATTTTGGGCCATAAATTTTTGTTTATATGATTTTGGATGTGTAGCTGTGTGTGGATCTTCCTCTAAAATTAATGTTCTTCATTGATGTTGATGTAAGTTTATTGTAGAATCCCTATAGAGCCCATGGTTCCTCCTCTCCCTCCTTCAATGCATCAATAACCTTTGTCAAGTTGAATGGGAAGGATTATCTTCAAATGGACCAAGTCTATCGAGGTTTTCTCTTAGCCCGCGAAAAGGATCAATACTTCACGGATCCTAAACTAGAGGAATCTAATACCGGGTACAGATAATGGATGCATGAGGATGTCTAGATTTAATCTTAGTTATGGAATAGAATGGAATCTAAAGGAAGCTCTAATCTAGTGTTCTTAAACATGACAAAAGATGTCTAGGATACTGTGAGGATGATGTACTCTTCAAACTAAAATATTTCTCACGTGTATCAATTATATGAGATCTTCTCTTTTCAAAAGAGGGATAAGCCCCTTGGTGAGTACTTCACAAAATTGACTGGAATATGAGAAGAGCTTTCCATATATCATCATATTACATCAGATGTAACCCTCGTGAAGAAGCAATGGGAAGGTATGAAAATAGTAAAACTTCTATCTAGACTACCAAAAGAGGACATATCGGCAAAGGATCAGATTTTAGGAGGGGCTTCTATTCCTTTATTACTAGAGGTCTATGCAAAGCTTCAGTCTCCTTGGCAAGAGAATTTGATGATGTTCATGTTAATGCATCTAATAAATCCACATTGACCTCTTCATCCATTTTTTCTAGTTCACGTGGATGCCATGGTGGAAATATTAGGTGTGGTTATTCCCGTGGTCGCAGAGGTGGTAGATTCCCAAGGAGAAATTAGTAGCAGTTGTGGTGGTTAAGGAGACCGTACATGTATTCATTGTGTCCTAAAAAAATCATATTGTAGCCTTTGTTGGGATCTTCATAGAAAACCCACAAGGAATAATCAAGCCCTTATGCTAGAGAATGCTTCCTTTCGATGGTAGACCCACTACTCTTGCTTCATCTAATCTTGGTGTTGATCAGATCAATATTTCATTATTGTTAACAAAATTGGGGCCATATCCCTCTAGGCCATGGACCATTCCCTTAGGCCTGACTTGGGTCATGGGCCTCATATTTCCCTTTTATTAGTTCTCCTTATTTTCATTCCTTTTTCACCCATATTTTTAAGGGTATATTTCCCTTTTATTAGTCTCTTTTATTTTCGTTTCTTTTTTACCCTTATTTCTACTGTAGTAGTTTATGTAAATTTTCCATTCACTTAAAGAGAGAGGGCTGGACATCCAAGTCTCTTTTTGAGTTTCTTTTCTTCCCTAAGCTCTTTCTTTCCTTTGATATGGTATCAGAGCAAGAAGGCCCCTAGGGTTTCCTGATCTCTTGCCTTCTATTCTTCTCTTCTTTTTATCTTTCCTATTCATATAATCTCTTGGTTTGAGAGTCTAACCTTTTAACCATTGATTGCATGTGATTTGTGAGGGGTGGTCCTATGGCTGTGGTGCCTTGGAGATCTTGTTAAAGTTTTTGCTGGAAATTCTTGACTGATTTGTTCCCCCTTTGGTTGGATAAAAAACAAGTTTGACTGATTTGATTTGTTGGACTTTCATATTTCTTCATATTTTTTTTGATTGTTTTTCTTCCAAATTTACTGAAACTGGATTGCAACAATAAGGGTTTGCTGGTCATTATTGTTCAAACAAATTTTTGGCCATCTTTCTTCCAAATTTACAAGAATCTCTTCATGGTGACCTTAGACATTATCAGATTTATTTTCACTTAGTAGTTTAGCTGTCAAAACACCCTTTTTTGGCTTCTTGGTGATTTATTAATTCGAATATTCATTCTTTGAAATTTATTTCCTTTTGAGTATTCTTTTTTAGTATTTCTTTTGGTTATTTTGAGTACTCTTTTTTTAATATTCCTTATGGTTCTTGAGTATTTCTATAGCATATGTTGGATTCTGGTTGGTGAAATTTGGAGACTTGTTAGGTTTACATATGGCTTCTTCGTATACATCTGAGATAGCAAATACAATCCACTCTAAGTTGGAATGGTCGATTGTTCATTCTGAGAACCATGGGTTGTAGATTATAACCCATAAGCTTAAGTCCAACAATTATCTTCAGTATTATGATAATATTGGTAGTGGAAGAGATTGAGATACTGGACAAGGAGGCTGGGATGCTGATTGTGGTTGTGGTCGCAGCATTGGTCGTGGTCGTTGTGAAGACCATGTACTTATTGTGGTCGATATGGTCATAGAGTTGAATATTGTTAGGTACTTCATGGTAAATCACCTCACGGCTGTTTTACTAATTCAAACACTCCAGACGATAGACTTTCAACATACTGCATACTGTTGGTGAGGTGGCTCCTCCGGCGACGTCACCTGTAGTTCAACCAGCTGGAGATATAGTCCATCTCTCAAAGAGTATGATGCTTTATTAAGGGAAGCCGTAGAAAATAAAAGCCTCCCTATCTACATCTTTAGCTCAAAAAGGTAGTACCTTCTCTGCCCTTCACACTATACAACCCTGAAACAATTGATTTGTGGGGTCTCCTTTTTCTTTGTTTACCTCAAAATCCTTATATAGGTCGTTTGAGGTTAGCAAATGGTACCATGACAACAAAAGCGGTTTGGCTAGTGACAGTACCACCAACCAAGTGGCTAGTGGTCGATGCTATGTGGACCCCACCATGATGTATGTGTTTTATCCACGCCGTCCATCCATTTTGAAAGATAATTTTAGGGCTTGATCACAAAAATGAGGTAGATCTAAATCTCAAGTAGACCACACCATCAGAAAACAATAGTGATTGAATGTCCACCATTAAAAACCTCCTAGGGCCCACTGTAATGGTTATTTGACATCTAACCTATTGATTAGGTTATACGGACTTGGATGAAGCGAAAATATATATATCAGCTTGATCCAAAAACTTTTGTGGCCCCTAAGAAGTTTTTAATGGTGGGCGGTTCAATCAACACTGTACGGTCCACTTGAGATTTGTATCAACCTCATTTTTGGGCTCATACCATAAAATGATCTAGAAGAATGGGTGGACGGCATAGATGAAACACATACATCATGGTGGGGCCCACAGAGCACCGACCACTAGCCATTGGCTAGTGGCAGGGTCAATACCAATCCGTTTCCCTTGACAAGTATCAAGGGAAAGGGTAATGTTTCTGCTTCACCATTGTTCTCTTTGTTCTCTGTCTTATTGGTTCCTAATATTGATTCTAATTTATTATCTGTGAGTCAAATTAAGAAGGATCTAAAGATGAAAAAGTTGAAGGATGGACTATACATTCTTCATGCAAATCCTTCAAATCAATTTAGTTAATGTCTTAATGTAAAAAAGGACCTTTATCTTTGGCATCATTGTTTTGGTCATCCTTCTAATTCAATTTTATAGTCATTATTGCGTCCGTCGGTTGAATTTGGCGATATCAAGAATTTTCAATGCAAGGCTTGTGTTTTAACTAAACATTATAAGTCAGTTTATTTCCCTGTGAAAAGAAAGATAAATAAAATTTCTTCATTAGTTAATTCTAGTGCATGGGAGGCGATGCCAATTAATTCTAATGGATTTAAAATTTTAAATACTTTGCATCCTTTATGACGATGCTTCTCGTATGACACGGATTTATTTAATGAAAAGTAGAGATGAGGTTAGTTCGATTTTCTAAGTATTTCATGCTTGGGTTAACAATCAATTTAATACAAACATAAGAATCCCATTGTACCAACAATGCAAAGGTATATCTTTCTCATTCCATGTATTATCTTCATGAGCATCATATAAACTCTTAAATGACTTGTATATATATCCTGCAACAAAACGGTATTGCCAAAAGAAAGAATAGACATCTCTTATAAATTGCTTGCGCTCTTCTCATTAGTATATCTATTACCAAGCATGTCAAATGCTGTTTTTATTGCCTGCTATTTGAATAATTGTTTGCCTACTACGTTCTTGAGGATCAGTCTCCTATTAAATACTTCTCAGCATTCTACTCTATTTCTGAAATTCCATTGCAAGTCTTTGGGTATGCTTGTTATGTTTATAATAATGACCCTCGTTGAAATAAATTATTGGATTGGGCTGTCAAATTTATTTTCTTAGGATATTTAACTTCTCAAAAAAGGACGAGTGTTTTGATCCGATCAATAAAAAACATTATGTTTATATGGATGTCAAGTTTCTTAAAAACATACATATTTTTCTAAAGATATAGAGAACGGGGAGTCTATGGTTCTTCATGTACCTCCATTCTTGACCCCCGATCCAATTCTTTCTATTTTATCTATTCCAAGGGCATGTGCTTCATCTAATAATGGTACAAATAATGTGGTTTCTGATTCTCAATCAACTAAACCAGATCTGACTAAATCAAATTTGATGGAGTATGAAAAAAGAAATGTTCAAACATTTGCCTTCCCACAGTCCACCTCAAAGCAAGCTCCTTTGAACTCAGGTATTGATCGTATTCCTATTTGTTTGCCCATTTATTCTTATTCATATTTAGACTCATCCTTAGATTTGCCCGCTGCTATCAGGAAAGGTAAAAGATAATGTACTACTCATCCTATTCAAAATTTTCTCCTATCACTCCTTGTCTCATGAACACAGGTCCTTTGTTTCTACCCTTAGTGTTCCTCTTCCATTATACCAAAAACTTATGAGGCTCTTACTTCTCCATAGCCATGGAGGAGAAGATGGTTGCTCTTGGGAAGAATCATAAATGGGAGATGACTACTTTATATGTTGGGAAGACTCCAATAAGTTGTTGCTAGGTATATGCCCTTAAATACCACCATGATGGTAGTATGGCCAGGTATAAAGCTCACTTGTTTTCTAAAGGCTTTACACAAACATGTGGTGAAGATTACTCTGAGACATTTGCTCCGTGGCTAAGATGAACTCGGTCCATGTTATTATTTCTCTTGTTGCCAATCTAAATTGGCCATTGCACCAATTTGATATTAAGAATGCCTTCTTAAATGGTGATTCAAATGAGGAAATTTATACGCTTCCTCCTGGTTTTGCTCGAAAGGGGGTAGAAAAAAAGGTTTGTTGTCTTAAAACGGCGATATATTGCTTGAAGCAAGCTCCTCGTGCTTGGTTTGAGAAATTTAGTGGGGCCTTGATTAGTATTTGATTTAGTTGTATGTAATCAGACCACTCAATGTTTGTTAAGCAGTGTGTCCAAGGCATTATCATTATCGGTGTAGATGATATTATTGTTACAAGTGATTATACCAGTGGAATCTTTGAGTTGAAAATCTATCTTAGCAACGTTTTCTACATCAAAGACTTGGGTCTTTAAATAATTTCTTGCCATTATAGTCACGAAGAAGGGTATTGTTTTGTCACAGTGAAAATATTGTCAGACCTCTTGATTCCCCTTTAGAGCTTGATAAGAAGCTTCAGGTTGTAATGGGGAACTTCTCGATGATCCTCACATGTACCGACACTTGGTTGGTCGGGTGATATATTTGACTATTATTTGTTGATGCATGATGGTTTTCTAACTTAGGATGATAGATGAAATCAAATTTTCGAATTCTAGTTTTAGGGAAATTAGGGTTAGGGTTAGGGTTTGAAAATTGGAGAAATATGAAATTTGGGTTTATTTGAAAGGGGAATCTAGGGTTTTAGGTTAGGATTTGATTGAAGAAAGAAGAATAAGGATGTAAGAAAAGGGCTGAAGAGGGATCCACAAAACAATCCATACGGACATATGGATTCACACGTATGGCTGGACTTTTTATTCGGGTATATGTTGGGATTGTTTGGGTTATGGATGGGTTGAGGATGCTTGGGTTTAAGAAGAAGAAAAAAAAAAAAAAAGATAAAGGAGAGGAAAAAAAAAATGAGAAAAGGGATGAGAGAAAATACCTTTGGAGCTTGAGAAGAGAGAAGAGATAGAAAAGCAAGGCTTCACACCAATGTAGCTTTCATTTGAATTCACACCAAATGGGGTTTCACACCACATTCTCCATAAACACGAGAAAAAGAAGAGAACTTCAAGCTTTTTCATTAACATCACATCATTAAAAAAAAAAAAAAAAAAAAGCTACAGTTGTACGTCCAAGCCTTTATAGTCTAAAAGTTGGTCTTTTACAAAGAAACCATTAATGAAAAACCTTTTTGCTTTTAACCCTCTACTTTGTAAATTACAAATATACCCCTCGGGACTTGAACGGGTACCCACCTAGCCACAGGGACACTGGGGCTTGGACCTTCCTCTAATATGTGTGTAATGACGTCTGTAATTTGATGTCCCCATCGCTTGTCTCAAACTATCTCATGCAATCCGTCTGGTGAGTCAATTTAAACATGCTCCTCGCTCCTGCCATCTTGAAGTTGTTCGCCACATTCTTCGTTACATCATCTTCTCCAGGTTATGGCATCCTAATTAGTTGTCATAATAATTTGAACATTAAAGGTTATTTGATGCAGACTAGGCCGGTTATCCTGATGATTGTCATTCTACAACAAGATATTGTACCTTTGTTGGAAGAAATCTTGTTACGTGAAAGACCAAGAAGCAAACCATTGTTGCATGATCCAATGTAGAGGCTAAGCGCGGCGCCATGGCTAATACTCCATGTGAAATCTTGAGGTTGAAAAGTTTTGACGCTAAGTTAGGATTTCCAATGAATACTCATGTGCCCATGTATTGTGGCAATCAGGCTACCATTCATGTCACTTCCAATACTGTTTTTTCATGAACATACAAAATATATTGAAGTTGATTGTCATTTTATTCTTTGGAAGGTTGTTGGTGGCGTAATTTCTACTCCCTTTATCCCTTTTACTAAACAACTAACTAATATCCTCACTAAGGCTCTTTCAATTGAAACAGGACGACGTATTCAAGGCAAGCTGGGCATGATTGATATTTAAGTCTCAACTTGAGGAGAGGTGTTGACATAATTAGGCCATATCCCATTGGGCCATGAACCATTCCTTTAACTTGGGCCTGGCTTGGGCCGTGGGCCTCTTATTTCCCTTTTATTAGTTTTCTTTTATTTTTGTTCCTTTCTTCCCCTTTTCTCAAAGGGTAGTTTACGTAATTTTTCCATTCACTTAATACATAAAGAGAGAGGGCTAGACATCCAAGTCCCTCTTTAAATCTCCTTGCCTCCCAAGTTCTTTCTTTCCTTTGACAATTATCGCGGCAGGAATATGCAGATTTTCTATCTTCTAGTCGCTCTACATCCAACAATGCTCCCCCCACCTCTACAACAACTTTGACTCAATCAGGTAAAGCATGTATTTTTATCATCTTCTGCCTCTTCTTAGATCATCGAGTCTAAGGCATCTGACCATCTCTGGTAATCGTAGCCTCTGTCTTTTTTTAGTTGTGTTTGTCAAATACGTTGGTTACCTTAGCTGATTGTACATTATCTAACGTTATTGGAGTTAGTACTGCTCAGTCTAATGCATCAGTCTCTATGTCATCTATTCTATATGCACCCAAGTTTCCATTTAGCCTTTTATCTATAAGTGAACTAACAAGATCCTTGAATTGGTGTGTCCATCTTTCCTTCTTATTGTGTGTTTCAAAACCTCAAGACGGGTAGGAGATTGGTGGAGGTCATGAGAAGAATGGTTTGTAATACTTGGAGAGAACCAATAGGTGTGGCAGTGCTTCCTTCAGATTCAACAATTCAATTGCATCGTCGTTTGAGGCATCCCTCTCTCCAGAATCTACACTCTCAGCCTATCTCTTTCCAATATGTCGAAGTTGGAGTGTGAAGCATGCGAGCTAAGCAAACATCAAAAGTTCATTCTCCATCTAAAATTGATCCAATAACTAATGTTTGTTTTAAATTAGTCGATAATGATGCGTGGGCACCAGCTCGAGCCCCTAATTTATTAGGTTTTAGATAACTCTAGGATGGCATGGTTATATCTAATAAAGCATAGGCCGGAAGTTTTTCATGTATTTCAAAATTTTTATAATAAATCAATTTAATAAGAAATTGTGCATGTTTAGGTCAGACAAGGCCCTAGAATTCATTTCAAGGGATTCTCAAACCTATTTACGAAGTTAGGGCATTATCCACCAGACCTCATGTGCTTATACACTCCAACAGAATGGGGTGGTTGAACGCAAGAATAGACATCTGGTGAGAGTGACTCAAGCCTTGTTACTAAAAATGAATGTTCCGCGGATCTTGTTGGGTGATGTAGTTCTTACTGCATGTCATTTGATCAATAGGATGATTTTATCCATTTTAGATGGCAAAACACCACTCTCTATGTTACTTTTTGATCAACTAGCTTTTCATGTTCCTCCCAAAATGGACTTGCTTTACTCATATATTTGGGTCAAATCAAGATACTCTTGCCTCATTCCGCTAAGTGTATTTTTTTTTTTTAGAATATTCTCATGCTCAAAAGGGTTATCGGTGTTATTGCTCCACTCTTAAGAAGCATTTTTTGAATGTTGATGTAACCTTTTTTGAAAGTGTTCCATTCTACATTGAGGATGAGCATAAAGTCGAAGCCATGCCTATGGAAGCTCCCTTGCCAAAGGTATTTCCTTCAAAATTTGATGTTGAGGTGCCAACGTCACCTCAAAAGGATTTCACATGGACTTATTACAGAAAAAGGAGAAAAGATCAGGCATTATAGACTATTCCTCTTCACTCCACATAGTCGGCTACTGCACTTAATGAGTTTCTTAGTTCTTCTGAGTCTCCTAAGGTTATGGTCCAAAAATGTAAAGGTTCTTGTGACACTCATCCTATTTCCAACTTTGTCACGTTTACCCATTTGCCCACAAGTTAAAGGTTGTCCTTACCTCATATGTTGTATCCATTCTTAAGTCAATTCAGGATGCACTGTCAAATGAAAATTAGAAATGAGCTATGGATGAAGAGATGGAAGCCATGTACTCCAACGATACTTGAAAGCTAACTGATCTCCTTCAGATAAGACTCTAGTCAAGTGTAGATGGTTAAGTTCCTGCCTGATGCGTTAATCGATAGTTAAAAGGCCAAGTTGGTCACTGAGGGATATACTCAAGTTTATGGGGTAGATTATTTGGATATATTTTCACCAGTGGCTAAACTTAATTCAGTTGGATTATTATATCACTAGCTACAAATCATGATTGGCTTCTCTTTCAGCTGGATGTGAAGAATGTGCTCTTGCATAGAGATCTACATGAAAAAGTCTACACAGAGTAATCGCTTGGTTATGTTGCTCAGGGGAGTCGTCTAGAGTATGTGGGTTAAACAAGTCTATATATGGGTTGAAACAACCAAGTTCGGTGATCTTTTGGATTAAATATGAGTAACGTATATCACTCAGTCCTCTTAAAGCACTCAAACCTCTGGCTACATACTACTGGCTATGTATGTCGATAACATTATAGTGACTAGTGATGACTTAGAGGGTATTGAAAAGCTTAAGGCATATCTTCAAACTCAGTTTCAAATTAAAAAAATTGGTCTTCTTCGATATTTTTTGCATTGAAGCAGCAAAATCAAAAGTTAAAATAAATCTGTGTTAGAGAAAATATACTTGTTACTTGTTAAAAGAGATAGGGATGTTGGTGCCAAACCGTTTGATACACCAATGGACCTTAATCTTAAACTAGAAGCTGAAAAAGGAGAATTGTTAAAAGACTCCAGTGTGTACAAGAGACTAGTTGGCAAACTCATCTTTTGACCAACACTAGGCCTAATATTGTCTTTTTATTCAGTGCAATGAATTAGTTCATGCAAAGTCCGAGGGCACCATACCTGGCAGTAGTTATGAGGATCCTCAGGTATTTGAAATGTTCCCTTGAGAAGGGTAATCCTATATGGAGCTCATGGTCATCTTTAGATAGCCAGTTATTCATATGCAAATTATGCAAGGTTGAGACATAATAGAAAGTTGATTGCGGGTTATTGCACCTTTCTAAGCAGTAATGAGGTTTTTTGGAAAACCAAAAAACAAAATATGGTTACTGGGTCAAGTGCTGAAACTGAATATAGGTCAATGGAACATATGATTTGTGAACTTATATGGTTAAAATCTTTTCTCGAAGAATTGGGTTTTGAAGTTCAAGTTCCAATGACTTTACATTGCGACGATCAAACTATGATATATATCGTGAATAACCCATGTTTCGTGAGAGAACGAAGCACATAGATTTTGATTGCCATTTCATTCGAGACGTGATATCTCAGGGATAGATCCACACACCTTATATTTCATCTCATGACCAAATTACAAATTTATTTAGCAAGGCTCTTGGAAAATCTCAGAACGAAAAACTTGTTTTCGAGCTGGACGTGCAAGACATCTATGCTCCATCTTGAGAGAGAGTGTCAACGATTATGGGTATGGGCCTCCCAGCTTGAGGGAGAGTGTTAATGGTTATGGGTATGGGCCTACAACCCACTTGGTGCTTAGTGTTTTTAATCTTGGGATATGCTGGACATAATGTTTATTGTATGGGCATTTTCGTCATATTTGCTTTTTTATTACTTAAATATAAGATAAAGGGGGTGGGAACATACAGCCTTAACCCATCTTTTCCTCTCTCTTTCTATCTTCTTTTCTCTTTCTTCTCTTTTTCATCTCTATGCAAATCTACAAATCCTTTTTTCCCATTCCACCATTAGGGCCGTCATTTCAACGAATATCATATTGTTTGAATGCATGATGAAAGTTATGGCAAAAGTTTGGTGTTGGCCACCAACCTAACACAACCATCCTTTACCCGGGCTTGGGATCGGCAATGAGAGCCATGGTATTCAATAATGGTAATGGTAAGATGTAACAGCCAGCCTCATAGTCATTACGATACAGGCCATAATAGCAATTACAACCCCCTGTAATGGTAATTTAAAAAAATAAAAAATTTAAAAAAAATAAAATGAAGGAAAAGACACATCGGCCCCGTGTCAGTCCATTAATTTATGGCTCCGTATCAACCCATTGCAGGCCTGTAAGAGCCACTACGGCCGTTACGGGCCATTTTTTCCAAATCGGGCATTACGGCCAAGGTATTCCAAAACAGTTATGCAAGGGCCATAACATAACGGTAACGATGGTAACTGTTACACATTACAGGGTGTTACAAAAAGGAAAAAAAAAAAGGCCCGCAACAACCTGTTATGAGATTGAAACATGTTTTTTCGGGGGAAAAAAAAAAGGCGTAATGGCCGCTACAACCCGTATCGTAACAGTAACGGTGACCACCATTACCATTATGGAATACCTTGATTATGACCCTGTATCATGTAACAGGCACCACCAGTACTATTATCTAACAGCCATTACGACCATGGCATAACCATTTTTTAATACCATGATGAGAGCACAAAACTCCCACATGCACTAGGTAATAAACTATTACATTAAGTTGATTACAATCAAGCACTATCTAATAGTATATTACATAGGTTTACTACAATCAATAAGTTTCCAAAGGATTACAACTTATTTAATTTTTCAGTAATAACACGACCTAAATAAAACTCTCATGAAGACTTTTGCGCCAACTTGAGGCAATTGATTGGATGAGAGAGCAAAGTTCCCAAGGAAATCACGGGTGAAGACTATGAAGTGTGCAGTCACCCTAGGCCAGTGGTTCAATCATGACATTCAGGGGTGAATCGTGTTGTTTATTCAGAGTTGTGGGAAGTTTGAGGAATGAAGCATAAGTCTAGCTTCTTAATTGTGTTTCTGCCCCATCAAAGAAACATGGTTTTAATGTTAAACCATGGTCTACTGCACAGCAGGTACAATGCTACTTGTTTTGCAAAGACCTTTCGGGTAACACAAACAATAGGTTTTGTCATATTACCAAGTGCTCTGTTTATCAAAGACGGAAACAAGCACCTAAAGAGCACTTAGGAGTTTATATTATTTTTGCCACTAGGAATGATGAGTTCAGCAGTTCACGCGTAACATGCAGGTCAAAATCAAGGAGTGAAAGAATCTCAAGCACTTCCTAGAAACTAAGTATATCAATGCGACAAGGGTGATAATTAACAACTCTTTCCAAAGACTAGAGCATCACAGGTTATGAGAAGTTCATGCATCAAAGTATTTATGAGAAGTTCATGAATCAAAGTATTTGTAGTAGTCTTTAACATGGATAATTTAGTCAATTCTTCAAGGGTCTTGTATTTGTCTTTCAACTTTTTAACTTCTCAGTACTGAAACTAAATTCACTCGCAAAGTGAAATGTGCTGGCATGGTAAGAAGTAACAAACATATACTTTGAAATAGCCAGAGATAAGGTCCAGAAATGTGAAGGAATTAAAACAGAATTTAACGACAAGAAAAACCAACAGAACAGGAGCTTCATACTAATTAAATAGTAACTGGATTAATAATGTAAGAACTGGAATTAGCGAATAAGAGATAACACTTAAATCACAACTTTGGATAAACAGACATTATTTTTGCAGAAAGAAACCTAGCCATGTGGCTTAGACAATATATATATATATATATATATATATATATATGACTGCCAGCAAAAATGATGTAAGTGAAAGATAGAAGACGAACCAAATCCATCATAAGTAGATGTACCACGGCCCAACTCATCAATAATTATCAAAGACTTATCAGTAGCTCCTTTCATGATTGATGCTGTTTCAAGCATTTCTTGCATGAAGGTAGAAACCCCACGAAGCTATAACAAAGAACAAAACCACATCAAAAGTATGTACAAATACATAAAAAGAGCCTATATGAAAATAAAAATATATTAATAAAACAAAGAGTACTCTGTACCTGACATAGTTTGATACCATGCTAGCAATCTAGCAGAAAGGACATAAATCTTAAAGTAATTCCCAAGATGTAAGATTCAAGTTGAAGATGATTGTAGGTTAAGTAACATATGGAAAATCTTCACAATTCATGCAAGAAAGAAAACTTTAACAGTAGGAAAGCCCAAAAAGAAGAAAAGGTGATTGGAAGTTTCAGAAGGGCATACGACTGATTGTAGACAACATTCGTGTGCCATCATTTTGAAGGTCGAAGGTGCTGAATGTTTACGGGACTTTAGACCTATTAGCTTAATAGGAGGTCCTTATAGGAGTCTTGTTAAGGTTCTGGCCAATAGTTTTAGGGCAGTGTTGGAGAAAGTAATCCCAAAACCTCAACATGCCTTTGTGGTGGGGAGATAGATATTAGATATGGCTCTTATGGCTTACAAGTGTGTTGACTTGCACTATCAGGAGGAGGAGAAGGTGGTAATCTGTAAGCTGAACAATGAAAAAGCTTATGATAACGTAAATTGGGCCTTCCTAGACTATATGCTAAATAAAATGCGGTACGATCATAAAGGAGAAAGTGGATGTTGAAATGCATGCGATCGACCAAGCTTTTGGTGCTTAAGCGGCTCTCCTAAAGGCTTTTTCCCAGCGTCAAGGGGCCTTAAGCAAGGGGGTCCACTTTTCCATTCTTATTCGTGACGGTGATTGATTAGCGGCTTCAGGGTGGAAAACGTTGGCCTTCATGCAATGTTTTGAAGTGGTCTCCAGATTAAAGGTGAACATCCCAAAGAGCGAATTATTAGGTATCTGAACTTCAAAGGAAGAGGTGGAAAGCTTGGCAAAGGTATTCGAGTCTGTAGGTGTGTGGTGTGTGGGCCTGCGTGTGGTCCTGTTGAGGCTTTGAGATATGGGCCTTTAGTTCTTGTTTTTTTCAGGCTTTAGAAGTTTTTTTTTTTTTCCCTTACTTGTTTGGTCTTCTCTCTTTAGTCTCTCTTTTGTATTAAGGGCATATATGTAATTGTACCACTTATCATAAATAAGGGTTGGACATCCAACCTAAGAACTCATTTCTTCTCTCTCAAATCATTTTCTTCTCTAACAGGGTGTGGGACGGGTTCTCTCCCCTTGACCTACCTGGGGCTCCCTCTATGCATTGGTAAGTCTGCTAATCACTAGGACAAGGTCGTCAAACAGGTTGAGAGGAAGCTATCAGGTGGAAAAGTCAACATCCATCTCTCGAGACAAGGCTAACGTTGATCAAAGTAGCTTTTTCAAACTTGACGACATACATCATTTCTCTCCAAATATCAAGCGGTACTGAGGGAAATATTGGACAGTTGAGGCGCGACTTCCCATGGCAAGGGGCTAAAGTGAAGAGGAAATTTCATCTCCTAAGATGGGATGAGGTGTGTAGTCCTCATCAGGAAGGAGATGTAGGGATAAGGTATTTGGAATGGGTGAACTAGCATTATTAGGAAAATGGATATGAAGATTCAGAGTGGAGAAGAATCAGATCCGGAGAGAGGTAATTACAAGCAAATATGGGGTTCAAAGCGGAGAATGGTGGGTGAAGGATTCTTCCCTCCATAGAGCTTCTAGGATTTGGAAGGTGATTGGTAGAATGATGAACAACATTAAGGAAATGATTAGATTTTCCTGCAACAACAGCAAGCAAATAAGATTTTGGCAAGACCTTTGGCTTGGTGAAGTTTCACTTCAGGAGGAGTATCCATTTTGGGTGATGCTATAATATGGGCCCCTCCTTGCACTTAGAACTTGTCGAACGAGGAAAAAAAAAGTCGTTATTCGCTTAATGGAGTGACTGTGATGTTCCAAGCCATCCTTGAACATGGAGGATGTGATGTGGGCTAAGATGAAGATAGGCCATTCTCAGTTCAATCGCTCTATGGATCGTTAACTGAGAATTCCTTGAGGGTGGCCTACGACTTGACTTCCCACATGTGGTTTTTTGGGGCTCCCTCTAAGGTGGCGTCTCTAGTTTGGCTCCTAGGAAGACATAGGGAATTGGCTATAGACAATTTGGAAAAGAGATCAATGGTGATCCCCAATTGTTGCATTATGTGTATGAAGAAAGCAGAGTTGCTAAACCACTTGTTCATCCATTATAGATTTGCTCGGAAGCCGTGAGAACAATTTTTCACCTTCTTCGAGGCCTCTTGGGTTTTGCCTCGGTTTATTGAAGGGCTTCTCCGAATGTGGCACGAGGAAGGGGGAAGTAAAGGGAAAGTGGCTTGGAAGCTAGCCTTGGTAGCAGTTATTTAGGCTTTATGGGGTGAAAGGAACAACCACTCTTTCCGTGAGAAGAGTAGATCAAAGGCAATTGTTTTTTAGGGGGCTTTGTTCAATGTACGTTCTTGGGTCGATCCCCCAGCCATGGCAACAAGTTGCAATGGCTAGGCAGTAGTTTTTCTATTTTTTGCCTTTGTGGTGGTTTTAATAAAATTACTTCACCTTTCAAAAGAAAATTAAAAAAACCATCAAATCCATCTTGGGATGTAAGTCGGGATCCTTTCCATCTTCTTAGTCGGAGCTCCGCTGCGCATTGGTCAAGCTTCCAATTTGCTTTGGGATTCTATGATGGAAAAAATCAAGAGAAGGTTATCTGCACGGAAATGCAAATATTTCTCTCTTGGTGGCAGAATTACTTTGATTCAATTGGCATTGCAAACATGCCTAAATATTCATGTCTCTGTTTTGACACCCAGAAAGTGTTTTGAATCAATCCAAAGGGATTTCTTGTGGCAATAAAGAGAGGAGAAGGTTAAATACCATTTGGTTGACTAAAAAGAGGTTTGCACCACTAAAGAGACTGCAACACATTGGGTCAATGGCTTTAGCAATTTTGTAGAGGGCAATAGTCTATGGGAGCGAGTGCCACTAGCTTTGGACACCAATGGTTGGGATATCCATACAGGCCTAACAACAGAGTGTTTGCTGCTTGGAGGGAAATTCAAAAGTTGGTGCCCCCATTTAGAGAAGGAATCAAATATGAAGTCAGTAATGGAGTAAGATTGTGTTTTTGGATTGATATTTGGAATGGGGACAGCTCATTGTTGCCTCAATTCCTAATCTATATGGGCTGGTCGTGGACAAGAATGCCTTGGTTCCTAGCCACTACTCTAGAATTGGGCAAGCAAGGTTGTATGGAACTCCAGTTTATGATGCAAGGGATGATGAATTTGATTTGTATTTGAGCATGCTTTCTTAATTGAAAGATGTTTTTCATCTCAATCAACAGTAGTAACAATACAATCTAGGATGACTCCAATGTATTAAAAATCGACGATATCGGCCGATATATCCCACGATATATCTTGTATCCCACCTATGCGATACGAAATGCACAGACAGTACCGATATATCCCGCACGTTCGATCCGGTGAGCATTTTCAATTTTTGATCCTTTTTTTTTGTTGCAACTATGTTAAATCAGTGTCAAATGGTTATAAATCCACCGGTTCTTCATTTTTTGGCATGAAAAATCATGGTGTTGGAGTTTTAATTTTGATATCCATTGGTTCTTCATTTTCTCCATGTTTTTTTTTTTTTCAAAATTTTCCTTCGACTAGTTGTCAATTGAGACTAATTTCGAAGTGTTTAGGAGCGCTTGATGAAATGATCATCACATACACTCTAATTTTGAAATTTGAGTGTGGATGGTCAGATTTGTGAAAATCAGGGGAAATTCAAAATTTTCCAAATTTCTCCCAAATTGCTTGCAATGTTGTTGTACTCCAAACATGAAATCAAGCATATATGAGGGTTGATCTACTGATTTGTTAAGTAAATTTTTGAAAAATAAAAATTATTTTTAAAAATAAAAATTAATTTTAAAAATATTAAAATATTATTTTCTTTTGAAATTTCCCTTCAACCAGTAATCAAATGAGACTAATTTCGAAGTATTTAGGAGTGTTTGATAAAATGATCATCACATACACTTTAAATTTTATGAATTCAATTTGAATATAGTCACATTAATTCCGTCAGACAGTGCATAGCTTAGGACCATATACAAAGGAAACATATTATGTGCACTTCTTTTTTGAGATGTTATGATTTAAAAGTATGTATTAAGGTCTTTTTTAACAATCCCTGAAGTTTCATTGAAAAATTCAACCATTTCCACAATGTTTTCCCAGGTTTCCCAGAAAGTGCGATAAATTACCCGATACAAACGATATATCCCATGCAATAACCGATACGTATCTGTATCACAAGGATGCGATACATAATATGATACCGATATTTCGAACACTGGATGACTCGATAGGTATTTTCTTAGTTTGCTCATTTTATGATTATGTATCTCTTGCAATGTTTTAAGTATCTTTTGCTATGTAGCTTAGCCTTAACGCCATGTAGCTCAGCCTTAACGGCATGTAGCTCATAAAAATAGTTTAAGTTACATGTAGTGTATGCTACATGCTAATTTTGCATGCGCCACACAACATAATACATGCTACGTAGCTTACACTACAAGTTATTTTTCACCAAAACATTGAAATCAATTAATATTTTCAATTATTTGTTACATTTTTCTATTTTTCAAATAATGTTTTCAATGATTTGTTACATTTTTTATTTTTAATAAAAATTAGTTATCTTTTCAATGTTTTTGTAAAACAATATAAGTAATAGTATTAAATCAATTGTGTTGCTCTTTCTTTACCTTTATACTTAATCAATGCCAATTTTCCTATTATTTTAGGCCATGTTTAATTGTACCAAATGTCATTAAATTTCACTACTGATCAGATCAATTTGGTGCACAATATTAGAAAGGAGAACACTGCGCTACACGCTATTCCTTATTTAAAATATTGATCTTTGATTGGGGTCTTTGTTCTTCCCACCCACATGAAGACAAAAATAAACTAATATCTCAAAAGTTGAAGTAGGTCCTTTTTAGTAAAGATTTGAAGCAAGATCCAAATTAGATGGTCTCTTTAGTTTCTTTAGTGATAGATTTCAAGTAAAAGGAGTCTTATGGATTCCATTTGTGACTATAGCTTGGTTCTTTGAAGGCTCTATTTAGTAAAGATTTGAAATATCTTGTTAAGAGTCCAAACTTGGATGCTCTCTTTGGTTGTCTTTACTCTGTAGTAATAGTTTTCAAGGAGTCTTACATATAATTAAGTAATTGGTAGACTTCCGCTTTGGGAGATGTCTTGAGGGATCTTTAACAGGATTATACTAAATAAGAAAGAGAAAAACATAAGAGAAAAAAGCCAAAAAGGGGAACAGATTTAGGTACACGTGGTATTCATTTTTTATTTTTTTTCCTGAACTTAGAATAATAGCGATTTTATATTCGAATAAAAACAATAACAAATTTTCTTCTCTCGAGACCTGTTTGGCTTTGCTCAAAAAGTGTTCTTTGTGATTTTGATTTCAAAAAGTGAAAATTCACTTTTTTAGGCTTTAAGCATGTTTGGTTATCCACTTAATTAATTAATTTTCAAAAAACATTTTTTTGTGAATTTGTGCTTTTCTCCATAAGGTCTAGCCACCCGTTTCTTGCTATCGTTTCCGCTTCTTGTGGAAAGCACACATAAAATCTCTCCACACGTAAAATCTCTCTTTCCCCCTGTTTCCTACTATCGTTTCCGCTTCCTATGAAAAGCACTCATAAAATCTCTCTGGAAGGTTTGTCAATGGCACACGATTGTAGAGCCATACACCTCTACACGTGCCATCGTAGGTCCAAGATCAAATTCATACACTAATTGGTCCAACCATGTTTTCCCTAAAATTAATTTGGTTCACTTAGAAGGTGGACTCCAACGTTGGAAAAAGGTGAATGGGTTACAAAACTTCAGCCAAGTGTTTAGATCCATACATTTTTTTTGCAAACTGTGGCCCACCTGACCAGTGAGTCAACCTAATTCTTAGAATAGGACATCAATATAGTGGTGCCTTTCTAACAGATGGATTGGATCATGGACCTACATGCCATGATGGCAAAAGTGAAGGCATGTACATGAGTTGTAATTGCACGCGCTTATGGGCTTAGCAAACTTCATCTCTGGAGAAGCCAAACAAACACAACTTTCCCATAACCCATGCCTATAGCATTATGAGGCCCACTGCGATGACTGTGAGACATCCACTCCACCTATCCATTTTGCCATATCATGTTAGGGTATGACTCCAAAATGAGGTAGATCCAAGACTTAAGTGGGTCATGCCAAAGGAAACAGTTCAGATTCATTGCACACCATTGAAACCTTCATGGGGAAATTGTTTTTCTAGTGCATTTTTACCAAACATGCACATTTTTACATAAGCAATTCTCAAGAAATTCTTGAGAATCAATTTTGAAGTTTCTAAAGCAACATCAAACAACCCCCTAGAGAATTTCTTCTCTTGCAGAAGGTGAATAGCCTAACCTCAAGATCCATCATGAATCTACAGAAGTGGGAGATCATTTTTATTCTTCTTCTTACTTTGTTTGTACAAAATCCTTCAACTGTCCACAACCAAGATAAGTATTGTCCAAACAACTTGGACTCCATTTTTGCCAAAGACGACCCACTTTTGCAATGGTTGGAAGGGAGGGGGAGAGAGTGATGCAAGACAATTAACCACTTCCTCTAAAAGCTCGAACTGATAGAGCATGGCGAATTAATCCCTTTTTCCTCATAGCCCAGGCCCCAAATTCATGTGTTAGGTCCTCGGCCGAACCCTCCTCGTGGGGCCCAAATCCATGGGTTCCTCCTCACACAGGCCCCAAACCCATGGGTTCTGAGGGCCGCCAATGCCAAGTGTGCCCTTGCATCCCACATGTCACCCCACTCAAGACCAGTGTGAAAATGCCCCTGCATTAATCACCCCGGTGAGGAATCTCGAATATGAGACCTCCCGCTCTGATACCAATTTGATGCAGGACAATTAACCAATTCCTTTAAAAGCTCGAATTGATAGAGCATGGCAAATTAATCCCTTTTATCTCATAACCCAGGCTCCAAATCCATGGGTTAGGTCATCAGCCAAATCCTCCTCGTGGGCCCCAAATCCATGAGTTCTGCGAGCCACCCACCCTGAGTGTGCCCTTGCATCCCACAGGCCACCCCACTTGAGCCTGGTGTGAAAATGCCCCCGCATTAAGGAGGTACCAACCAATACCCAAGACTAGTGGTTAGTGTCTAAGTTGGCCAATGATAACTGAAGATGTTGAGGATAGTGCTATCGAGTCCAACGACCACTGATCGAATAGTAGTGAAGATGGGGCACAGTACCTAGCACCTATCTTTATACATGTGGTGACATTGTATGGTGTGGTATTCATCATGAATCTAATCAATGTGGATATGTCATTTGATGAGGGGACTTGTTATGGTTAGCCTAATGGTGGTGATGGAGATGATGGTAATAGAGATAATGGAAGTGGTCAAAAGAGAGATTATGGCAACCAAATTGGCTATCAAGTGAGTACCCGGGGTCACACTTTTACCCACACATTTCTTACCATTATTATTCACAACCACAACTGCAACCTGGAGTCAAAAGCATTAAATTATTTGTAATCTATCCTCAATATTATCAACCATAATCCATGATACGACAACCATAACAATGAAAATTTTTGAACCCTCTCGAGCATTCATGATGTGGACAAGTGGCCATGGTTTACTTAGAAGGCTTAGATCACACCACTCGTGAGATATATGTGAGACAAATGGGATCAAGTGGGCCAATTGGGCAATACTTCGGACATATTTTTAGATTTTGGGTGGGTGGGTGGGTGGTGGTGGTGGTTTTATTGGGGCAGGGGGTGAGGGTTTAGTTTGTAGGGGGCTACTTGTAATTAGCAACTAATCACTAGTTAGTGTTAAGCATAATAGAGGGGTCCTTTATAATTTCTTTCTAATTGTTAGGTGTTAGAAAGCTAGAAAGGTAATTAGAGTTTGGTTTGTTGCAAGTTAGTTGTGATTTAGGTGATTAGTTGGGGAAGTTGTATTTAGTTATGAGTTTGTTGTAAAAGGTCTATAACAACCTTGTAAAAAGAATTATAATGTAGCTTTGGGTTTTATAATAGAAATTGAGGGAATTGAGAAGAGAGGGCATGCTTTTGTGCATTTGAGTGTGTTTAGATGGAAAATTGCATTCCATTTCCATTAGATCTCAAAATCTTCCCTCCCTCCTTCCTTTTCTAATTACAAGGCAAGGCTCCGTTGGACCCCACTGAACCAAGCAATCCAGGTTATGCTATGCTTATTCATATGGTATTGATAATTTGATATCAACAAGGTAATGACAACATTCTCATGCCTCATTACCTCGTAGTTAAATTTTTCTGACCTTGTACGTATATATTTAAGTTTGAATAGAATTTTAGATTTTAAGTAGTTAGCATGGAGCCATGAAGTTTATCCAACATGTGAACTATTGACTAAAGTAATGTACTGCATTACATGCAGTGTTCGAAATATCAGTCTCGCGTTACGTATCGCACCCTTGGGATACGGATACGGATACGTATCAGTTATCGCATAGGATATATCGGTTGTGTTGCATAATGTATCGTTGTTGTTGGAAACATTGGGAAATTGGTCCAATTTTTCAATGAAACTTCAATGGTTGTTTAAAAAAAAACATCAATACACACATATAAATCAAAACATTACAAAAAAACAAGCGCACATAATATGTTTTCTTTGTATGGAGTCCTAATTTATGTGTTGTGTAACTGAATTGATGCAAATATATTCAAAGTTTATTAATATAATTTACAAATGTAAGAAAACATGTGGAAACACAAGCAATACATTCAAAATTAAAAGAAGAATCACTAGATCAAGTTATATACGTGTTAGATTTTATGTTTGGACAAAAATATTGCAATTGATTTGTGAGAAATTGAGAATTTTTTATTTTTTCAATTTTTCACAACTCAGCCTATCTCCTCCAAATCTCAAAATTAAAGCTCCCAATCCATGATTTTTCATGCAAAATATGAAAAATCATGGATTTGTAACAATTTGACAATGACTTAACATGATTTACAGGAAAAAAAAATTGATCGAAAATCGATAATGCTCACCGGATCGAAAATGTGGGATATATTCCACTACTTGTGTGTTTTGTATCGCACAAGTGGGATACAAGATATATCATGGGATATATCAGCCAATATCGTCGATATTTAAAACACTGATTACATGTACCATAGTCTACAAATTCTACATGAAAATGATAGTTGATAACATCATATATCAATATATAAAAGTCATGAATTTCTAATTCTTAAATGCCTTAACACCAAACTAAAATGTCGAAGACCCAAATATTCAGCTTTCAGCAGGTCAGCCGATAAAGAGAGCATTTTTCCAAATACACTATGGAATACGTCGGAAACACGAATAAATGGTAGGTTCTTATGTTCCCATTTTTTTTTCCTTTTTCTATTTCCACATTATTTTGTTAAAAAAATTTAACATCAATATGGTCCGATATTGGTCTGATAGTCCCTGTATTGTATCGCTCTTTGGTTGGGTCGATACACGCACCAATACCTATATCTGGAACCATGTGTTAAAGTGACCTTGACTTTTATGCAGAGTAAGGTGTAGCCCAGGAATATTCACCTGTTGACCATCAACTACAGCTGATCAAGTCTTAGCCCTAACACCCTCTTTGGATGAACCAACTAAAGGAACCATTAGAGATTCAAGCCCTTGACTGGACTCCCAACAACATTTGTGTTACTCAAAATAACATTCTTACATACACTTCACCTGCTCAAACATGCACTTTCCTCTCAGGCTCTGGAGCATTTTTAATGCAACAATTTTGGCAGACTGTGTAGCTACATTAGTCATCAGCACAAAAGAGTTCAACCAATGAAGGGAAGCTGCTTCTAGAGAAAACTCCAGGTTATCTCTGCACCCTCATCCTACTTTATCACTTCGAGATCATTTAGGAGACTGAGCTAGTGACCTAGACTATTTTCCCCTTACCGATAAAGCTTCTATCCCGTCATCTCAGTCACCGACCTTGAGTTCTATTATATTTGGTCAGATCTAGCATTCACTTTATCATAAGGGCCACTTGTATGATGTTAGACTTACTTGGCAATCACCGGCACCCACACGAGCGAAAATGCAATCCCGGACGCTAATGCTTGCTCTATCACAAGGGATGAAACAACCGACTTGAGCCATCAGCACATTCACACCAACCTACAAACAGAAAAGAATAAACAACATTACCAATTGAAAGAAATCATTACTTCTGCAACAACCTGAGAATAATAAAAGATCTAACATGCAAAACATTGAAATATGAAAGTATGAATTTAATCTACTTTGCAAGTCATTTACATTGAGTAATTTAGACACACAAACGTATAATGACAAAATATTGATATAATAACTAAAAAAAAAAAATCAAGCACATTTGCTAGCAAGTTATACTGCCATGAAAAATCTTTATTTAGGTAAAAACAACATTGGATTGAAGACATTAGTTTTTGAAATTTGGCATGAACTTCATTATAAAGAAATATATATAGAGAGAGAGATATTATTGGAAAAGGTTTCAAAAATAATAATAATAATAATAAAAAGGTTCATATAACAGCCTAGATTATTTGTGTTCAGTATAGAGCCAAATGATGAAAGCAGTAATTAGTGAAGGTTGAAACAGTGTGCATGAGCCAGAATCTAATTGAATGTTAACTCCAAAAGAGTGGTCTGTTAAGCATTATCAAACACACCCACCTAACTTGGGTGCTTGCCTTCAATTCCTTAAAAAATAGGGTCATGAAAACGCTTGATTGGTTGTCCATAGATACCTTGTCTTAACTCATATAGGTTTTAAATATGGCAAAAATCTCTTTCCATACAGATGCAAGTCTTCATATATACTGCTATAAAAAGAGAGTTTGTTCCCATTTTCAATTCTGATTTTACTGCTAGAAGAGTACATGATGCAGGACCGATGTATGAAACAAAATAATGAATGGAGATCAATCAGCAAAATAATTAAAATAATTAAAAATCACAAGCATACTAAATACCATCTCACATTCCATTATTCTAAGAAGAAGTTATGAAAAATTCAAACCTAAATTAACAAGCATATGTCCCGCATGACATTAAATACATGAAACTAGGATCTAATGGATGTAAGAACATCCAAATAGCATAGGGACTATCCTAACTTAAAAGGGAAAATCAAAAACTACCTAGGGCTACATACATTTGGGTGTGGGTATGGCTAGGGTTTAGGGAAATTGGGGAAAAATTGAAGTTGGGGTTTAATTGGGTTAATTGGGTAAAGGGATTGGTTATTTAGGTTTGGGAAATAAAGTTTTGGATGGTTGGTGGCTAGCGATTTGAGATGAATGAGAGAAATTTGGGAATTAGGGTTTGGATAAGTTGTTGAAATTGGGAATTTTTGGAATTGGGTATTAGGGTTTGGGTTTGGATGGAGGAATGGAGAGGGTTTTGATAGGAAAAGGGAAGGAAACAAAAGGGATGAAGGGGTACTGTACGTCCAGCCCTATGGGCTCACACGTGGTCGTACGGTCGCACATGTGGGTTCGGTAGAGTAGGGTTTGGGGTCTCATTGGGTTTGGTGTGGGAACAATGAAGGAGAAGGATTGGAAGAGTTTAGAAGGGGTTATGAAGAACCTGGATGGGAGAAATCAAAAGTTGTAACAAATACCTTCTAAAGAAGAAACTAAAAAATGGATAGATAAGAACCTCGCGCTCTCGTTGATGGAAGATCGGCCTCACACCAATTTATCTTTCAAATCACATGCCCCAAAGATAATGACAAAACAGTCCATGCTTAACCCAAGTCAAAGAAAAACATATAAAACCACTCATAGTGTCCAAAAGCATAAATCAGACATAAAAGTAGATCCTAAAAGATATATACGTCTTATGATGAAAAAGACTCCACGGTCAACGGCCCGATCATTTATTCCATGTGATCCAACAGTCAATCGTCATGTCCCTCAAAACTCAAATCCAACGGTCCAAATCCTCCCTAAAGCAACCCATGTGCATCTTCCCAGTGTGGGATCTTCCAGATGCCCATACATACACTATGGGGTCTTCAACACAAATACTCGCCTAGCCATAGAGGGACGAGCCCGTCTCATCCTCTGATACGTGCACAAAGGCGTATGTGATGTGATGTCCTCATCAACTCTCCTCAGCTGAGAAGAGTTCGCCTCTGCCTTTATAACACTCAAGGATGTCGGGATCCAAAATTTGCAGCTCTGCCTTTGTAATGCACATGCTATCTGAAACCAGCCTATTCTTCCACTTGATGAGGAATTTCTGAAATCCCACATGGAAAGTGGAAACTCCTTGCGCATCCAATATATCTTCAACTTGTTCGTTTCAAGTAGGCAAGGAGGGTAAGGGTGACAAAGGCTGGGATGATGGGTCAGGTAGAGGTCATAAGCTAGGGACTAGATCATGGTCCGTGGGAGGGTCTAAAAATGGATCAAAAGGTTGAGTATCAGGGCCCTTGTATTGTACTAGATCTTTCATATTAAAAGTAGAGTCAATGCCCATGGTAGGTGGAAGGTTTACTACATAGGCATAAGCAATGTTGTCATGTGCGACCGCATATGCACATATCCATATGCAGATCTCATATACGATCATGGCATATGCGATCGCATATGTGGCATATGTGTTGTATGCGATCGCATATTGGCCATGGCACATTAAATTTTTTATTTTTTATTTTTTGCAAAAAAATAACTTTTTGCCTATAAAAAGGCTTCCAAACCTCCTCCAGTTGTAATATTCTCACCCCAAAACTCTCTTACTATCTTCTTCTCTTACATTTCTTAATTCCAAGTGCTCTCTCTCTCTCTCTCTCTCTCTCTCTCTCTCTCTCTCTCTCTCTCTCTCTCTCTCTCTCTCTTGGAAGTTGGAAGATCAAGATTCAAGCACTTTCAAGTTTCAAGGAAGACAACTTTTCTTACTTGTTAACTATATTGTTGAATGTTGAGGACTTGATGTTTAATTGATTATTTCTCTCAAATGTATTTTAAATATGTAAAATTAGTTATCTATTAACTTAGGAAAGTTCCCCTTGCTCATATTTTTTTACATTTTCTTTATTTTTCAAAAAAAAAAAAAAGTGCAGACTCATACGCGATTGTGCAATCTCATATGCGCATAAGCATATGCAATCGCACATGATCACATATGTGATTCAACAACATTGCACATTAGGATCCAGTTTCTACAGTATTTTGTATGGTCCTGGACTACACACTTGTAATTTCTTAACAGCTTTTTGTGGGAACCGTTCAGGCCTCATACGAACCATGACATAATCCCCTACTTGGAATTCCTAAAATTTGCAATGAGAATCAACAAATGCTTTATATTTTTCATTACTTAATCCGCCTCCTGATCTCATTACGCAACTCATGTATGTGACATGCAAACTCATGTGCTAACTCTGATAGTCTATGGGACACGGACATAGGTATGAGATCTATAGGTTTCCTAGATTTGTAGCCATGCACAACCTCAAATGGACTCATGCGTATGGACCTATTAATGGAACTATTATACGCTAACTTGGCTTTAGGCAAAACAGTATCCCAAGTTCTGACATGATCTCCCACAAGGCATATAAGCATATTTCCAAGACTCCTATTAACGACCTCAGTCTAACCATCTATTTGAGGGTGCTAGGCAGATGAAAATTGAAGCCTTGTCCCCATCATGTGTCATAGTGTCTTCCAAAAATAGCTCATAAAATGTACATCACGATTAGACATTATGGTCTTTGGTAGACCATCTAAACGCACTACCTCCCCAAAGAAAAGTTTAGCCACATTGGAGGCATTCAACGTGTTCGAGCACGGAATGAAATGGGTCATTTTAAAAAAATGGTCCACAACCACGGAGTATGGGGCACTGGCAAAGGCATATATAATCCTTTATTTTGTTTTCTCTACTTCACCAGTTAACAAGTCCTGCACTGCCCAACTATCTTGACTATATCTCGCTTGAGACTTGGCCAATAGAACTTATCCTCTAAAAGGGCAATGGTCATGTCCCTCCCCAAATGACCAGCTACCCCTCCTACATGAAGTTCCCAAACTTGGAAATCACAGAGGAAAGTATGGGGAATGCAGAGTTTGTCACCTTTAAATAGGAACTCATCAATGATGACAATCCCGCGACTATCGCTCAACTAACCATCTTGTAATGACACGTACAACTCACCAAAGTCTAAATATATAAGATACTCCTCTCAGTCGCTCAAACCCAATCACTTCCACACTCATACTTTGGAGTAGCGCCACACAACGACTAAGGGCATCATCAGGTTTGTTCTCGACCCCAGCCTTATGTTTGAGAACGAAAGAATATTCCTGAAGAAATTAAAGCCATTTAGCATGCCTAGGGTTTAGTTTCTTCTACGAATTAAGGTAACGTAAGGCGTCGTGGTCAGAAAATCTTGTGATAATAAATAATGACGCCAATGGCGCAAGGATTGAATGATCGCATAGAACCCTATCTTAGATAGAATATTGTTGCTTTGCTCATTCAACTTCTCACTAAAATAAGCAACGAGGTGCCCTTCTTGACTAAGCACTCTACCTATATCCAGTGTTCAAAATATCGGTATAGCATTACGTATCACATCCTTGGGATACATATGTATCGGTTATCGCACAAGATATATCATTTGTTTCGAGTAATTTATCATACTTTTTAGGAAACATGGGGAAACATTGGGAAAATGGTTGAATTTTTCAATGACACTTTGAAGGTTGTTAAAAAAGAACTTAATACACAATTTTAAATCATAACATCTCAAAAAAGAAATGCACATAATAGGTTTTCTTTGTATAGGGTCCTAAGCTATACATTGTCTGACTGAACTAATGTAACTATATTCAAATTGAATGCATAACATTTAGAGTGTATGTGATGATCATTTCATAATACTTCAAAATTTATCTCAATTGACAGCTAGTTTAAGGAAAAAAAATTTAAAAAAACAATGATATTTTAATATTTTATTATTATTAATTTTTAATTAAAAAATGTTTTTTATTTTCTAAAAATTGACAAGGACTTGACAACTCAGTAGATCAGCTCTCATCCATGCTTGATTTCGTGTTTGGAGTGCAACATTGCAAGCGATTTGGGAGAAATTAGGGAAATTTTGAATTTCCTAATTTTTCTCCAAATTGGACCACCTATACTCAAATTTCGAAATTAAAGTGTATGTGATGATCATTTCATCAAATATCCAAAATACTTCGAAATTAGTCTCGTCAATTGACAGCTGGTTGAAGGAAAATTTTGAAAAAAAAAATGAAGAACATGAAGAACCAATGGATATCGAAATCAAAGTTCCAACTCCATGATTTTTCATGCAAAACATGAAGAACCAATGGATTTGTAACCATTTAACACTAATTTAACACAATTTCAACAACAAAAAAGAGATTGGAAATTAAGAAACTGCTCAACATATTGAACATGTGGAATATATCAGCACTACCTGTGCATTTCGTATCACACAAGTAGGATACAAGATATATCGTGGGATATATTGGCTGATATTGTCAATACTTAAAACATTGCCTATACCTACCCCAAATGCATCACACGCAACTTCAAAACTTTAGAAAGTCTTAAAGGTGCATGATGGGAGCTTCGTTAATCTTGCCCTTAATCTCCTTAAATGCTCTAGAGGCAATTTTAAACCATATGAACTCCCCTTTCTTATGTAATCGGTGATGGGAGCCATGATGGAACTAAACCCTCTAATGAACCGCCTATAAAACGTTGTTAAGCCGTGAAAGCTTCGCACCTCGTGAATATTGCATGGTTCAGGCCAACTCAATTATGGCCCTGACCTTCACGGGGTCCACTCCCATGCCCTCGGATGATACTTTGAACCCTAAGAAAATAACGCTCTTTAACATGAATGTGCACTTCTTAAGGTTAGCATAAAGCTTTTCAATTCTGAGGACCCCGCAAACTCGCCTCAGATGGTGGAGATGTTGTTCCTTTGATGTGTTATAAATAAGAACGTCATCGAAATACACCACAAAGAACTTACCCATAAAGGGTCTCCAACACCTAGATCATCACTCTCATAAATGTGCTCAGGGCATCCTTCGTCTTGAAGACTACTTCCATTAATCTACTGGGCATATACATATTTGGTGATACCCACTTTTGAGGTCAATCTTCAAAAAGATGGTGGCACCTGCCATCATCTCAAACAAATCATCAAGACACAGTATGGGAAACCGGTACTTGACCGTTATCTTATTTGTGGCTCTACTGTCCACGCATATACGTCATGTGTCGTTTTTCTTAGGCGTAAGAAGTGTTAGCATGGCACACAAACTCAAACTCTCTTGAATGAAACCCTTCCTAAGCAACTCATCTACCTGCTTCTTCAACTCTGCATGCTCCATAGGGTTCATTCGATAATGAGGAAGGTTAGGTAGAGTCGCCCCAGGGATAAGATCAATGGCATGCTGGATGTGCCTCATGGGTGAAAGCTCATTTGGTAAGTCCTCTAGAAATACATTGTGAAACTCATCCAAAATCGAAATCACCTCAGGAGATCCTTCTACACCAACCTCAGGTGTAACTTCTCTAGCCACTAAGGCGTACACCATCGAATCCACCTTAGTCTCTCTCTTTCGAACTCCTTGGCATTGATAACATGGAGAGAATTAGGTTGGAATTTTCTCGTATCCATTAGGTTACTCGACTTCTCCTCAGCTTTCTTCTCCACATTGCGTTTTGGTGGGAGAGGAACTAGAGTAATATTCTTGCCTTGATGCATGAATGAGCACACATTCAAGCGGTCATATATCGTCACATAATGGTCAAATAACCGAGGCCGCCCCAAAATGATGTGTCCAACATCCATGGGCAAAACGCCACACCATAGCGAATCTAAATAGTATCCGAAATGAACAGGCACAAGACATCACTAGGTGACAGGCATGGAATATGCGTCAACCCATGGTGCAGTTCAAGTTTCAAACCCAAACACGATAAAGTACCAGTGGAGACCACATTTGTACAACTACCACTATCGACAATGACTTTACAAATCTTCTCCCCACATTTTACACAGGTGTAAAAAATTGTAGTTTGACGCTAGTCATCAGTCTCCTTAGCATTGGTCAAAGCGCACATGACTACTGCAAGTGGTGTGGTCTCATCTTCTTCTACTTCCTCGTCACTGGCACCAGTAACATTGGGTTGGTAAACTTCTTCTTCATAGTTGCCATGTTCACCTCCTTCTTCCTTACCTTTGCCAATCACCAAGGCCTTGTTCCTCTCTTTTAAGGGACACTGATGCGCAAAGTGACAAAATCCATGCAATTAAAGCATCATGTTGGTTCACCTCCCCTGGAGTTAACACTTGCTATCCCATTTCCTTTAACATCTCTAGAGTTGGATTGGGAACCATCTTTGGGTTTGGATTAACTTCCCATGTTAGACTTAAGTCCCTTCAGGGTAAGTCTTAACGCTTGAATCCCAAGAGTCAAAATGCCTCCCAATCGGTGCTTTGAAATAGTACTCAATGTCTTGCACCACTTGGTACATGTGCTCCAAAGTGCCAAAGTCACGAGAATAGAGTTCTCGTTGGATCTCAAATCGGAGGCTCATCCTAAATCTTGACAATGTAATCATCGAGTCTTGAATGTCACATTGTATCATGTATTTCTCGAACTTGGCGATGTAATCTGACACAGTCATGGATCCCTGGAACAAGGCCTGCCACTGGTCTAGGAGCCTCTAGCGGTAAGAGAGAATGAGATACTTTTCTTTAAGAACTTCTTTCGTCTCAACCCAGTGCACAACTGAGGGTTCCCCACTTCTCTCAATCTTACACTCCATGTTGGTCCAAAAAAATTTGGCCTGGCCAACCAATTTCAAAGAAAAACATATAAAACCAATCATAAAGTGTCCAAAAGCATAAATTAAACATAAAACTAGATCCTAAAACATATCCTATGATGAAAAATAGTCTACAATCAACGACCCAATCATGTACTCCATGCGATCCAACGATTCGATCATTGCATCCCTCAAGTCCAACGGTCCAAATCACTCCCTAAAGCAACCCACGTGCATCTTCCCAATGTGGGGTCTTCCATATGTCCATACATGCACTATGGGGTCTTCAACACAAATACTCACCTAGCCATAGAGAAATTGAGGCCCACCTCCTCTAATGCGTGTGCAAAGGCGTACGTAATGTGATGTCCTCATCAGTACACCAATTTCAATTTTACCAAAAAGAATCTCATAAGGTGAGATAAATACCATGATCAATGCATAGACAAACCTAGATCCGCCACTTGTTTACTACCAACTTGTTATATATGTGTGTGTGGAAAATGTACTATAAGGTCGACATTATGAGAAACTTCCCATGAAGTCGACCTCTATGGGCCCTACCATGATCTATGTCGAACATCCAACCCATCAATCGGATGCACCCTTCCATGGTGGGCCACAGGCTTAAAAATCAATCCAATCCATGATTTAGGTGGGCCACGCCACAGATAACAATAAAGAGTGGGTATCCACCCATTGAAACCTTTATGATGGTTTATAAGGCCCACTGAGATGCGGTTCAAACATCCAGCCCATCCATTGTGTGTCCCAATTGAATGAGGGGTCGCACCAAGTTTCAGCCTGATGAGGGTTGAATGTTGCATATCAAACCCCAGTTATTACCTGATTTTACGTACATGATAATGTTTAATGTCATATTTTAATTGTGTTTTTGTTGCAGGGAGTAATTAGGAGCGTGGACTGAAAAAGAGTACTACAAACATGGAATTAATGCTCCGAAGTCACCAAAGCAAAGGACGGACTCCAGAGGACCAAGATTGACGGATTTACATGCCAGGGATCCGAGGAAATCAAGTCGTTCACATTAAAGAGCCCGAAAATGGTTTAAAATGCAAGATCACAGGATTCCCACCATCCGATTGGCTCGAAACTTCATACATTTGCTGGAGGCCATAAATAAACCGTATATATTAAATTTCTGTCATTGGATATCTCGGGAAGTGGCCCAACGGACAGATCAACCCTTTAATTCCCTAAGTAGGGCCCACCTGCTATCTGGATATGCCTCAACTTCGAATTCAACGCTTTAAATTGGGAGACCAATTAAATGGATGGATTAAATTTCTCAAGAACATCGCAGTGGACCCCACCCGAATAGTGTGCATAGTGCACCATTTCTCCAGCCGTGCACGGAAACAAAGAGTCGATCAAACCGACTCTTGACCGCATCATCCTCTCTAAACGGAAATTTCCATTTTCGCTGCTGCGTAACGAACGGACGCTGTCCGTTTTGCAGAAGCTAGTGGGCCACCATCATAGCTCGTACGGATGATCCAAGCCGTCCATTTTGTAGAGGGTCTCGAAAGGATCGAACCCAAGCTGATATTTTGTGCCCATGTACACACACATGTGCGCTACAGAGGTCACAAGCGGACTGCCCTGTGACGTTCAAAAAAATCTCAGCATGATTGCTTCTCTGGGCCGTGTCAATGGACATTCAAAACCAACCATTCCCAACCAAAATTTCGTCCTAAATCCAATGGACGAGGTGGATTTTCCCGATCTCTCCATCGACTCCAACTTTCCAGCCGACCTCCAGCAGTTATAAAAGGGAGAGAGCAGAGCCAGAGCAAGGGGGGATAGAAGATCCAGAGCCAAAGGGAGGAAAAAGAAGAAAAAGAAGAGAGAGGGAGGAAGAAAGAAGGGAGAGAATGATGTTTTTCGTTTATCAATCTTGTTTCTCTTTCTAGTTGATTTTATGAGTTGCTAATTGCTTAGCTAGGGCTAAGATGAAGCCCCTAATTTAAATGACTCTTGTTTATTGTTGATTTTATCTGAATTGATTGATTTGTTTATCTCTAGTGTGCTTACATGAAACTCTATGCTACTTCATTCTATGAGCTTAACCAAAGTCTAGATATGGATATTGTTTGGAATCTTATTCTAGGTGCTTATGTCTGATCATGAACAGGTTTCCTATAGAGAAAGAAATAGGAATTACATTTCTTTATGCCTGACCATGGATAGAAAGATGTGATCCTTATGTTTTAAGGGATTATACAATTTGGGTGCCTAACCAAGGATAGAGTGTGCTTTATTTATTAAATTTATATCAATCTGAATCAGGGCGAATCAACGGGTAAAACAAGGGTCAGGATAATTAGGGGTGGATTCAAAAGTCCTAGTGTTCTCTTTGATTGAATTTTCCTTCTTGCTCTCAGTTATTTTTCATAAATTTTACTTAATAGTTTGCTACACTATTTGTTGCATTAGTTAAGAAGAATCGTAAAATTCAAATTGTGACAACCAGTCCTTGTGGGAACGATCTCGTAATAAATACCGTGTCTACATCTAATTCGTATACTTGCGAGTTTAAAATCATTTAAATCAGTTTGGTTTAAATAAAACATCAAGTTTTTAGTGCCGTTACCTGGGACTGTTTTGATCCAATTGGATTTAGGATTCTCTCTTATCATAATTCATAGTCTTAGGATTTTTCTCGCATCATTTTAGGAAACTTAATTTATTTATTTTATTTTTTTTTTACAGGAATTAAGGAAGCTAAAAATAACATTGTCTTCAAAGTGGAGGAGCTCCCAATTCTTCGGAAATCAATCATCTCTTTTTCCGGATTCTTTCTTCCAATTCTTGTTTGCATAGTTTCATCTTGTTTTTAGGAATTCATAATTTTTAGTTCTAGTTTTATTTCTCTTAGGTTGTATCTTAGTTTAGCTTTCTTTCTCACATTGCAATAACTCAGTTTATGCTATAACGTAGATCTCTGAACATAGAACTAGCACCTGTTGATCCTGAAATAGAAAGAACATTTCGTAGAAGATTTAGAAACATTCAATTTGAAATGGCGGATGAGAATGGAATTAAAGCTCTTAGAAATTATTCAGCTCCTGTCCAATTTAATGCGCCTTCATGCATAGTGTTGTCAGCCACCACGGTAGCACACTTTGAACTTAAACTTGGGGTCATACAATTGTTGCCCTCCTTCTATGGTTTAGATAAGGAGGATCCATATCATCATGTGAAAGAATTCCTAGACATTTGCTCTACCTTTAAGTTCCAAAACTTTTCAGATAATTCGATCCGTTTGCGCCTTTTTCCTTTTTCTTTGAAGGATAAGGCAAAAGCATGGTTGAATTCTCTAGGAGTTGGATCTATCACTACATGGGATCAACTGTCTAAGTTCTTAAACAAGTTCTTCCCCGTTCACAAAACTAATGCTCTCCGTAGAGAAATTACTAATTTCACACAAAAAGAGAGAGCACTTTCATGAATGTCGGGAAAGCTGGAAGGACTTACTTCTTAAATGTCCGCACCATTGTTTTGAGAAGTGGCAACAGGTTCAATACTTCTATGACGGTTTGACACTCCAAAACCGTCACATGGTTAATGCCACCAATGGAGGGTCATTCATGACCAAAAGTGATGTAGAAGCGTAGAATTTCTTTGAAACCCTGTGTGAAAACTCCCAGCAATGGGACTATTCAAATAGAGGTGAAAGAAATCCTCAACCACAGAAGAAAGATGGTATATATGAGATAGGAGTCACGCCAAATCTTTATGCCAAGATTAGTTTTAAATTAAACATCACAGCCCCAATAAAAACTTAGGTGGGCCCCGTGGTTTTAGGTGTTTTAGGCACAATTTCACACGGTTTTAGATGGCATGGCCCACTTGAGTTCCGCTTACAACTAATTTTTGGGATATCCCATAACCTAGAGGGGACCCACGAAATGCACAATGTAGATGTCCAACATAGATCACAGGTGGGCCCACACACGTAGACAGAGCTCAACATGCCAATATAGCATGTGTTTGAGACACTTGGGCCAAAAATTAGATGGACCCACCTTGAAGATGATCTGCCCCAAAATCAGGTTAATACTCTCATCAAGCTATCCACAAATGTACATTGATTTTGGACCATTGTAAAGTTTTTAAAACAGTTTGTTATTTTCATACATATGTGGACCACTAGATGAGTGAGGCCAATGATAGTTTTTTTATCCGCAAATTGAAATGTTACAATTAACCCATCGAGAAGATCTTTTAGCCATGGGCGGCAACCCACAGTGGGACATAACAGACCAGCTTCCATGGGTCCATATCTATACTTTATTATTACTTGCTATATTTTTATCTATACATACTTCACAGTAATTTCTATAAAAAGAACAGATCTGATTTATTTGTTGCATTCGAATAGATAGCTAAGTGGGCCCAGCCATGTAGCTACCAGAAGTGTTAATGTACCGCATGCACACCACACCCAAACCATGCGGCAAATAGGCCTGACTGTGTGGTTGTTTCAATCTATTTGGCATTGCCTATGTTATAATAACAAATTTGTTATTTATAACTTCTATAAATTTTAGTGTGCTTGTTTTACACTAAGCACTAATCAGGTTAATTTGAGAATAGTAAATATTTGTTTGAAAAATCTAACATCAAATATTTCATTATGGTTCTTATGATTTATATATCAAGTATTTTTGTTCTTCAATTTTTACTGTTATCATCAGCATCATCTAAGCATTATCCAAACTAATTGGGTTAGGCTACACTGATCCTGTTCCACCATTCCACTCTATCAAGGACCGTGTCCTGAGTTAAACCATAGGTCATCAAGCTTTTGTTACTACCTCTGCCCATGTCCCTTTGGGCTTTCTCCTTGCCTTTTTAGAGCCTTAAACTTGAACCAAATCTCCCCTGACCAGAGTTCTTAGATTTTATGGTAACTATTTTATTTTTGTCAAGTTTCCACGAAGTTGCTACATTTGCGCACCTTGCCTTCTGCTTACTAGTGTCTTTGTGTGTCTTTGTGCGTGTGCACGCGTCAAAAAATAAATAAATTTGTTGTCAAGGGCAAGAAGTAGCATGTAGTTGGCTTTTCAAATTGCTAAAACTATACATTATTAGAGGGCATGAGAATGTTTTTAAACCAAAATAAACGGCATTCAGATAATTTACAAAGTGAAGCCGTGTAACGAAAGAAACCTTGCTACCAACCACTTCTCCCCCTTTCCCATGTTTTGCGAACTAATTCTTCTCTTCATGCGCATTGCAAGTGCCATATCGACTTAGTATTTATTTGTATGGAAATCTTACAATGAAAGATGTCAGGGAGTTCACTTCTTAAGTTATTACAATCAGTTACAATCGGAATGTGGTTTGCACAAGTTTCCATCCCTATTATCAACACCCAAACAAATCACATAAACATAGGCTATCATTTTTTTTTGAGAGAAGATTTGGCTGAGCAATCGAGCCAAAGCATGTGGAGAGTCAAAACATGTTGTAAATGTCACGACGAAGGGATGAGAATTTTTAGATGGTCCAAATTCGGAGTGTACCGGAAATAAGCATTTCACTTGTTCAACGGTAGCTACTCCATAATGTAGGGTACAATAATCATTCATGTATTAGCAATTTTGCATGGTTTCAGGAAATTTTGGACAATACAACATGATAAATCATTCATGTATAAATATTTGGCACCCTTTTCCCATTTAGAATGATGTTGAGCATTCTCAGACAACATAATTATTGGGTGATTACATATATAAAAAAAAAAAAGTAATCTCAATTTCGAATAGTACTCTCAAGTGTGGGGTTCAATACATTACAAACAGCGATGGTATTATTCAGATTCCAAATTCAACAAACCTTGACAAGATTAAATAGTGTCACTAAAAGATGAATATCAAACCTGTCGAATAAATGTAGATTTCCCACCCATGTTAGGGCCAGTGATGATTTGGAACCAACTTTTTCCCCTTACCTGTAATAAAAGACAATCAAACAGGTCAAAAGGCAAGCCATTTCATGGATACAAGGCTGCTACAATTGAGGGGCCAGACATATTTCCAATATAGAATTCCACATAGAAACTCACAAGAGTGCTATCATTTGGTATAAAATTCACACCATCTTGAGCTTCCACACAAGGGTGCCTACTCCCTTCTAGTATTATATCTCCTTCATCCTGTAAACCTCAACAAGAAAGAGGGCAATTTGAGAGGAAGAGCATCTCCTCCGACAAGAAAGAAATACCATGATCTTACAAATGTTGAAAACAATTAAGGATCATTACCGAGGGAGTGATGTCAGGTCTTATATAGGGAGTCGGACAACTAGTAGCCAAATCAGCGAAACTGAGCAAGACATCCAACTCGGAAAGCACCGTTGCTAAAGACTCAAACACCTGCACCAATGAAACTTCACATTAAGACAATCAAATGCAGCTCATGCGCAATGTTAAAGCTACTCATCAAATATAGATGCCCTAGACAGATAGGCCAATCCACTCATCAGGTGGGCACACATGTACAAAATGAATGCACAATTAAAATATAACCAATTGCCCACATACAACATAGAATGTAGCACAACAGATGAGCAGACTGCCCTGATTCCAGGCCAGGAATCTACACAATGGAGCTTGTCTGATGAGCTACTTGGGTCCATCAAGTGGAACACCTCCCAACATGGCTGAAAGTCCACTGGGAAGTGCACTCATGCAAGTATTGTGCATATCTCTTATTCCAAAACAATGGCCACACACAAGAAACAAGAAAATTTGGGTAAACAATACAGCTCAAAATACCTCAGAGAAAGTTGTTGTAGTCTGAATCACTTTAGCAACAAGCGATTTTTGGCAATTTGTGTACTCCTCGAGTAGCTTAAGGTACTGATCCCCTAGCTTCTTAAGCTTTGTGTTTGTAAATTTTACTCCATCCTTCCGAGTTTCAAGGATAATAAAATGGGCACTGAGCTTTTTCCTAATTTTTGGCTCCTCCTTCTTAGTGATTCTAAAAACATGTCCAAATTGTGTGCCTTTGTCTAACTTCAAAGCCTTATCCATTGGAAGATCAAGATCATTTGCAGTCTGTTTGTGCAAATTGTGTATCCGTTGTTCCACTGCTTCTCTCTCATTCTTCAGTACAGATAAACTTTGGTCATAACCAGGTGATATCACATACTCCCCATTCTCAAGTTGCTCAAGGTCAATAGAATTTTCAACAAGAGCAATAAACTTATTCAAGTGATCATTGTCTGTCAGCTCCTCTAAGGGATCCAAATACTTCTTTTTGATCAGCGACGAAAATTGCCCTTCATACTGCTCGAAGGCACTTTTGATGTAAGGAAGTCTAATGCTTGACTGTATAAATAAAAGAATTATGTAAGAAATGATGTGCTGAAGAGAAGGATAAGGAAACCAAGTAATTGAAGTATATCAACCAACCTATGATGTACAACTGATGAATTTCCAAAGGAAAAAGAGGCATGCAGATAACAGCTAAATTTTGATTTAAATGCTGATAAATTTCCTTCTATTTACCACCGAATATGATCATGGATCCAAGAAAACTAGTCCCAGTGGGATGGATAACGTAAAAGTAAGTTGGTTGAGCTAAATAATTTAAATTCAAGGATACAGAAAGCGAGAAAAAAGTAGCATTCAACAGGTAGTTCAAGAGTACGAGGAATTTGGGCATTTCTTCAAGTTCATTGGGAGGACAAATTTGCTCAAAAGTAGCATTCGGCACAGTAGTTCAGAGTGGTGCTCATGAGACTCAACTCGATATTAGATAATATTTTAAAATAGGGAAAAAACAATGTAGCTAACCCCAATTAGTTGGGATCATTCTTCCAAGTATCGGTAATATTATCAATATCAGTATCCCCAACTCGGCGATATCGATAACACTTTTAGTATCAGAAATTGCAGGTATCAGCAATATATCGATAAGTATCACCAATGTATCAATATCGCCAATGTATCATTAATATTTTTTACTATGTAAATTTCAGGTGTCGCTTGTATCACCAATGCATTGGCAATATTTCAATAATATCACCAAAAAATCTGTTTATTAAAAAAATGGAAGTTTCCATTTCAATATTTTTTTATGGGTGCATCGTCATATGATGAAATTTATGTTTGAATGTGTGTGTGTGCATGCATGCATGGATGGATGGATGGATGCATGCACAAATGGACGGTTGGATGGATAGATGGATCATGCATGTGTGTATATATGTATTTGTCATTATATGTATGTATGTATGTATGTATGAATCCATGGATGGATGGATGGATTATACATGTGTGTTTGTATGTATCAAAGTGCATGCATGGATGGATGGATGGATTATACATGTGTGTTTGTATGTATCTAAGTGCATGCATGGATGGATGGATCGACCATTTTCCCCATGTTTCCCTGAGTCAACAATGCATGCTTTTAGGCCCCCATTAAAGGGAAACCTATTATTTGATTCCTAAATATGCAAATATGTGTTTTTTTGGATATTATTTTATTCTTAAATATGTAAATATGTGTTTCAACATCTCCTAAACTATCATTGAAAATTTCCACCATCTTCCCCATATTTCTCCATTGTTAACCTGAGTTAGTAGTACATGCTTCTAGACCACCATTAAAGAGAAACTTGTCATGTATGCATCTTTTTTGCAATTATTTGATTCCTAAATATACAAATATATGTATTTTAGTGTCTCCTTAAGTTTGAGAAACTCAACCATTTTCCCCATGTTTCCCCAATGTTTCCCTCAGTCAACGGGACACTTTCCAAGTATCAGCGAAAAAATCAGCAAAATCAATACGTTTCCATATCCCCAGCCTGCAATACATGTAACGATACCGATATTGCAAACGCTAGTTGGGATAGGGCTTAGATGACGATGATGATGATAAGGGCAGAAGCAATGTGTATAAACATGTACTTCAAAATGGAATTTTTAAAATCCCATTTTGAAATGCACTTTGGATTCCCACACATCAACTGATACAGTTAGGGACATGACTCTATTGAGTCTTGTTCAATCGAATCAAGTCGACTAAGTCAAGATTGAGCCTTGGCCAAAATGAGTTCTAGATCAAATCAGCTTAAAATATGATAAAGAAGCGTCGGGTTGAATTTTCAGACAATACCTGAGAGAGTATTAGAAAGTACATCTATAAAGTAACTTTATGAAAAATATCCAAACAAAGATATGAAAACAATAAAGAAATAAAAGGAATAGATATTGCCTGATAAAGTTTCACAATATGCTGCAGACCGCCTCTCTTTTTCCCAAGATTATGAATCAGCCGCTCAATGTCAGAAATTCTTTTCAAATGCTGCCTCAAATCATGACGAAGCACAGTATCCTCAACAAATGCCTGTACCAAATCCAGTCTGCAATTGATTTCATTCACATCCAACAAAGGTTGTTTGAGCCACCTGTTCAATAATCGTTTTCCCATGCCAGCAGTGCAGGTCCTGTTCATCAGACCAAACAAGCTAAAATTTTTGTTTGCATCTGTTTTGCTCTCCAGAACATTCAGCGCCCTCATGGCAGCAGAATCCAACCTCATGTAACTGCCTAGATTGTACTCTCGGACAGTATAATTCCCATAATTGGTCTCATCTGCAAGTAATTCTGCATAAGAAAGCAGTGCCCCCAGAGCCCCAAGGGCATGTTGGAAGTTAGAAAGTAAATCTCGAACCGGTTCAATGGAACCTTTAACAAGCCGACCAAGATCCTGTACCAAATCCCTCGACTTAAATTCAGATTTCTTTCTCCCCGTCAAAAGTACACCACATCTGGCTAAGGCATCATGCAGAGTCCTCGTTTCAGTGGATTTTCCACTCTCTAATGGTAAGAGGCACTCCTTGCATCCAAGGGACACCAAAGCTGATTCCAAATTCGTGAATCGGCTATCGTCGAGGAATTCCACCAAGCCAAGGGTTCTCTTAGTCATATCAACAAAGCCCAGCCCAATTGTGCACTCATTTTCACGAAAATTTGGACACAGGGCAACAATAGCAGGTGAATCCTGCATGTCGTTGTTGGCAAATAATATATCTTCAAAACCGCCAAGGTTTCCTGGTGTCCCAGTTCTTGACAACCTCCAATTTGATCCACTACCTTCATAGAGCTCCAAAGTATGGTCAGTTCTATCCAGTAGCAGGTCACGAGCAATATTTTCAAACATGTTTTTACTTGCACTCACACTAGAAAGACCATTTGAACCGCTGCCCAATTGCCGCAAAGCAGTAGTAGTGTGGTAATATGTCCTTGCGATGAAAGTTGCATTGTCACCGTGAGCAGTATAATAGTCCTGATCAAATTACACAAACTCGAATTGAAAATTGGCAATAAGGAAATGAATGGACAAGAATAGAAAAAACAGACGTTGCCGATAGAAATAGATTGCAGCAAGCACCATAATCTAAAGCTAGAAGCCCATTGATATTGAATAGCCAAATTTCAGGGTAATAAATAAGTCAATTATTAATGAGATCAAGAAGCTCTTTTATATCAGTAAATAGTACAACCAATGGATCACGTGGCAGATAACTTGTAGTCAAACTCATGACCTACCCCTAATCGACAACTTGCAGCTAGTGGAATGATCAGTTTGTTATAATATTAACATAACAGGTGCATGGAGAAATACAAGAGATCTCCATCTTTTTCTCAAGCGTGCCCTTGAATCCATAAGGAAAGAACAATCTCTAAAAACGAGAGATAAAATTGATATTGTTGATGAAAAGTCAAAATAAAGTCCCTTTACGAAGCAATTGGTATGACTTATGTAAGTTCTAAACCTTTGTAACTTTCCTGAAATAGGTAAATTTCCCAAATTTGTAAATAACTTCTAAACTAAGTAAAACTCTTTCACATTATTTAAATAAGGACTTTAAGCTATTCCAAGACTCTTGAAACCTAAAACGACCTAAAAATAGCAAAATTCATAACTTGCTAAAAATAGTAAATTTTAACTTAAAACTTACAATTAACCCCTAAAAAATGTACTTTTGAAAAATTGTCCAGGGCTAATGGCCAATGTCATTGGACAAATGTAGAGCTTGTCAATGTCTTTCCAACAACATATTATACGTGCAAAACAAATAACCAATTGCAAAGTTACACCTATCGGAATCTATAGTGCACATTATGCCCTTGATCGGACTTTTTAACCCAATTTCTTTCAATCATGGCCATCCATGAGGTAATCCTTGACTTTGTCATACATAAAAAATGGTTACATTATAGTTGTATCGGCTGCTATGTAAAGAAAATGATCACCTTCATTATGTGATACAGGGGTAAATTGGTCTGTTATGAAAAAAAAAAATGGCCATATCAACTGATATGAGTTGATACGAACCAATAAGCCCTATATCAACATCATTACGAAGTTGATATAGTTGTTACAAGCCGTTACAACTAGAAAGGGCCCATTATCAAAGTTTTCACTTTCATTTTTCCACTTACTCATTTCAACCATGAAGGAAGCTTAGAGACTAATTTTAAACCAGACTTGGGCATATTTTGAGGATCAAAACACAAAATTTGAGTGGGATTTGATGAACAGAAGCAAAGCAGGCCATTTTGGGAAATGTTGGAAGAAGTATAAACAATCCTTTTTTTCATTTTTTTTCATATTTTAATTCTATTTCTAAGTAAGAGGAGGACCTAATCCACCCAATCATGCTTGATCCATGTTTGATTAGGGCCTATTAGCTCAGGCTTTCAACATGTCAAATTGACACTTCCCGACAGGTAGTATTCTTGCCAACGAATAACCCATTAGACCATCAAATAAACATTTATAGCTATCCTTCAAAAAATTAATAAATAAATAAATGTTTAAAAACCAAAAAGAATACATATTTGGACTTCTCACATTTTTTAGGATTTTACCAATAACTTTTTAGAATTTTCTCAAAAGAATTTGATGTAGGACCGATGCATGAACCAAATATGATGTGAGATCGAGTAGCAAAATTAAGACAATTAACAAAAAACATAAAACTTGCCATTATCATCATAAATACCAAGAAAACGAAAAGAATATCATGCATAATTCTAGCCTAGGTTACCAAACATCGTTATACAAGATCATTAAATAAAGGAAACTAGGATCTCATGGATGTGGAGACATCCAATTAGCATAGGGAAAAGTTTATTTCAAAGTAAGAGATCTAATACTACCTAGGGTAAAATTAGGATTAGGTAAATTGGGGAAAAGTACAAATTAGGGTTTATGGGATCAAATTGGGAGAAGAGATTAAAGGATTTAGGTGTTAGGATATGAGAATTAAGGTTTTAGATAGAGGGGGTGTAAGGATTTTGGGTGGATTAAATAATAGAATGAAGTTAGGGTTTGGGAGTTTAGGAAAAATAGGAAAGTTGGTGATTTCTAGGTTTAGGTTAGGGTCTAGAAAAAGGAAGAAGAGGGTTTTGCTTCAAAGGTGATGGGAAACCAAATGGTACAAAGGGATGTCCGTACGGCCAACCCGAGAGGTCACACGTGTGGCTAGATTTGTAGATTTTTAGAGTTTTTTTAGGGTTTGGCTTGTGGACGGATATGAGTAATGGGGATTAGAAGAAAGGTGAAGGTTTGGGATGGGACGATCGAAGAATTTCAAATGAAATACATTGATGGTAGATGAATGAATGAGGATGTGGAGTTAGATGGAGACCCCACCCCTCCGTTGATGAAAATCGACATCAAACCAATCTCTCTTCCAAATCACATGGAAGATATCTTCAAGTCACGTGAAGATAGAAGAAGAAAAGCAAGGAAGCTTTCTCTTATTTATTTTTTTCTCAAAATCTAATGGCATTAAGGCTCCACACACCCATCTCTCTCTTTTATAGTCTCAGAAAAGACCCTTTACAAAAAGACGCTCTCAAATAAGATTTTCAACATAAAGATGCTTAATAAATTAAAAGTTGTTCATAAGTCCTTAATCTCAACACAAATATAAGCTATACCAAAAATAACGAAGCATGTAGATAATCTAAACAACTAAACTATTTCATGGCCCATGGGGGTCCACGATCAAATTGTTCAATGATGATGATCCAACAGTCTGATCATCGTGTCCACCCAATCCAACGGTCCGATCATCATGTCCACCCAATCCAACGGTCTGATGTGTCCATCAAGGTCCTATATGCAGCCCACGTGCATCTTCCCAATGTGGAGTCTTCAAAGATACACGAACATGCACGTGGGGTCTTCAACGTGGCTAAGAATGTGAATTGAGCCAAGTGGGCCCCACGTAATGATCGTCTAGCCATAAGGAGACTGGCTCAGCCCTCCTCTGGTATGGTGCTCAGATGTCTTCATCAGAGTTTCAACTATTACGATGCCCTATTGGCCGATACTATTACCTAATACCTTGGCCCTAGTACTTCATAGTTTATATGTATATCCATTCACACAATACATAGTACATGCAATATACAAACAAAAATTACCAAAATCCCTAATAGATAAACTCAAGATTGGAGAAAGACATTGAACTCCAAACAGGCATTTCTCTATCAAGTCCTCTTTTGATGCTCTACCATTGAGTGTTGAATGGTTAGAGTTAGAGAGCTCCTCTAAGTGTGGAGGTATTTCTTGGACGGCTACAGCTAACCAGAGCTCGGATTTTGACAATTTGCAGAAGCTACATTACGGGGGCATTTGGATCGAAAGTTACTTAAGATAAGCTACTTATGACTTAAGTAGCTTATCCTGATTTCTACTTATTAAACTGAAGTGATTAAGTAACTTTAAATTAAAAAGCTACTTATAATTGATAATAAAGCAAACTTACTTATCTTCAATAAGTTATTTATCTACTATTGTAAGTAGAAAAAATAACTTATTTTGTGGTATCCAAACGGGGCCCTTAATGTCCCAAAGGTTCCTTGGGTAGAAATGTGTGGAATCGCTTTTTGACCTTTTGGGGTAGTGTGGATTGCTATGGGCTCTTTGCGATTAAGGGCTGATCATCTGTTGGGCCCTTCACAAATGAGGCAAAATCATTTCGAGGTTGTTGTGTGTCATCATGTGGGGTGTGTGAAAAGAAAGCAATGAATGGATTTTTTATATTAAGAAAAAAAAAAAAAAATCTCAAGTGTGGAGGTGATGAAACAAAGAATTGTTGCCATGGTGATAGGTTGGAGATATTGCAATACCTGAATTTCTAGGAGTCACCTAGTCTGGTTTCTATCAGGAATAGAAAACCATAGCAAGCGTAGGGGTGATGAAACCGTTGTCAAAATGTTGTGGAAGCCTCCTCAATCTGGGTATCTTAAGCTTAATTTCAATGCTTGCTCTATAAAAATCGAGATTCTTTCAGATAATAGAATAGGTGAGAAATGAGAATAATGCAGGTGCGTTTTCACACTGGACTTGAGTGAGGTGGCTTGTGGGATGAAGAGGCACACTCGGGGTGGGCGGCCCGTGTGAGGCGAGCCCCACCCATGTGAAGCTGGTGGATCATGTGAGGCGATACCCATGTGATGTGGGGCCCACGAGGTAAGTTTGGCCGAGGTCCTAACCCATGGGATGTGGGACATTGGCTATGAGATAAAGGGAATAATTCGCCATGCTCTATCAGTTCGAGCTTTTAGAGCAAATGGTTAATTGTCCTACTTTAGAGAAAAGTTAAGCTTTAATGGTGTTTTCCAATCTTTGTGTAAATTGGTTTTGACAAAGCGGAGACATTTTCTCTTTGAGAGGATTCGCATGATCTCAAAATCATTTACAGGGGGGTTGTCATTATAGATGGACTTTTGCTGAATCCATCAAGTGGGCCTCCCCTAAGGACCCACAGCCTTGGCAATTACAACTTGTTATCTCTGAAACTAGAGCTCCTGCCTCTTACTTGAGGGTTTTACTGTCAAATGTTTTACAGGATGTGAATGAGGTTTTTGATACCCTTTCTAAAGAAGTGACAAGAGGACTACAATTGATTGGTGCTTGAACTCCCCTTCATTAGTCTTGCAACTTTTATCTCTTGAACAAAATCTGTTGTGATCTTTTAACAAAATAGAAAAAGAAAAGTAATAAAGTGGAAGGCCTGCAAAAATGGGCATTAGCAGGAAAAAACAGATTTTGCTTTTCTTTGTCAGTTGAGATTGAACCCCAATGGTTAATTTCAACAGGCAGTGCCTAAAAAACGATTATACATCCAAGTGACTTCAGCTTATCATTACAACTACAGAATTGCCCTTATAGCACACTGTCATAAGTAACATGCATGCACATACACCACTAAATCAGTAAAAAAAAAATATGGTGGATTTGGGTAACGCTGCTCCCACACAATCAGCGAAAGAACCATTAGATACCAAATCAATTCAGCTATCTTTTGTCAAAAGTCCCTTCAACACACTAAAAGCACTATTGGTACCTAGTCTTCCTTGAGGCAAAACTTGAATCTACAAGGTCCAATATCCCAATAAAAAATCAGAAAATCCAAAACACCTTTCCCTTTTTTACCTCCCTAAGGTTGCTACTTAAAAAAGGATAATTGAAAATCTTGTAGGCCCAAACTTGAAAGTTTCACGTGCATGATGGTTAGTTTCATGATATATTAGGTTTATCCAATATCCAAAGAGGTATTATGCAATGCTGCACTAGAACAAACAGTGTTTCCTTTCCAACTAGCATTCTTCAAAGGAAGGTCCCACCTTTCAATCATCGAGATCATTCATACAGATGGCCCAATAAATTGGTAGTCAATGGAAATAAATCTCGCCCATCAGACAATCCAAGCCATTTGATAAGCAGACTTCTTCCTATTAAATATAGACTGCTTGCTATGTATTATATTTAACCATCCATTTGCACGCCAATAACCAGATAACTAAGATTGTCCCAACTCCCAAGGGGGTGTGTTGCAACATATCTCATGTTGGAAATAATGTGTTGAAAACAATAGATAATATTCAAAAAAACAGAAAATTAAGTAATAAAGTAAGAAAGGATGACTTATTAGTTTGAGTCGAGGTGTGACTGGGTCAGTCAGCTTAAAAACAAATCTACCCTCATTGGACCGCATCAAAATTACAATAGGAATCTTCGACAGTTGGCCTTAAGGATACGACGACTATTACCTGGTCCCAACGATGCACTCGTTATAGATGGGCTCGAACCAGCATGCAGAACTTAACCAAAGTGAGTTGACTCAGCAGCGAACTTAGTTGGCAAAACAACACCGAACCAAAGACAAATTTTTAAAGAACCAAAGAGAAATCGTTGGGCTTTTAATGAATGAATTCGGAAAAGGAGCAAGTTTATATATAGACCACAATTAGGTACTTAAAACACCGTTTCAAATGGGTTAGGTTCGTTGGGTTGGAACCATGGTGTGTCGTAAAGGCCGTTACGTAAAGGTAAAAGTGGCAACTGTTAAACGTTATGGGGTCGTAACGACCGTAACAGCCATTACGAAAAAAATATAAAAAATGACTCATAATTGTCGTTAACGGCACATTTCGTCTCCTATAAAGGCCATAACAGCGTAATTGTCTGTTATGGGGCAAATACAAGTTTTCCATACTTTTTAATCAACATTACAGGACAAATACAGGTTTTTCAAGAATTTTTTTTCAATAAAAAAGAGACCGTAATGGCCGTTACAAGGGCCGTTACAGGGGCCGTTACAGCCATTATGACCCGTATCATAAAGTTAATGGTGGTAGCCGTTACAGCCACCGTTACCATTACAAAACACCTTGGTTTGAACCCAACTAGTGCGACCACCCGAACAGATGTGTCCATGTTTTGAAATTCGTGCAAAACCAACAGTTGCAAGTATACTCACAGTGCGGAACAAAACCATTAGTACGAGTGTATTCTTGGTCCTCACATAGACCCAGACCTGGAATGGCGCAGCGCGCATGCACATCCACAGCCCGGTGGGCGCGTGCATGTGTGGTCAATGGCATAGGTTCGAGCTAATGGCATGGCCCCCCATTGGACCAAATTCACATGCCCTTGAGAAGGGGCTCAAGCCCCATGCAAAACTCCTCGCTTATATACTTGAGTTTTTCTTTGGTCCTTTCTGATGTGGGATGAGAAATACACTAAAAACAAGGGAAATCTTTGAATTTTGAAACAAAAATATTTTAAAATACAACATCTCATCCATGGAAAGGCCCACCACATGACCAATCTAGATCACCAAAATGAACGCCACCAGTAAGAATGCTAGCCTGAATTGCAACCACCAATAGTTCTTCAGACTGAGAACCAAAGCAGAGAGAAAGCAAAGTAAGAAGTCATCAGCATGCCAATCACCACCAGGAAGTGACAAGATGTTTGCTCCAGCCTATCCCACCACCAGCTAAAAGTCCAGGGCAGGTCAGAACATGGTGGGCCCACCTCATCCCCATCTGATCAAGGGTGACTGGCAGACCCATGATTCTATGTCCGAGCCAACCACTGGATCGTTCCTCGAGAAGAAGAAGAGCCAACCCCTAACCAACAGCATTCAAATCAGCAACTAAACACGAAATTCTACAACGATTTCATGCTCAGAGAATCCAATCTCACCCGGCGATCAAAGAAGCGAACAGCCCGATCATCCTGCGATGGACGGAGAGTAACATCGCCAAGTTAGGGCAAAAAAAATGGCATACTTCCCGTTGTGAAGAGAGGGAAAAGGGGAAAGAAGCTTACTTTGGGTAGGGTTTTGAAGAACGAGATGAAGCCTTGAGCTTGCCTTGCATCTGCATATATAGAATCGCAAATGAGAGAGAGGGAGAGGGAGGGAGGGTATCATTGTAAAGAGAGAGAGAGAGAGAGGGAGGGAGGGAGGGAGGGTATCATTGTAAATACAGATACCTAATTTGAGTTCGGGGAGCTTGTTCTGCTGCTGCTCTGGAGAGTTTTCTTCCATTTCGGAGAGAGAGAGAGAGAGAGAGAGAGAGAGAGAGGTGTTTTGGGGAGCGGGAATGGGATGGGCTTTTATAGACGTTTGCGATGGTTTATGGCGGGAAAGGGAGCGGAGGTAGGCTGAAAGTGGGCGGGCTTTCCTCAATCCGGCCCATACGGCTTGGTTATGACTTTTGAGACCCGATAATTAATTTGGCAGGGCATCCTGGAAATGAAAAGGCGCGATACATAGAGCGTGCCAGCCCACTTCTGTGACAGGGAGCGGATTAGTGCGAAACGGGTTAGCTACTGACCCCGCCACTAGCCAATGGCTAGTGGTTGGTGCTCCTTGGGCCTACCATGTATGTGTTTCATCCACGCCGTTCACCCAATCTTCTAATCATTTTAAGGTATGATCCCAAAAATGCGGTTGATCCAAATCTCAAGTGAGCGGCAATTAAAAACTTCTTAGGGCTACAAAAGTTTTGGATTAAGCTGATATATTTTTTTCCAAGCCTGTATGACCTAAACAACAAGTTAGATGTCAAATAGCCATTACAGCGGGCCTTAAAAAGTTTTTAACGGTGGATATTCAATCACCACGGCTTTCCCAAATTGTAGTCCAAATGAGATTTAATCTACCTCATTTTTAGGATCAAGCCTAAAAATTATCTTTCATAATGTATAGATGCCATGGATAAACCACATACATCATGGTGGGGTCCACATAGCACCCACCACTCGCCATCACTAAAACCTAATCCCAAAAGTGAAGAACATCCAAATCTCAAGTATACCATGTTATAAGGAACTTCTTGAGCCCACCGTAATGTTTAAAAACTTCCTATGGCCCACCGTAACGTTTCATCAACGTTTATTTGTCATCCGACCTAATGATAAGATCACGTAAATAAATAAATAAAGCTCATCTAAAACTCATGTAGCCCATTAATAGTCAATCACCATTGTTTCATAAGGTATGTATGGTCCACCTAAAAGCCGGCTCATGCGTTGAAATCATATGGAAAAATGGATTGAGGGTGCAAGTATAGAATCCATACATCAAAATGGCCCCACGGTAAGGGCTGCACCGTCCTGGTGAGGCCGGGGCCTTCCCTAATCCGCTCCCCATGTGACGCCGTTGGACTCAGCTCTAAGCGAGCTGGCCGGGCGGATCATTCCGGTCCTGGCCAGACTGGTCCTATGGTTATCTGGTAGGATCGGCCTGTCATGGGCCTTGTCAGTAGCTGATGGTCAGTGCAAGTTGCAGCCCGTTCGCAACCTCAGTTCTAGCGTGTCCCCACCTTTGGAAAATGAAGCCGACGTGCAGAGATGGTCCATTGCTTGCCGTCCATCGGCAGGATTCTAGTATAAATGATTTAGTGCGCAATAACCACGTATCAAAAAACGACCATGATTTTGATTTTCAGACCGAATGTGAGCCACATCACATATCTTTAAGTATACAGAAGATGTCAGAATCATCCGTTGAGAGTAAGATCCTTTCGGTGGCCGGTACGGACGACTGGAACATGAACGGCTCTGAATATGAGACCATCTCTGCATGTGGACTGCAGTCAGGAGGCAAATGGTGGAGGTGGTAGACTCGTAAAAGTTTCACCCCGAGGTCTTGGGTTCCAGTTTCCATTGTGGTGTGAGTGCTTGTCCACATCTAGAGTGTGTGATGGAAAGTAAAGGAAATGAGACATTGTTTTTTTTTATGCGAAAAACTGGATCGGCCTCTCCTTGTCCTTTCACCTGCAACACAATGATAAAAGAATGAGAACCCTAGCTAGAGCCGGAGAACCTCCGATGCTTAAGTCAGTAGAGATTCAGGAAGAGAAGTTTTTTAGAGTTTTTCTTGCGTACCTCGGTTCCTGAAAACCCTCTTCTTATAGGAGTGAGAGGTCCCAGCGTAAGAGGATTCTCTCCTGATTTTCGGGAGATTTGATTTGGTTGCCACTTGTTTATGGATACTTTTCGATCTCGAGATTTTCGGGGTCGAGTACCCTTTTACAAGATTCTCAAGGTGGTGTTTAAGATTACACCGTCTCTCTTTTGCTTGGCTTAGCCTCAATAGACTATGCAGTCTCGGCTGGCTTATAAAGATGGAGCTTTTTGCCTACTGTCAGACGAAATAGAATCGGTTTAAGACTAATGCCCTTTCTTAATCCGATAGCCGACACTACAACCGACCTCATGTGAGCCAGTTTCATAGTCGGTCAGGTGGCTTTTAGCTTTAGAGCCTTTAATTGGTCTCTTTAGACATAGCTGTCTCTTTAATCGAATCAACTTCATGTGTCTTACATATCCTACTTGTGGCTCTTGACTCTTTGAGCTTCGGTCGGAATTCATATCCTGCATATCCGAGCTAAGTCTCTCTGTGAGGCTTTACCTCTCTCGGCTTTTCTTGTTGTCTCGGGTTACGTCAGCCGGGTTGATTCATCCTATAACTGAGTTCCCAGACTTGTTGTATTTTTTCTCCAACAACAAGCCCCATACTCCTTGTGTTAGCTATGTGGACACAAAGGAGTAATAAATTGTTATGTCGTTTTATATTGGGAACCAACGTTATGATGGAGCATTTATTGCTTCTTATATCGTCCTCAACATACGATGGTTCGTTACTCGAGGTCGCACGAGCGGACAATCGTCAGGTCGTTTCATCCGCTTATGAGCGTCGGACACGTAGCGAAGGTGTTACCTGCGTCAGTTGGCGTGTGCCACGCATCGGGCGGGAGAGTCGAAGCAGGCATCGATTCGACTCCTTCTTAAATGTCATGCCACGTGGCTCAGCTATAAAAGTGGGTGTGGGGGCAATTTTTGCACTTTCGCTCGCCCGCTCGATTTCCCTTTCTTCCTTCTTTTCCTTCTTCATTGTGTTTGCAATTCGCCATTTTTCCTTCCCCCTTAATCTGTGTGATCTTTGCCTCTTCGGTGAGTTTTCTCTCCCTCCTTTTTCTTTTCGACTTTTAGTGATAATACATCCTTCAAGTCCCCGGGAGGGGATTTCCGGTGATGAGGGCGAAACGAGGCATCTTTGGAATGTCTCGGAATCGCCCTTTTTACCAGCGGAGATGGCGATGAGTGCCAATGAGGCTTTCCAACTTACTGCTAGGTTGTCTAGTGGGGCTTCAGCGGAATGGTCCGCTCCAGCAAGTCCCTCTATCTTGATACATGCTCCGGCCAGGCCTATTCCTTTTTTTTTCTGAAGATGACTTGGAAGAAGAGGAAGAATTGGAAGAAATTGTTGCACCGATTCTTCCTAGGAGACTGGTGAGGACTGTGCTTGGGGAAACCACTGAGTCAGTTCCCCCACAGAGGTCGGCTCGGTTTGTTCAGTCGGCAGCTAAAGAAGAAGAGACAGCCGAGAGTGAGGAGGTCGGAGAGGAGCAAAAAAGACCTGTCTCCTCGATTTTGACTGAGGCAGATTTGGATAGAATCCGAGTCGGGTACCATGTTCCCGACTCAGTAATCCTTCGACTTTCGCTCCCAAATAAGTTGTCCGACCATCCCCCTCCTGGGATGGTCGCAATTTTTCAAGTTGTCATGCAATGTGGCTTGCGTCTACCCTTATAACCCGTCGCTCGAGATTTTCTTTTCCGACTCAGAATTGCTCCCGAGCAAATAGTTCCGAATGGATTAAGGAACGTGTTTGGATGTGAAGTGCTCTGGGCTGAGGCAGAACAGCCCCCACTGACCATGGATAAGTTCCTTTATTTATACCAGGTTCGGTTGAACACTTCGCAGCCTGCCTGGTATTTCTTGAGCGTTTGGAAAAACAAGGGCGGTTCTTTGATAACTGACCCTCCTACCTTTAACAAGCACTGGAGAGAGAGGTGGTTCTGGGCGTACGGTCACTGGGAGACTGTCGAACCTGGGCTGTTTGAGCCTCGCGTTCCCCGGGCATTCTCTGAAGCAGATGACTCGGCATGCCCTTTTCCTTATCTTTTCTTATTACGATTCTTCTGAGTCTGACTGAACGTACTCTGCAGAAATTTTCAAGAAGAAGTCAATACTAGGAGCCAGCGCTTTAACTCGGATCAAAGATCTGTGGACGATAAGCCCGGAGGATCGATCTTGAAAGTCTCTTCTACAGCCAGAGCGTCTTTTTCTCTCGGGCTTGGATTCGTCTATGACAGATATCTTTAGGTTACTCAGTCACATCCTTCTGAAATTTTTCTAACTTTATGTTTTGTCCGACGCCGAAAAGGCTAAAGCCCGACCCCTTCTGAAGCCATCGTCGAAGTTGAAGGCTCCTCCTAGGTCAATACTTCTGTCGGAGCCTCGACCTCCAAAAAAGGCAAAAATTGCTCCTGTAGCTGAGATATCGGGCCCGGTTGCCCTTGCTCCGGTCGTCCCGACCATTATCATCCTTTCTGACCCTGAAGAGAGGGCAACAAATGCAAACACGACTCCTGCTGAGTCCCGGGCGATTCCCGAGCCAAGACCTGTTGCAGAGCGGGTCTTGGGGAGGAGAGAGGAGCAAAGAGGGGAGACTTCAAGGGGAGAGATGGCTCAACAGGGATGTTGATCTTCCGGTGGGCCGTGTCTGACATGATCCCTTGAGTCGTCACTCGCGGGAGTGAGAAAGAATTTTCTTCTTTCTTCGAGTCCTCAGGCGGTCAGATACTTTCTCACGCCGCCAAAATTTTGCTCGAGGTAAAACTTGAACTTTTCTTTTGATTTGTGATTTTCTTGTCTTGACCTAACTCTATCATTTCCTTTTGAGCGGGTCTTGGGGAGGAGAGAGGAGCAAAGAGGGGAGACTTCAAGGGGAGAGATGGCTCAACAGGGATGTTGATCTTCCGGTGGGCCGTGTCTGACATGATCCCTTGAGTCGTCACTCGCGGGAGTGAGAAAGAATTTTCTTCTTTCTTCGAGTCCTCAGGCGGTCAGATACTTTCTCATGCCGCCAAAATTTTGCTCGAGGTAAAACTTGAACTTTTCTTTTGATTTGTGATTTTCTTGTCTTGACCTAACTCTATCATTTCCTTTTGTAGATCGCCTCATGCCTACTTAGGGCTAGTTCGGATCTAACCTAGGGCCAGAAGGATGTGGCAGATGTTGAAGCGGCTCGGAAGCGGCCAACTGAGGCAGAAACTCAACTCGAGATTACCTCATCTCATGTCGGCCAACTGACTGGCGAGTTGAGTCTTGCTAGGAAGGCGGCTGAAGATGTCAGAGCCAAGTGTGCTTGACCAGCTTTGCTGCTAAAGAAGGCCTAGGACAAGAGTCTGCAACACTGCCTGGCTCGCAACGCTTCTGAGGAGAAGCTGGCTCAACTGAAGGGTAATACGAAAGCGACGCTTGAGATGGCCAAGAAAGAGGCCGGGGAGAAGGCTATAAAAGACTTCCTTGAATCTCTGAAGTTTGAAGATGAGAGTGATCGCTTATATGAGAGCGGGTACACGACTTGCATCAAAGTGATGAAGCAGTTTTTTCCCGACCTTGATCTCTCGAGATTTGAGGAAGGCTCTCCTGAGGATCCGACGACCGAAGTGGCTGAGTTTGGTGGCACCGAGGTAGAGTCTGAAGGAGCTCCGGCTCCAGAGGTCGCTCCGAGTGACCCTTGAGTTTCAGAGCTCGGTTTTTGGTACCATCTTTAGCTCCATTTTGGAACCACCATCGGCTCCATTTTGGAACCATCATCAGCTCTGAGCAAGCCCGTGAGTAGTTTTAGTCGGGGGAGAAGTTCATGCGTTTTGGCCGATCTTTCATTTATTTTCAACCCATTTAGTTAGATAATGTAATGCTGAAGCAAGATGTAACTCGATGTAACAAACATACTGATTAATGAATATACTCAATTTTATTTTATTTATTTTTTACTCAGTTTATATGTTTGTCGTTTTTTAGCCTTTTTTATTGCTTTGTTATACCGACTTTAGGGGTAGTAAGTTTTTAGATGCTCAGCATTCTATGGATGAGGCAGCAATCGTCTAGTCACGTCTTTCAATTTGTACGTTTCCGGTCGGATGATGCTTGCAATGACATAGGGTCCTTCCCAATCGGGTCCCAATGTGCTTACGCCAACTTCCTTTGTATTGAGGAACATTTTTCGGAGGATCATGTTTCCGACTCGAAAGCGTCTGATCTTCACTCGAGCATTATAGAATCGAGCTACTTGTTGCTGTCGAGCCATCATACATAACTGAGCTTTTTCTCTTTGCTCGCCCGTAGGGTCGAGTCCGAGAGCTAGGAGTTCTCCATTTTCTTCCTCATTAAATGAGATGACTCGGGTTAAAGGCAACCCAATCTCAACTGGAGTAACGGCTTTTGAGCCATAAGCAAGGGAGAAAGGGGTCTCTCCTGTAGCGGTCGGGGCTGTGGTTCGGTAAGCCCATAGTATCTTCGGGAGTTCCTCGGCCCATGCCCCTTTAGTTCGGTTAAGCTTGGTTCGAAGATGTTACTTAATGATCTTGTTGACTGCTTTAACTTGTCAATTCATTTGAGGATGATGAGGCGACGAATACACGTTCCTGATTCTGATATTATCACAAATCTCGCTATAGCTTTTGTTGTCGAACTGTTTTCCATTGTCAGTTATAATAGTCTGAGGTATGCCGAACCGACAAACGATATTCTTATATATAAAGTCTATGATCTTCTATTCGGTTATTTTTACCAACGATTCTGCTTCGACCCACTTCGTGAAGTAATCTACTGTCACGACTGCGAACTTGGTTTGTCTTTTCCTCATGAGGAGAGATCCAATAATGTCGATTTCCCACTGAGCAAAGGGCCAAGGACTGGTCACAGGAGTCAATTCTTCAAGAGGTTACCTCGGGATAGCCGCGAAACGCTAACACTTTTCGCATCTCTTGACAAGCTTACGAGTGTCGTGCTGGATAGTCGGCCAATAGTATCCTTGGCATAAGACTTTATGTGCGAGGGATCGCCCTCCTGAGTGATTTCTACATATCCCTTCATGGATTTTCCGCAACACATAGTCAGCTTCATCAGGGTTTAAGCGCTGCAGTGACGGAGCATAATAACCATTCTTCTATAATGTTCCATTGAGTATGGTGTATCGAGAGGCTCAAATTTTCAATCGTCGAGCCTCGACACGATCTTCAGGCAATTCCCCACTGTCGAGATATCGGACGATCGAGTCACGCCAAGTAGGTCCCGAATCGATAGCAAGTACGGTCGAGCTAACTGGTTCAATAATACTCGGTTTAACAACGTACTCGATCGGAACAGACCTAGGTATGTCGTCTTCATTAGCAAAGGTGAGTTTCGCTAGTAGGTCGGCTTTGGCATTTTCCGTTCGAGGGATCCAAGTGGCAATACAATGCTGAAAGTCGCCAATCAGCTCTTTAACTTTTTTCATATAAGCTTTTAGCTGTTCTTTCCATGTTTAGTACGTACTCGTGACCTGATTGACGACCAACTAAGAATCGCCGAAAATGTTGAAATACGTAACACTTAAGCTGGCCACAAGTTAGAGACCGAGTAATAATGCTTCATATTCCGCTGTATTGTTCAAGGCTTAAAATCCAAGTCTTAAGGCATACTGTATATAGGGTTGATCGGGAGTCTCTAGCACTACTCTTGCCCAGCTTGCCTTAGAGTTGGAGGAGCCATCGGCATACAGCTTCCAAGGGATTGGGTCGAGAGATAACTCGGGAAAAGCAATAGTTGGTTCTTTAACTGACTCGATAACATTTGTGTCGGCTTGCGGTTTGACTTCAGCAATGAAGTCAGCCACAGCTTGTCCCTTAATTGCCACTCTCGGCTTATACTGAATATCAAATTCACTGAGTTCAATCGCCTATTTAGTAAGACGGCCGGATGCTTCCAGTTTCTGTAGAATCTAGCGTAGTGGGAGGTCAGTCATGATGATAATGGTATGAGCTTGAAAATATGGTCGAAGTCGACGCTAGGAGATGACTAGAACTAAAGCCACTTTTTTCAAGAGTGGATATCTCATCTCTACCAGCAAAAATGCTTTACTGACATAGTAAACCGGCAGTTGCTTTCCTTTGTGTTATGGTATCAAGGCCGAGATAACCGCCGCCTCGGACACCGTGAGATACAGCAGTAAGGCTTCTCCAGGCTTAGGCTTCGATAAGAGAGGCGAAGATCTGAGATAAGACTTTAATTGCTAGAATGCAGCTTCGCACTCTTCCGTCCAATCCACTGCTTATCATCCCTTCAATTGCTTTAAGATGGGAGACATTTGTCGGTGGTTCAGGAGAGGAAACGGTTGAGTGCCACTACTCATTCAGTCAATCTTTATATGTCTTTAATTATTTTCGAAGATTCCATATCAAACAATGCTTTTATTTTCTCCAAGTTTGCCTCAATCACTCGCGGCTTACCATGAATCTGAGGAGCCTTACCGAGCTTACGCCAAAGGCACACTTGCTCAGATTTAACTCCATTTGATACTTGCGTAAGATCAGGAACATCTCTTCGAGGTCGGCTATATGGTCAGCTACATGAACACTTTTGACGAGCATGTCGTCAATATACACTTCCATGGTTCATTCGATCAGTCAAGCGAATATTTTGTTCACTAATCTTTGATAAGTGAAATAGTGGTGAAGACCGCTTGGGTTGAAGTAGGAATATGTCAATATATCCTAGAGGGGGGTGAATAGGACTTTTTAAAGTTTTATAATGTATTTAAAAATCGTATTACACTCATCCTATCAGATAGATAATTATAAGGATTACTCAAATGTAACTCTACTAGCTTCCAAGTCTAGTAGAGGGTCCAATCACAAACTAATCAAAAGAGAGCAATATAAAACTTAGTTCATGTTGGATATGACTATGTATGTGTGTGAGGTATGATCTCAGGAATTCAGATATTAAAATAATAAAGCAAATCACACAAACACAGTCATTTTTATAGTGGTTCGACTACTTGTCTACTCCACTCTCGGCTGCCGCACTCAACCCTTGAGTGTACTGGATTTCACTAAGGAGGTTTCCCAGGGTTCACCTCAAACCTAAGGTTTAAATCAGGTTCACCTTCAACCTTTACACAGAGGTTTCTACTCTGTTCACCTCTAACCCTGGAGTTTTACTGGTTCACTCCGAACCAAATGTTTATGCTCTCTATAGAGAAAGGGTCCACATAACGCACCCGAATGTTTATGCTCTCCACAGAGCAAGGGTCTACACAAGACACCCGGGTGTTTATGCTCTCCACAAAGCAAGGGTCCATACAACGCACCCCCTACGTACACCCCCACCAGAGGCCTCGTACGAGGACTTCAAAGGGTGAGCAACACTCAAGATCGAATCCTAGAAATAAATGATCACAAGTGTTTTCTGGACTCTAGATACTTACAGATAAGTTGATGAGTCCCATACAGCGCAATGACGAAGATCTCCTCCTTGTTGGAGAGTCTTCGACTCCCTTGATCTGCAACACAAAAGATGTACCGGTACTTGGATTCGGGTTGGGTCAAGGTTAGGACAAAAATCCTCTCTTAGAATTTTCCTATAAGGAAGAGAAAGTGATTCCCGTCATCTATTCATTCAAGACATCCCAGCTTAATGATATGCTATTAAGATAATTACTGAAGGATCCTTGAATGCGGAAGTTCATTTTCCAATCCACTCTATTGAATGTCAATGAATGAGAGTGAATTAGAAGATGAACTCCCATTAGAGAAAGGGCTTTGGGTATATGATATAAAGGTAAAACACACAAAAGCACTCTCTTCTTTCTCTACCAGCAATATGGACAAGTCTTTCTTTATATAAGCAAAAGGTTCCAACGGATATAAAATGGTCATATTTATGACAGAGTTCGATGTCATCGAGCAGGGTCGATATCATCGACTGTATACTCTCGATGGGATCGACTGTCCGCTTGATGACACAAACTCATATGTCATACGCTTTTAAAACCCTTTGTCAGCTGGTCGATAGGATCGATATTGGTATCGATGTCATCGGATTTCAAACTCTAATTCCATCGATACATGGATCGATCTATCGACATTTGAAGTATGAGAGAGACCAGCCTTGAAATATTTCAGGTTTTCAGGATATAATCGGGGAACAACCGATGTCATCAGAATTTGAATATCGATGATATCGAGGCCGTGTCGATGGGATCGATAAATCGTATAGATTTACCTATAAGCACACTGGAAAGTTTATGTCCAGTCTCGATCTAATCAACTAGACCTCGATAGCATCGACATAAGAATATCGATTTCCTCGAGTGGCCCCCGATTAAAGTTAAAAATGACCTGAAATATTTACTGAAAGAAATGTACGCCCACTATCGATATGATCCATGGCCTTCCAATATGATCGAGATTTGAATTCAGATTGAATTGAAAAAGACATCGATATATCGAAGCACATAGTGATTTTCTTTAAAAAAACAGGGGCGGCGAAAATCTGTCTGTTAATATTATTGAGCCACTTTCGATGGGCTTGATATTTAAATATCGATGATATTGATAGGTGTATCGATATATCGATAAATCTGTCTAGATGAGTATGCGGTTGCCGGACACTTTTAGTCCTCTTATCGATAGTATCGATCAAGTGTCGAGGACATCGATAGCGCAGGTCGATCATATTGAAATGTGTATCGATACAATCGACAGGGCAAGCAAACTTAGAGATTTTCTGATGTTTGAAAAAGTTCACTTACCCAAAAACCCTCATATGTTCTAACTTATTTTTAAGGGTTTTAATCACCTGGTGTTTTGGGACATGGGATATGAGGCTATGATTTACTTATGGCGAGCTTCCACACATCCGGTTGAGGCAGGCGCTTGAATTGTTCTTCTTGTGATGCTCTGCAGATCGACTGACTTAACACACACAATAATTGATAAACCAGGGCACTAGTAGGTGTACTTTCAATAAGTTAGTCCAGCATTTTTCAAACTAAATGCCATCACACGGTAACAATAAAAACCTTTGTCAGTGACAAAGTAGTTTTAGATTTATCAAATTAATGCATTAGAATTTGATTATACCCTGAATATGCATCCATAAAATTAAGAATTTCATGCCCCGCTATACTATCTACCAACTGATCTATCCTTAGAAGAGGAAAGCTATCCTTAGGGCAGACTTTGTTCAAGTCGGTATAATCAATACAGACTCGCTACTTCCCATTGATTTTTTTCACAAGTACGACATTAACTACCCATTCCGATTAGTATATCTCTTTTATGAATTTTTCTTTGAGGAGCTTGCTGACCTCTTCTTCAATGATAGCGTACCTTTCAGGGTCGAGTGCTCGTCGCTTCTGTCGGATCGACCGGTAGGTCAGATCAATATTAAGTCGGTGAGTGATTATAGACGGGTCAATTCCCGGCATTTCTTCCTGGCTCCATGCGAATACGTCAGCATATCGTCAAAACAGGGCTATCAGATTATCTTTCAAGGGAGATCGCAGAGATGAGCCAATTTGCACAGTTTTAGAACCATCTGTCTGGACCAAAAGTACCGAGATAAGGTCTTCAACTGGTTGTCCTCGTCATGAGTCTCGACCCGAGTGTCCAGTGACTCGATCATTAATACCTCGGCTGAAGCTTTCTCAGCAGGGATCGTCACAACAGTTGTGTAACAGCGCCTCGCGTCCTGATGATCTCCTTTGACAAGTCCCACTCCCAACTCGGTCAGAAATTTTATGGAGAGGTGGCATGTAGATATCACTGCTTGGAGGAGACTCAGAGAGAGTCGGTCGAGTATAGCGTTGTAGACGGATGACTGATCAAATATCAGAAAGTCGACTATGATAGTTGCCTGATGTGGAGAGTTCCCGACCGTGAGTGGCAACGAGATGATTCCTTCTAAGAGTATCTGTCCTCCTGAGAATTCGATCAATGGGGTACGAACCAGTCGCAATACTGATCGTTCGACTCATATTTTGTTGAACGCCTGAGTGAACAATGCGTAAACCGACGATCCTGTGTCGACCAATATATGGAATACTTTTCGATTTGCGATGGTGAGAGTGACAACTAGTACATCATCACGGGGGGATGGATGCCTTGGGCATCCTCATCAGTAAACAAGATGCAGTACTTCTCCCTTTTCTTTTCTTTCGAAGGCCGAGCTATAACTAGCAGTTCGGACTCGGGTCGGCTAAGGCTTTTGGCATGATTTTTTCAAGTATTATTAGAGTCGCCTCCGCCTCTGGTACCACTGACAATAGTTTAAATTTCCTTCATGGGTCGGTTGTCACCTGGGCGTTCCTCAATTGTCCCAGTCCTTTCAACATGTCCTGTGAGTCGACCTTCCCTGATGAGCCTTTCAATCCCTTCCTTTAGGTGGATACAGTCGCTCGTATTATGCCCATGATCACGATGATAGTGGCAATTTTTTTTTTAATTTCACCGATTGGGATTACTTCGAAGTCCGTCTGGCCAGCTGACAAATCTTTCACTCTTGATTTCCATCACACCTGCTCTTGCGGTTTGTTGATCGGAGTGTACATGGAGAACTTTTGGTTGGGTCGTTTACTCGACTTACTCTCGTCACGAGTTCGGTTGTCCTTACGCATCTTTCCTCCAGCCGAGTCAACTTCCTTTTTAGTTGACTCTTTGGCCGAGGTTTTTACGTTTTGGGCAACTTCACATAGGATCCTTGTTTATTCGGCATCTGCGTATTTGTCTGATCGACTCATGAACTCGCTCAGAGTCATTGGTGGATTCTTATCTAACGACGTTATAAATGGTTTGTCCCTAACGCCTTGCATGAGGGAGTTGAGCGTTGTCTCTTCCAAGTGTTTTCGAACTTGTAGTGATTCAAAGTTAAAACACTTAATGTAGTCTTTTAGTAGCTCTCCCTTATTTCTGAACTATGTTATTCAGATGTGCAGGGGACTTTAATTTCTTCTTCCCGCCAATAAAATTGGTGAGGAATGCATCACCGAGTTCTGCGAACGAACTGATTGACTTCGGTTTCAACTGCTTGAACCAGAGTCAAGCTACGTCGGCTAAGGTGAGAGAAAAAGGCCGACACATTATGGCGTCTGAAGCATCGTGCAATTCCATGTACGTCCGAAAACATTCAAGGTGTTCAGTTGGGTCAGTCTTTTCACTGAAAGGTGTAATCTGTGTCAGACGAAACCTTTCCGGTAATCGAGCTCGCATTGCTTCATCAATGAAAGGGAATGCTTTAGTCTCGAGTCTAGTTTGACGTGCATCTCAACCCTATTTCATATCCGCTATCTCTTCCATCACTTCTTTCTTAAAGTCATGGAGGTCAGCTTTCCAGGGCTCGACACTTTCTACCACACCCTCATCTGGAAGCTAGCTGTGCCTCCTCTGGTCTATCTCATGTCGGAGATTCGTGGGAGGCAGCACGACGGTTGCTGAGTGAGTGGGCGCTGGCTTGGTTGGGCCATGGGGCTGACTCGGCCGCGTAAGGGATCGCAGAACGGTGGGCTGAGGGTCGGTAACTTGTTGCGGAGCGTTCATCGCTTGACCCTGCTGAAACTGCTTAGTTGTTGGTGTATCTGTTCCAACATTTATCGCATAACATTTACGTCGGCTCTGAGCTCCTTTACCTCTCGATCTAACTGTCCATTATTTCGATTCCGCTGGGTGTTAGTTGCAGCAGAAGCAGCAGGAACAGGTGCGGAACCTTAGCATTTATCGGGTTGATTTTGAGCCCCCTGTGCCGCACTTGTACCCAGTTATCCAGCGACAACAGCATTCGGTCCTTCTGGACTCATTCTTCAAGTTCTTACCATTAATACAAATCTACAGCTCCTTAGATAGAATACAGAAAATGACTTTTTGTATCGTTTTCCACAAACGGCACCAATCTGTTGATGCAAAAAACTGGATCGGCCTCTCTCTGTCCTTCCACCTGCAACACAATGAGAAAAAAAGAGAACCCTGGCTAGATCCGGAGAACCTCCGATGCTTAAGTCAGTAGAGATCCAAGAAGAGAAGTTTTTTAGGATTTTTCTTACGTACCTTGGTTCCTGGAGAACTCTCTTTTTATAGGAGTTAGAGGTCCCGGCGTAAGAGGATTCTCTCCTGATTTTCGAGAGATTTGATTTGGTTGCCACTTGTTTATGGATACTTCCCGATGCCGAGATTTCTAGGGTCGGGTACCCTTTTACAAGATTCTCGGGGCGGTGTTTAAGAATACACCGCCTCTCTTTTGCTTGGCTCGACCTTAATAGACTATGCAGTCTCGGCTGGCTTATAAAGATGGAGCTTTTTGCCTACTATCGAATGAAACATAATCGGTTTAAGACCAATGCCCTTTCTTAATTCGATAGCCGACACTACAACCGACCTCATGTGAGCCGATTTCATAGTCGGTCAAGTGACTTTTAGCTTTAGGGCCTTTAATCGATCCCTTTAGATATAGCTGTCTCTTTAATCGAGTCAACTTCATGTGTCTTACATATACTGCTTGTGGCTCTTGACTCTTTGAGCTTCGGTCGGGATTCATATCCTGCATATTCGAGCTAAGTCTCTTCGTGAGGCTTTACCACTCTCGGCTTTTCCTGTTGTTTCGGCTTACGTCAGCAGGGTTGATTCATCCTATAATTGATTTCCCAGAGTTGTTGTATTTTTTCCCCAACAGTTTCTATTAAACATAGTTTTTATTATTTTTCAAGCATTTTTATTCCATTCATATTTTATACATCTATTGCAAGATAAATTAATTTATTTGCTTACATCTGCCCTTAAAGAAATTATTTTCACACATGATGGAAGAAAAATGATTTTTTTTCAAGAGCTAAGTTGAAATATGCTACCATTCATCTTCAATAATCTCACATGTGCCGTATGTGTCAATATATCAAATGAGCTATTGTCCATCTTCAGTTATGCCCTACACTTTCCACTATGCCATGCATGCCAATGTTCCACATGTGTCATCATTTTTTCTTATACCACTCTTTTCTTTGGCCTATTTATGGACCGCTTTGTATTTATGAACCATCTCTTTTGTAGGCTACTGATCCAAGGTTTAGCATCTTTCCTCTTCAAAGACTTTTTTTTCTTCTTTGGGTTATCCCTCTTTTGGGATTAGGCCCATAAGATTTTTTTAGTCCAGTGGATCTGGACATCTTGATGTACGGGGCTCTAGTAATTCCTCAGTAGTTGGACTTCTTCCATGCAAATTTTGCAATCTTTACTATCAAACCAAATTCATGAAACTAGGGGTAATTCCTCGGTAGTTGGTCTAATACTCTCATAGACGAACCATGCTTGCATTGGTCTCCCTCTATGCTTGGTTGCAACATTGGTGTGATCACCATACCATTCATCAAGTAGACCCACTGTTGATGGACCCCTTTTGCAGTGGAACCTACAGGTGAAAGATCTACATCACCATATAGCAAGGAGACAGGAAATAGCTTTGATGATTCTATTTACAATTGCTAGCTGCCGGCCAAAGTGCCACTAAAAATAGTATGAATGTCCTGAATGAAAGCTGGAAAGCTCGTGGGCTGGCCTGGTTTACTCCTACTTTTGTGGACAACCCGGCTATTGCTTACCTTCAACATTTGACGTAGGGAAGGACGTTATGAGGTTGATCACAATCTTCCTCAAGGAATAACTACTCCGAATCCATTGAGCCCTTTGGACCCCTAACAGAGCTTCCTCAAATTCACAAGGGATAAAAATAGAAATAAATTAATTGATGATTTAAAAAAAAAAAACAAAAAACAAAATTCCAAACCTTTAAATAATCAGAGTTTTATACTCAAACACCTTAAAAAGGTGACTTGCTATAAATAGTAAACTTAGTATTTATAAATAGTCACCATTCCTATTAGACTTCATGGTTTTCAGCCAAAAATAGTTAGCGTGCAATTTGGCCTAACCGCGTTATTCTCCTAATTTTTCTAAGCCCCTTTCATGTTGGGCATGACTCTTACAATGCAAAGAATCAAAAGTTATAATCAAACTAAAACTTACTATTTTTAGTAATAATGAAAATAAAATGTACTTTTGACCATCAATTTGATAGAATCTCACAAATCCGGCATAGGCAACCCGGTATAGTAGGGTTGGTTGGCTAAAGTAGCTTCTCCTACCCAAAATCATATATGATACATCAAAAAACTCATCCTAGTTTGTGAGATACAACTATTTTAAGGTTCCCATGATCTAGATCATTTCCACCTTTGATCAGGCCTTCTCTACTCCATCTTTGCCATGAAAGTGTCTGTGCCACGCTCTACATCAGTATTGTTGGTATTTTGAGAGAAATGACATCGATGAGGATTTGATGCATGGAAAATTGATAGCAAGTAGATATGACATGAGCAATACGGCTAAAGAAGTATACTGGTACTGTTTTTTAAGCATATAGTTCACATTCTACGAAGAACATCTTCAGCATTCATTGCTTGATCTTCAGGTTCTGATAATTGGATAGGAGAAATTGACGCAGATAAAGACGTGAGGTCGAGCACCATCTTCCTCAAGATGATAACTAATCCGAATCCACGGAGCTTCTCTGGACTCCTCACAGAGATTTCTCGAATCCACGAGGAAAGAAAGCAGGAAAATAGAAATAAATTCTAATAAATTCGAAATTGATTAATGAATGAATAAAAATGAGTTTACATCCCTTTAAATAAGGGAACCAAGCAATATGAAAGAAATCAGACTCAAACTACAACTAAAACTCCTAGAATCCGCGACTTACGGTCGTGATGTCTACGAGTACAAGGTTTTCGGCCGAAAATAGTAAGTTTCCTATTTGGCTTCACCAAACCGTTCTCCTAATTATCCTAAGCACTTTTCATGTTGGAGACAACTCCTAAAGCCCAATGGGTGAAGAGCTATAAACAAACTAAAACTTACTATTTATAGTAAAAATGAAATTAAAATGGGGAAACGACGTCGATCAGGGAGTTTCTCACAAATTCAGGCTCCATAACTCGGCGTAGCAGGGTTGGTTGGCTAAAGTAGCTCGTTCTACCCCAAATTCATATATTTTACGTCAAATAACTCATTCCGGATTGCGAGATACGCTCAATCTAAGGTCCGATGGTCCGCACTTCTGTCGCCGACCGTGCCTTGTCTGATCCATCTTGGCCATGAAATTGTCCACGACCCGCTCTACATCAGTCCCCTCCACTTGAAAAGAACTCGTCCTCAAGTTCTCTTCCTTCTCTGGTTCATGATACTCGGTCAGATCTGCGACGTTGAAAGTCCATGAGCTCGCCATGTCATCGGGAAGATCAACAACATAAGCGTTGTTATTGATCTTTCGGATGATTGGAACCGATCTAATCTTTTTATTCTTCAATTTATTGTACGTTCCGATTGGAAATCTCTCTTTTCGCAGGTGGACCATTACCTGGTCGCCCACCTCAAACACCTTTTGTCGACATTGCTTGTCTGCGTGTTCCTTGTACTTTTCGTTCAAGGCATGTAGCTTAGTCTACACCTCCGCATGAATACCCATGATCCTGTCTGCCATATGTTCTGCTGTAATGCTCATGCCTGGGAGCTTGGGCAGAGGGACCAAGTCTAGTGTGTGGCGAGGTACTCGTTCGTAAATAATCTGGAATGGAGATTTTTTTCCTGAAATACATCGAAGGAGGTTTCGTAATGTGAGATTAATAACCTCAGTTTGACCGTCAGTCTGTGGGTGGTAGGCACTGCTGAACTGAAGTCGTGTATCGAATCAAGTCCATAAAGTCCGCCAAAAGTGACTTATGAACTTCGTGTCATGGTCAGAAGTAATAGTCTTGGGAACCTCGTGTAGCCACACAATTTCTCTCAAGAATAGATTCACCACGTGTGTTGCATCGAGAGTCTTCTTGTATGGAATAAAGTGCGTCATCTTGGAGAAACGATCTACCACCACGAACACTGAATCCATGCCACGTTGTGTTCGTGGGAGACCAAGCACGAAGTCCATTAACAAATCCTGCCAAGGACCGTCAGGCACGGGTAACGGGGTGTAGAGGCCTGTATTATGAGATCGCCCCTTGGAGGTCTGACAAATATAACAACGTTGGACTACTCTTCTCACATCACATACCAATTGCGGCTAGTAATACTATTCTTCCATAAGAGCTCGTGTCTTGTCTCGCCCGAGGTGTCCACTAAGGCCACCTCCATGTAGCTCTTAGATTATCTGTTTCCTTAGTAACTGTTGGGGATGCACAATCGATTTTCCTTGAAAAGGAACCCATCTTGCATATGCAAGTCACCGAAATGACTTTCTTGGTATCTAACCCACGCGTCATTGAAGTTGTCATCGTCAACATATATGTCTTTGAGGCGCTCGAACCCGACAACTTCATTACTCATAGTGACTAGCAAAGTCGCATGGTGACTCAGCGCATCAGCTACCTTGTTCTGTTGCCTTGATTTATGTTTTAGCACGAACATGAATTCCAGTAAAAACGAGATCCATCTATCATGCACGTGGTCAATGTTAGCTTGACTATTAATGAATTTGAGAGCTTGATGGTTCGTGTAAAGTATGAATTCCCTTTGAATCAATTAATGTCGCCAGTGTCGCAGTGCTTAGACCACCGTGTATAACTCGATCTCATATGTAGACCACTTCTTGCGTGCATCGCTAAGTTTCTCAGTATAGAAGGCTACCGGCTTACCTTCTTGAGACAAAACTCCCCCAATTCTGACATATGAGGCATTATATTCGACTTCAAACAATTTATCGAAGTTGAGAAGTACAAGAACAGGGGTTGTGGATAATCGACGCTTGATTTCGACAAAGCTCTTGTCAGCTTCATCAGTCCACTAAAACTGTCATTTCTTCATACAATCTATGATTGGTGACATAATAGTACTAAAATTTCTCACGAACCGACGATAGAATGTCACCAGTCTATGAAAACTTCGCACTTTGTAAATATTTGTGGGAACCGACCATTCTCTGATTGCCTTCACCTTTTCCTCATCCACCCTAATGCCCGTGGATGTTACGACGAAATTCAAAAATAATAAACTATTAATCATGAAGCTGCACTTCTTTAAATTGAGATACAGTTTATTTTCAGTAAGCACCTGAAGGACCTTCTTGAGGTGTTCCATATGGGTAGTCTCGTCTTGACTGTATATCAAAATATTATCGAAATAAACCACAACGAACCGTCCAATGAAAGGTTTCAGAACTTGGTTCATCAATCTCATAAATGTGTTAGGCGCATTCGAAAGACCGAAGGGCATGACCATCCATTCGTACAATCCTTCCTTGGTATTAAAGGCCTTTTTTCACTCATCACCCGACCGTATTCGAATCCGGTGGTAGCCGCTCTTTAGGTCCAATTTAGAAAATATTTTTGCACCCTCTAGCATGTCCAACATATCGTCCAACCGTGGTATAGGAAACCTGTATTTTATGGTGATTTTATTGATGGCTCGGCCGTCGACACACATGCGCCAATTCTTATCTTTCTTCGGGGTTAATAGAGCTGGTACAGTACATGGACTCATGCTTTCTCGAATAAGACCCTTACAGATTAACTCTTTCACTTGCCCTTGTAGAATCTCGCACTCATTCGGACTCATTCGATAATGAGGACGATTGGGCAAACTGGAGCCGGGGACAAAGTCGATATGATGTTGGATATCCCGCATAGGGGGTAACCCATCGGGAAGGTCATCAGACCAGATTTCTTTGAATTCATGTAACAAGGGTCTTAGTCTTTAAGGGATGATGGTAGGTTCGAGTTCTTCCCCCTTTACAATTAATGCATATGCCTGTCCTGTTTCTTTGAATTCTTTCACAAAGTCCCGTATGGTTAAGAGAAAATGACCCTCCACTTTAGAAGTTTTAGGTGGTCCCTCTGGATCCATAGGGACCAATATGGTCTTCCGACCGTCATTGACAAAGATATATATGTTATCTCGCCCTTTATGAGTGGCGTCACTGTCAGATTGCCAGGGTCGACCGAGTAGTATGTGACATGCTTCCATGTCAACTACATCACATACTACTTCATCCTTATAATGTTTACCAATTGAAAAGGATATGGTGCACTGTTCAGTTACCTTTGTTTCGCTGACCTTCTTGATCCAACCGATTGTATATGGAGAGGGATGACGCTTTGTTTTCAATTGTAATTTTTTCACCATGACCTTGGAGACGATGTTCTCGCTGCTGCCACTATCAATAATCACGTCACAAACCTTTCGATTCACCATACACCTAGTGCGGAAGATGTTATGCCTCTGTGGATGCACTTTTTTTCTTGGTGCATATAATATCCGCCTCACGACGAGAGACTCGCCGTGATCTTGCTGAACCCAACTTGATTCATCTGCCTCATCCTCGTTGGTATGCTCTTGTTCTTCAGCATCTGGATCTTCATCGGCGTTATCAGCATTATCATCATTGATGGTAAGGTTTGACACCTTTCGCCGGGGACAAGTATTTGATAGGTGGCCCGGTCGGCCACAATGATAGTAATTGTCAGGCCGGGGTCGAGCATAGGGGTTCGGGATTCTTCTTGGACCTGCAGCAATCGATACACCCTTTTGGGGCCTAGCTTGCCCGCTTCCCTGATCTCGGCTTTTAGACGTAGGAGGTTGAGTGCGTGCTCCTACGGGTTCCTTCCCCTTAGACTGTGGAGCCCCCTGGGGTGAACCCGCCGCAGTGATCCTCGCAGTAGGATAGGGTCGTGTGGTAGGACGTTGAAGTTGCACTTCTGCCTGAGTAGCCAACTTGATCGCATCATTCATCGTCCAGATGGGCTGCAACTGGACCTGATCCTAGATCACCATCCGTAGTCCAACGTTGAATCGGACGACTTGTTGTGATTCAATCTCAACTAAATCGTTATATGCCGCCAGGCAATAAAATTCTTTTACGTATTCTCTCACCGACCGATTACCCTGTCTATAATTTTGGTATTGTTGGAATAAGATCTGATCATAATCGCTAGGGAGGAATCGGGCACATAGTAGCTGCTTCATCCGCTGTCATGTACGAATTGATGCTTTCATCTATTTGGTTCGTAAGAGTTACAATTATTCCCACCAAGCTGAAGCTCATTTTAACTTGTAGGCCACAAGCTTGACCTTCTTTACTTCAGGGATGTCCATATAGTAGAAAAATTGCTCAACTTCAGAAAGTTAATCAAGAAAATCCTCAATATGTAGTTGGTCATTGAAGCTAGGAATATCAACCCGCATCTTGAATTCTCGATCTATCCGATCTACTTGATTGCCGCCTTGTCTGGGGTGTTGGAAGATTATGTCATCGATTTCCTCCTCACTAGAGCCCCTTTCCTCAGGAATGACCGGTGGATGCACTGCCGGTATTATCCTGCGATCAGGGAGATTACGAGTTTTCACAATCGGTGGTGGAGGATTACCACCAGGAACACGGAGTTACCCTAGGGTTTCCGCCAAGAGATCCGCTATGCGGTCCATGGAAGCCTGCAACCCTTGCATGGCTTGTCGATTCTCTTATTACGCTGCTTCAAAAACTGCCGCCGTTAAAGGTAAATTCCCTGGAATACCGCCCATGGGATTGTTGCCTGACCTGTCGTTAGAAGCTATCTACCTGAGGAAAAATCTCGCTCTGATACCAAACTGACGCAGATAAGGACGTGAGGTCGAGCACCGTCTTCCTCAAGATGATAACTACTCCGAATCTACGGAGCTTCTCTGGACTCCTCACAGAGACTTCTCGAATCCACAAGGAAAAAAAGCAGAAAAATAGAAATAAATTCTAATAAATTTGAAATTGATTAATGAATGAATAAAAATGAGTTTACATCCCTTTAAATAAGGGAACCAAGCAATAGGAAAGAAATCAGACTCAAACTACAACTAAAACTCCTGCAATCCACAACTAACTATAAATAGTAAACTTACTACTTATAGACGGTCGTGATGTCTACTAGTGCGCAAGGTTTTCGGCCAAAAATAGTAAGTGTCCTATTTGGCTTCACCAAACAGTTCTCCTAATTATCCTAAGCACTTTTCATGTTGGACACAACTCCTAAAGCCCAACGGGTGAAGAGCTATAAACAAACTAAAACTTACTATTTATAGTAAAAATGAAATTAAAGCGAGGAAATGACCGTCGATCAGGGGGTTTCTTGCAAATCTGGGCTGCGCAACCTACATAGTGGGGTTGGTTGGCTAAAGTAGTTCGTTCTACTCCAAATTCATATATTTTACGTCAGATAACTCATTCCGGATTGCGAGATACGCCCGATCTAAGGTCCGATGGTCTGGATCACTTTTGTCGCCGACCGTGCCTTGTCTGATCCATCTTGGCCATGAAATTGTCCGCCACCCGCTCTACATCAGAAATGGGAGCGGCGGTCCCCGAATCCTACTTTCCACACCCATACCCGTGTGGGTGATTCTGACCACTCATCTGTTGGACGGTCATTGGGTGAGCTGCACACTAATAAAGGAAAAAGGGTGCAGTTGAGAAAAAAATGGTTCACATTCAACTTACACATGGGCCATGTGATGACTGGACTAACCTTATTTCCATGTTGTGGCTCATACGTGGTGGGGCATGGATCTTACGCACTGCCTCATTGGCATGTTTGGGAAGAGACTGGGACTAGCCATATCACTACTCCATGGATGAGGATCTCAAAAATGCTGTTGTAATGGGACCCATACATGCATTCTTTCGGTCCCTAGCTAAAAACGGGCTGGTCCATTGATGGATGGCTGGTTCGCAGGAATAGAATTTTGATGATAGAAAATTAATTTGAAGAAGTGAGGATTTTCTCTTCCGAATGTCTTAGTTTATCCATTGCTCTTTTGTCTCATATATTTGGTAGAGTGTCCTGAGGTTAGCTAGAGTGCAATGGACCATGCATTATTCTATCGATCACCTTATTGCTGCTGGCATGTAGAATCATGAGTCACTGGAAAGAGAAATGACGTGTCCTTCTTCTAACAATTTTATGGGCGGTATGGATAGAAAGAAACAATAATTGTTCTAAGAATATTAGTATTTCGAAAGCAAAGGGCCTGTTAGTTTTCCATAGTACGGATAAATTATTATAAATCACTGTAAAAAAGTAATTATTATATTCTTTCACCTGTTTGGAGACGAGTGAGTAATTTCATCTGAAAAACTGTTTAAAAATGTTGACTTAAATTCTTAGGCCCCACCATAATGTATATAATATATCCGTGTCGTCCATCTATTTTATTAGAATATTTTGAGGCTTTATCCAAAAAAATTAGGAAGATCTAATGTTCAATTGCTCCACATGAAAGGAAACAGTGGACTTAATTTGTCCACCGTTAAAAGTTGATTCTTTTACCAGGCCCACATTGAGGTTTATTCACCTTCTAACCCGTTCATAGGGTCACATGGTAGATAATTGAAAAATATAAATATAAGCCTGATTTAAAATTTCTAAGGGCCTCAACAAGCTTTTAATGGTAGGCATTTAATTCTCATCATTTTGTGTGGTGTGGTCCATTTGATCTTTGGATTTGCCTAATTTTTGGAATCATGCCTTAAATTCATTTGGCATAATGAATGGGGGGTGTGGTAAGCAACACACATTATGGTGGGCCCCATATTTATTTTACAAATTCCTCAATTTGAGTGCTTAAAAAGTAGCCGGTCAAGTCAGCATGAGGAAAGATGAAGGTAGATGAAGGTAATTACCTTGTTAAGTAATGATTACTCATTTACAACGTAATTACACTGAACCAGAAAACCAAACAGGCCCGAAGGTTTTTTCCTGGGTTTTAGTTTTGTTCAGGAATTGAGCCAGTTAGATTGTTTATTGGGCTCATTATGCCAGCTTGGGGATTGGTTTTGTAGTTTTTTCTTTCTTTTTCTGTTTCCCCTTTTCCTGTTTTTTCTTTTTTCTTCTTTCTTTGTTTTTTAGTATGTTCTTTTAATAAAATTCTCATCTTTAAATAAATAAATAAATAAAACATGTTGGTCTCATCACTTCAGCCAATGGCAGCCCACAGTCCACATGAACGGGCCCCAACAATAACATCCATCTTCTTCGCAATGGGCATATTTTGAGTATTACCGATTATGGGATAGGTTGTGGCAGCCTTTCATGAATTCAGTGAAAGCATTCCTTATGGAAAGCAGAGAAGCAACGATAAAAGCCAGTTCGTTGGGTATTACTCATTGATTACTCAACGATAAAAGCCAGCAACGATAAAATCTGAAATGCTTTGACATGGACTTGTTTTTCCAATTTCAAAATCTCATGTTTGCACTACTTGATGCTTACATTCAATTATTTATTAATATAACTTGAATTCACGCTGCAGGCAAGGATAATTGGTGGCGGTTGGCAGTAATCTATAAGCATTTCAGATTTTGAATTTTTGAAAATTTTTCTTGAACTACAAGTTGAGACTCCAATCTATTTTTGGATGATGGGTATTTGTGTGAACTGATTCTCTGTGCGCACTGGGTGAGCAATCCTTTTCGTTTATTTATCATTCATCATTTTTACAGGTAGACATGTGGGTTTTATTGGACTGTTTGGGTGGCCTATTTCAAATTATCAAGAATTGCAATTCTGCTGCATTAGAATTTACATTTTTTTTGATAGGAAGTTGATGAAGGCCCATGGCTCACAAAGGCCTAGCATGTATGATTTTGGACTTTGTAGATAGATTTATGATCTAAATATCAAGAACTGCAATGTCCCATATGAAGACTAATTTAAAGATGTTATTGAAATTTTTGATAATTATTTTTTAAATTTACCTATTATTATTCTGGTTGCCATCTTAGATAAATTAAATTGATTTGAAATCAATCTAATAATTTGAGAATTTTTATAGGAATTGTCAGTTTTTTTTAGTATTGTAAAAAGACAAGTTTGATATAAAAAATATTATATCTCTTTCACTAAAATATTCTTGTGAGTGTATTTTTGTTCAATTTTTCACCATTAGATGTCAAGATCTCATTGAAAGAATGTACCAAAAGTGTACAAATTGATGGTCAAACAATTCTATATTGTAGGATTTATCTAGTATCTAGCTGTTACCATTTCTCATATGGATCACTTTGTTTGACAATTGTAACCAAGCAATCAATGGTCACTGGCAAGGACAATGGATGTTCTAGATAAATTATGAGGAATCATCCACCCTATGGGCCCCACCTTGAATTTCTCATATTTCTCAAACAACCACTGTTGACTGGACAGTACTAACTAGAAAGGTGCAACGCAACATGGACCGTTCATCATGTGGGGTCCATCTTAAATTCACCAGCCTAGCCCATTTTCTGGTCCTTGGCAACAATATCTTCATGTAGCTGGTACATGTCAAAGTACCAGTTGTACAAACCTTACATACCGATGACTGGTGGGATCTACTGCCAAGTCATCAGACCACTTCTCAGATGACACGTTGCCTCAAAATCATACTGGTTAGAAGCTCATAAGCATCCAACCAATCACTCATTTTTGAGCCATCAGGAAAAGAATAAAAAAGTGCCTAGAAACTTGTCTTTGGATGGAATGTTAAGCAACACAAGATAATCACAATTTTTCAGCATAAAAAGTCCATGAGGTGACCCACAAATCAGTCTGTCCGGATTGCTTGACATATTTACCAAAAAAATATGATGATATAATCAGCATGTTTGGCTGCCACTTAAAAGATGAGTCATCTCATTTAAGTTAATATTAACTATGTATTAGAGATCATACTTTATACTAATTGTTAGTTATATTTTTAATCCCCACAAAAACAAAAACAAAAAAAGATCTCTAATACGTAATTACAATTAAATGAAACAAGATGAATCTCATTTTTAAGCAGCAACCAAACAGGCGCTACAAAAATAAAAAGATGGCAATCATTTTAATAATCCAATCTCTAATACATGCTAGAATCCCTCCAAAATTCAAACCTGAAAACTACATATACTGGAATAATAACCCATGTGAAGCATCATCAATTGTAAACAACAATTATTGGACCATACTTGAAAAGGCAATAGGTCAATACCAATGAATGAGATGGATATGGCCAAATGAAGATGGTGTTGAATAGGAACAGCTTCAGATGGGTATCCTTCAGGATACACACACAATCACACCTTCACCCAGGCTTTAGCAATGTCCCCAAAGCTTCGAATGATCCATTCCTCCCATTCATTTCACACCGCTATTGGCTAGCCATGATAAAAACATACCGATAGTTTGATGATCCTAACCATCCAAGCAATAGTATGAAAAATGGATAGTCAAGATTGCACAGAGAAAAACCAGGTCCAATCATCATAGTAAAACATCAATTCAATAGGCCCCGTTTCACTAATGGTTCTGAGGCACTTTGGTTAGATGATGCTACCAAACTAATCTAATGCTCATAAAAAATGAACGGTCACAGTGACCACCTTTGAAAGAGTTGGGATCATCTACTTAGTGTGATTTTTCTACTATGGCTTGTCAACAATGCTATGAAACAAATGGTCAGTGAGGATCTATTATTTGCCATCACACATTATTTAAAAGCTTCAGGGATCCCTCCAGCAAGAGGGCATTTCGATCATTTATAAACATAGCTTGGATGACAATTTCACAATGGTAGTACCACCAACAGCTGCCATAAAACAATAATTAGGCCATTTACAATAATCTCTTTTGTGAAACCAGCCATGCTATAGACAACCTTGATAGTAGTTCAAAGGGATTTTAACTCCAAAACAAATATATTAGGGTGAGTTTGGAAGTACCCAAATCGACATTCGTTTGAATGTGTTGGCAGGGTTTTGAGGTTAGAGAGCATTTGGCAGTGTGGACAAATTGCAACTCAAGTGGGCAGTTATTGGTCTTCTACTACTTGTTTCATGTATAAGTGGAAAGAAGTGAACTACCTTTGGAAGAGCTTTCAACCCGCCCGCCCTCCGATTCAAAATATACTTCCAAACATTCCCCTTATAATGTTAGACGCTATTTACATGAAAAGCCTGGTGTCAACCATTGGCATTGATGCCATCTCATTTCGTACATTTATGTAATTGGATGGACGGTAAAATATGATTTCTCTATGGTGATCATATGGATGGATTATCTATCTCATCATCAGCGTTATCGTCTTCTGTCTCATCTGCTGGAATCGGGTTATTCATTGTAAATCTCCAACTGTCTCCTTCTTGTATTTCCCATTGCCTTTTCAGTTCATCAATTGCTTTAGATGCAGCGGCTGCAACAGCAGGATTGCTGTCTTCTGCCAGCCTCTGTAAGAAGAAATGATGACTTTAGTGAGACTGTTGAAAAAAAGACAAAAAGGGGGGGGGGGGGGGGGGGTGGAGGATACTAGCTTTCCAGAGACTTTTGTGGTTGTGTTTGGATGCTCAATTGAATTAAATTGCAATAACTCAAACCGATCACAAGGAAATTGATCAATATGGGGCTAGCCTCACGTTCACAGGTTTGGTTGTTACTCACAATAAAAATGGTATCATTTCCACATTTGTAATTGATTCATTGCAATTCAATTCAAGTGGGCATCCAATGCAACCTTCAAACTTTCAAGATTTGGTGAAATTGCCTGTAATGCTCCCATGCCGGCATTGCCAAGAGTCCACATGGATGGTGCTGCCGCCAAGGCATTGGCTAGAGCTTGCCTACAAAGAAAAAACAGCAGTATCAATTGTGAAGATGTGAAGTTCAAAATTGCCAGCATCTCAATGCAAATGACAGTAAATTCATACTATGGTTGCACCAAGTGTGAAGAAGCAGTAACAGATTCAGGTGTGGTTTTCGAAACAAAATTAAAGACTTCTAAGACTAAACTGAAAGTAGGGGCAAAAACCTCAAGAAAACGATTTTCAGAAGATTTTGTAGACTTCACCGAAGGAACCATATTCATTTAGGCTCTGAATTTGAAACTTCGTGGAAAGTTTGGTTCCGAAGGGGTTAATCTACCTATCAAACTAGCAAAGAGTCTTCAACTTTTGGTTTATTGACACTTCCAAATGGTACCATCAGGTGCCTAAAACAAAATGTCCTATAGGCTGGAGTGATAGCAGAACTGGCAATATGGCCACCCCATCGTTGTCACCTTTCTGGAGGTATCATACAATGCTCGGACCAAGACTTTGTAGACTAGTGGGTTTTCAGTTTGCACATTTGGGGACCATTGTTCAGTGATACAAATTGTTGATGCAATGGTCCCCACCATAGATGGCCCATGCACAAAAACCCCAGATTGGAAGACTGTAGCCAACAAATCTTGGACCATTGCTTTGGGAACACAGTGAAGTGTTAGGATTTTCCTTCTAGGAGATTTTTGGTGCAAGACCATCCAAAATTGTTCCAATAACATCAATGGTTCAGATTGCAGAACCATGGGGCAACACTTGTAATTGAATTTGCGAATAGCCTGGATCTCCCTATGCATTTAAATCACTAGTAGGTATGGCAGGTGCAATGCACATGGAGGTAGGAGGTGAACTGCCAGAAGGGGATTGAAGACGTAGGTTCAAACATATGGTAGCTATGTGGGGCCCATTGTGATGTGTGAGTGCCCTCCAACCATCCTTTAGATACACACCTGCCAATGTGAGGCATGTATCCAAAAACCCAGATTGATCTGTAACTTAGGTGAGCCACAAAAAAGAAAACGGGGTGGAATGTAGCATCCACCAACCCGTTCATCAGAAGATCGCCACCAAGATGAAGGGACAAACCAAAAAGCAAGCCATTGAAAAGTACAAGCAGCCAAACCGCATGATTGTATTTTGTCCATGGTATCCAACATGAGTTTTGACCATGAGTATTAATTGGATGTACAGCAAGCATGAGAATGCGCAATCGATGCATGGTTTGCAAACTACATAGACATCATGGGTGGACCCCACAACTCAAATGTATGGCAAGTACCATTCTCTACCAGCTCAAATGGCTAGATAGTGGTACGACTCTGCAAAATGACAATCCCCAACATTTTATCTAAAACCCCTTTCATATCCATTAGTAACCCAAAGATGTAACCATTCCTTGCACTAATTGCTGGAAAATGTTGCCCCTCCCTACTCATGTTATATATAGCAGAGATGAAGTTATCAAGCCAAAAACATACCTCCAATGGAAGCCATGACCGCTGGTTATGAGAACTTGCTATTCCACACCCTCTCTCGCTTAGGCACTTAAAGATACAGAAGATTTGCAAAAACATAAAAGAGGCTTAGGGACCAAGACTTCATTATTTGGCATGCCTAGGTAACTCCAGCCCATCATGGAGTCTCTTCAAGTCTCCACACTTTGTAACTCCCAACTTTTAATTGGATTCAATGTACATGACAAACATGGTAGGTAGCATGCCCCAATCATGGTGCACATTCACACTGATGCAGGCCCCACTAGCATGCTCATGCACTTAAGATCCAATGTCCAAGTCTGATTCATCTTGATCAAAACCATTATCCCTGATGGCCGACCAACCCAAAAATCTCACAACACTTGTACAGGCCAAAACCCAAGTACAAAGTAGAAGGCCACATTTCCCAGTCAGTAAAAAAGGAGAAACGAGTAAGCACCCAATGTAAAGCAGACCGTATAGTAAATAAAAAATCTAACAAAAACTTTTAAGGTAGGATCCAACATGTGGGGTGTGTGGGCGTGTTAAAAAAAATGAACCTGTTTGGATGCAACCTGAATTACAATTGGTTTGGTGTTTTCGGTAGACAGAAGACATTATTTAGGGCCTCAATGGGAGATGGCCCATGTTGTGTGAGCTTCTTTTTTTTCCAGCTTTTTTTCTCCCCAAATAACAAGTAAAATACGAACGGGAAGGATGTGCTATGGATGAAGAGCACCCAGTGTACGTCGGGAAGTGGGAACACCAAAACCCCTTGGGACCGGTTTTAAGCGTCTTTAGTAGCTATGTGTCTCCCAGGTTTCAACTAAAAAAATGTTTGGTCTCATCCCTTCACTCGACTTTATTACTTCTTTGAGGAAGCCCATACTAATAAAACCCCAAAAATGATGCCTTGGCTAAATGGTGGTGAATGGATATCCCTTTTTTTTTCAAAAGGGATACCCTATGTTTCACTAGGGATATACCATAGTGGCGAACAAATACCCCATGTTTCACTAGGGAAATGTCGTATATGGTTGTTGTCGTCGAAGGATTCCATCAAAAAGGGTCTTGACACATGCCGCAACGTCCATTTTCCTAGCCATTGGTTGGATGGCTAGAATAATCTGATAGAACAATTTTTTAAGAGGGATGGGAAATCAAAAGTGGATCCCACATAATTTACGGCGAATAGAAATAGCTTTTTAAGTATAATCAATATAGACCGTCCATTTTCAAAGCGAATGATCGGTTGGTTAGCATCATCCAAGTAAGGTTTTATAGGGATGGGCAAGCAAATGTGGGCCCTGCACAATGGACCGTGAACAAACCTTTTCTAGTATAATCAATAAAGGTTGTTCATTTTCCTAGCCATTGATCAAACGGTCGGAATCACCCAATCAAAGTGATTTTGGGGTGCATGATGGATGCTCGAGATAAATGATTGGAGCATTTCTAGTGTAATCATTATGAGCCATCAATTTTCCTAGAGCCACTTATCAGTTGGCCAAGATTCTAAGACCAAAGCGACTTTCAGGAGAGATGGGCAATAAAAAAAGCTTCCGAATCCATATCATTGACCGGACCCTTTTCTAGTATAACCAATGCGGATTGCCCATTTTCCTAACCATTAATTGAATGGTTAGGAGTTAGGCCTATCCAATCAATGTGATTTTTGAGAGGCATAGACAATAAAAGGTGGACCCAACAAGGAAAGAAAAAACCAATAAAAGGTGGACCCAACAAGATGAATGGTCTAGATCATTGATCCGAGTTTTCTCTCAATTTGAACCGCCCATTTCAGAGCAATTAACCAAATGGTTAGGATCATATCAAAGTGATTTTTGAGAGCATTGGAGAGTCAATGGGGGCTCCAAATGATGGGCAGTCCAAATCAACTATCAAACATTTTCTAGTAAATCAATGTGGACTGTCATCTTCTTAGCCATTGATTAGATTGTTAGGTTCATCCGATCAAGGAGATTTTTGAGAGAGATGGACAATCAAAGGTGGCTGCATAATGGATGGTGTAGAGTAATAATAACTATCCCCTTTCAGTATATTGATCAACGGTTGTGGTCATCCAATTGAAGTGATTACTAAGAGTGGCGGGCAATTAAAGGTGAGGCTGACATGAAAGATTGTCGAGACAGTGTGACCCATCAAATTGTATACTTCTCCCAGGAAACAGAGTGTGAGCCAAACAAATCGGTCTTTTTCCTGGGAAACAGCAGTGTGAACCATACAGAACTTCGATGTTTCCAAGAAACTTTATCTAAGGGAAGTGAACCAGGAAACGTGTTACAGAAAGTGTTTCCATAGGAAAAATAAAAACCAGGGAAAGACCATTCGCAGGACAGGCCCTAAGGTAACCAGTATAGTAAATAGTTCAACCAGATCATTAAAAGTAGCATATTTTGGTAAATTGTAAAGAATGGCAAAACATACCTCGTACTATCATCAGGAGAGCTCGAACACTCGGCCAATAAGGAGACACTACTTTTACCATCCATTGCATCAAGATCTATAAGAGTTGCTACTAAAAGTTCAAGCTGCCCCATTGAAACCCAAATAGAAAGAATGAGTGAGAAAATGATTATTGAAAAAATAAATATTTACCAATGGCCCCAATCAGAAAATGAAATTCTACAATGATAAAACCTCTTCTGGGTCAGTGTAATCTATTCCATCAGCTTCCGAGAGGGCAGACGCCATGTCCCAATATGCATCCTGTAAAATATTGAACCACGTTCCGTAGGTAAAAGATAAAAGAAATAATTTATAAAAAGTAGAATATGTATTTGACTATCCACTTGGATACTCAATTGAATTGAATTGCTATTAACATAATTCAAGGATGAGGAAAGCACCAAAAGGGGTGCAATGCCATTTTATTTAATAATGTCAAAAAAACAATTAAATTGCACCATGTGTTCCAAGTTGGACTTGAATTAATAGTAATGGTAATTCAGAAGCTAGTCCCTCATTACAAGAGGTCTGGCCCCACAGGCAACTTTGCATGCAGCAACATGTCAAAATGCCATGTGCGTGGGGCATCTGAGCCATGCATAAGGTTGTTCCCACTGTGAAGACAAGCTGGTGCAAAAATCGTGCAAGCCAAACTTGTAACCCCCTGCCGCAAAAAAAAAGAAAAAGAAAAAAGGATGGTTTAAAAGAAAATGCAAATCTCCACATTCAACACGAACATGTGGCTCTCCTGATTAGTGGATTAGCCTGATTTTTGCATCAGATCATCTTCACATATAGATCCACCTTTTGCACACTCGATGCAGCACTCATTGCCAAGTTGACACACACTTTGTGAGCAAAGCTATGTGTGGGGAGGGTGCATGTGAGGCTTGCACACCTCTCATGATAAATGGAGCGGAGATATCCCCTCATTTAGTAATTTCCACTTTAGCAACTTGAGTTATTTCAATTCAATAGTGCATCCAAACATGGCCAAAATGTAGATAAGGTGACAGGTAAAGACCTGTATAGCAGTAATCCTGTCAGTAGAGATTTCTCCAGGAAAGAAATTGAGAGCCTTCCCATTCTTCTCGAGTGTTATAAGACCCATCACGTTATTAACTGATAAAGGACCTTGTTTCTTAGGGCTACACAGAAGGAATGCATGCAAGAGGTCATGATCTGATTATACAAGTACACAACAGCCACTGAGATATCACGTCCAGAGATCACTGGGATTTTTATGTTATTGCAGCAAGAAAAACAGACTAATCAAGTTATAGGCTCTTGGTTATAGAGAACTTACATCTGTAACATCTTGCTCACCATCATGTCATGAATGTTCCTAACAAACTGCAAGATCACAACATAGGAATTATTATTCTTTTTCTCTGGGCCCTGTCTTGTCTCTGTCATAAACATGAAAACATACATATGGCAAAAATGGACCAGAATTAAGCCCTTCATCAGGTGGGCTCCTCTATCAGAGTCCATAGCTCAAAAATCACAACAAAGGACAATCCTAGACATCTCGGTGACCTATGAATGGTCACAAAAAGTAAAAATCTACTAATCAATGGTCAGCATTCAACAGCCAAAATCTTGTCCTGAGGATTATAATCATCTAATCAATGATTTTAGAGATATGGATCATCTAATGTAAGCCTACCTGATAAATGTCTTCGATCTCATGCATGTGCCATGTGAACTGCTTTTGGATGTGATGCGGGACAATTAAGTAACCACTTGCATTGAACTGATAGAGCATGGCGAATTAATCCCTTTATCTCATAGCCCAGGCCCGGGCTCCATGGGTTAGGTCCTCGGCCGAACCTTCCTCGTGGGCCCCAAATCCATGGGTTTCGCCCTCTCATGGGCCCCAAATCCATGGGTTCCGCCCTACATGAGCCACCCACATCACACGGACCCCAAATCCATGGGTTATGCATGCCACCCACCCTGAGTGTGCCCCTGCATCCCACAGGCCACCCCACTCGAGCCTAGTGTGAAAATGCCCCCGCATTAGGATGTTAGACACAACTATTAGTGTTGTGTGCCCTAAGCCAATGTTGATCCTGACCATTGATCAAGATGACCATGACCCTACCCGGGCGTGTCATTAATGCCATAATTAATGTGGGCTTGCTCTAAATTGTACATGTATTAATGGGTTAGAAGACAGGGGTTCCTTTGTTGTCCTTGAGTACTTGAGAGTGGACACAACAACCATGGGCCAAGGGAGAGTTACCCATAATGACAATGACCATTTAAGCGGGCTTGGGCAGCCTGTCACAGAAGACCGACTCTTGTGTGAGGGGGGACCAATGACTTGGATGGGGGTGGTTTTAGAGGACATAGTCCCTGTTTCCAACAAACTTGAGGTTAACCATTAGAGGTAACAAAGGTGGAAAAACCAACCGCTCACCCACAAATGACAACTCGGGATGGAAAGGCTCCACCATCGGGCTCAACGATGAATTGGTGCCTTTTGCCCTACCTCACATAGGAGTGTAAGTGTTCATGGATATGGGATCTTATCATTAGACCCTTCAGACATTTGCATTGGAGGATTTCTTTAAGTCTCTAAATCAAGAGATCTATTCAGACATTTGCATTGGAGGATTTCTTTAAGTCTCTAAATTAAGAGATCTATTCAAACATTTGCATTGGAGGATTTCTTCAAGTCTCTAAATTAAGAGATCTATTCAGACATTTGCATTGGAGGATTTCTTCAAGTCTCTAAATTAAGAGATCTATTCAGACATTTGCATTGGAGGATTTCTTTAAGTCTCTAAATTAGGGGATCTATCATGTTCGGTCCATATTGACTTGTGTCTATACCAACTCTCCTTAGACCTCTAGACATATGGAGAGTTGAAGTTCCTAGTGTAATGTGCCTTGGCTCTCCTCACGAGGTCATCTTGGTAGCTCCATCTGTATCGGTGGTTGGGTATATGCATAAGGATATGGTTGAGGTCCATATAATCCAACAAGGGATACACTAGTTGCCTAAGAACACTTTTATGGCTTAAATCTTGGTGATCGGACCATCCATCAAATTGTTTTTAGCTGGACCCGACACTTAAATAGTTTTAAATGTTTTTGTAAATGTTCCCAACTACTGATCTTTTTGTTTTAACAGTTAAAAAGGTTTTAATCACACTTGATGGATATCTGATGGTTATGATCTTGCGAAGCACCAGTTGATCTCAACGAGTATTGGATCAAGGGTGGATGAATTGTGTCAATTTAGGGATGAGGTGTATCATAATCGGTGCATCTCATGAAATCCTAGCTCCTTATATGTAGATCTTATGCCAAAGAGAGAGAGAGAGAGAGAGAGAGAGAGAGAGAGAGAGAGATGGATGTCCCTACCCTCTTAGGCATCGCCTAGAGAGAAGTAGAGAGAAAGATTTGTGTCTCCTCCTTCCACACCCACACACTGGGATCCACTTATTACTGCAGGGGGTATGCTTGTGGGCATCTTACTTAACTCTCATATGAGATAGATTGGGGAGAGACCTAGTCTGAAGGATCTGCATCGACAGTTCATCCAGTTTCTTGGCGGTATCAAGCAAATCCTTCAGACTAGGTCTCTCCCCAATCTATATTGGAAACTTGATGATATCGAGACAGGGATCCATATATTGGAAACTTGATGATATCGAGACAGGGATCCATATATCAGGTTTTATTAAAATTAGGAACTTTTGAAAATTTTATTTCCAATGCATTTTTCACCAACAACAACTCTGTGCATGTGATGCGGATACACAAGCTTTTCCCTTTTCCTTAGTGTCAATAAGATTGGAAAACAAAAGTCCATGTCGGTTGTGAAATGATTTGAATATGGTTAAAGGTGACATAATAGTTAGAGCTTTCATACAACAACAACAAAAGAAAAAGAAAAAGAAAGAAAGAAAAGAAAGGAAAAGAAAAGGCAAACATTTCAGACTTGACTACTTTGAAATTATTCCCGGAGACTAAGATTAGAGTCCACATTTTGTAAAATATTTCAAATTTGATTAGTATTCTTGAAGAGTTTCATATTAAGGTCCAAATTTTTTACATTTTCTTTGGAATAATCATTAGTCCCACATTAATTATATCCATTGAAGAACAATAGAAACTACTTCAACAGAAAAAGGAATCACGATCAGTAGTTACATGGCAATATTAAAATAGACATAAATAGAACTGGATCTCGCCCAATACACACTCTTATGGAACTTATTGAAATGTTACTCATGATGGATCACTTTACCTCCAAAGCCATGAAGGCATCTTCCATGGCGCGTCGCCTCATAAGAAAGTTGGCTCGCCGCAAGTCCGCCTGCAATGAATCAAGAGGCAGCTTCCATATATAAAAAAAAAAACTTACTTTTACATTGTAACACTTCAAGAGTGCAATAGAAGTTTTGATTTATATGTTTCACTAAATACAATCTTGATAGTTATGACCATTGTTCGAAGTATCCCCAATATTATCAGTATCACTAACATTGGTAGTATAAAAAATTCCAATTATTGCCAATATATCGTTAAGTATCGCCAATGTATCAGTATCACCAATGTATCGACAATACATTGCTTGTATTGTCAATGTATCAATATCGCCAATATGTTCGACTGTGTAAATTCCAAGTGTCGCTTGTATCACTAGTATACCGGCGATATTTCAACAATATCACCAATGTATCGATATTGTCAAAAAATTGTTTATTAAAAGACATTTCCATTTCAAATTTCTTTATGGGCGCATGGTGGTATGCAATGTTCAATTTATCGATGATAATATCGATAATTTCGCGATATTATTGTTATAGCAACACAAACGATATCAAGACCACGGTATTTTGTTTCCTTTCCAATTGTTGACAATTGCTCTGCAAAGTCTCGTGTTGTCGATATTCTTAAATATCAATGGATCCTTGGATAGAAGGTTGCATGGTTGGATGGATAAATGGGATGGTTGCATGGATAGATAGGACGGATGGGATGGTTGAACTGATTTCTTACGATAGCACATGCTTTTAGGCCCCCATTAAATGGAAACTTATTATGTATGCATTCTTTTTGCAATTGTTTTATTCCCAAATATGCAAATATGTGTATTTTAGTGTCTCCTGAAGTTTGACTGAAAAATTCCACAGTTTTCCTCATGCTTCCCCACATTTCCAGTATTCTCGGTGATATCAATATTACTTTCATATCCTCGACCAACAAAACTTATAGCAATACTAATACTTCGAAGTTCGAACACTAGTTACAACGACTTGGAATATGGTGCCGTTGTAGCTTCTAAATATAGAATTCATCACATTTTCATACTTCATGAGTGCAACAGTTGTGTTGCTTTATAAAATTTAGCAAAGGTAATCAATCTTGATAGTTACATGGACTTGGAATATGGTGAGGATCTTCTACATGGCATATGCATATCCTTGTTTTGGCTAACATCTTGGCTAAATTTTTTTAAGGGCCATCAATGAGGCTATTAGCTCGGAAATCCTCAAACTAACAACACCACCAATCTTCGGAATAAGAGAAAAAAGGAGCATCCCAACTCCAGCGTAAAACAACCAGATTTGAAATTTTGAAAACGAAACTTAACAATTCTAGCTTAATCAAATCCCAAAAGGACTAGGAGAATGCAAGAGGGAATCCATCCAGTTTGGGGCCTTGTCCCTAGCAAAGCTGAAAACGGCCTCTTTAACTTCCTTCTCCCTAGGGCGACTCAAGAAGATTTGCCTCTTAAGGAGAAAGACGATCAAATGCCAAATCGTCAAGAGTTGGGCAATCGCAATCATCTTTAAATAGAAGTGGAGGTCTGATTTTCAAGCTTAGACCCATCCACCATCAAGGAGGAGATACATTTAGACCGGGCTCTACCGCTGGCTATACCATGAAAATATTTAGGGCATGTTTGGTTCGTGGGGTTTAATGGTATGGAATTGCATTAAATGGGATTAACACCATTATTGCACAATGATTGCATGTATGGAAATACCATGGTATTTTGGCCATCCAATTCCCATGTTTGGGATAAAATTCTTGCTATGGGAAAAACACTGGATTAAGCAAAACCCGTTTGGTGGACCATGGAATTGTAATCAATGAACCAAATTCACAATGGATGTCAGTTACTTGTACACGTATATAAGTAACTAGAATGTCACGTGTAAAGGGCGTATATGGATGGACAGCATGGGTAAAACACATGAATCAATGTGGGGCCCACATGTAGTGGATTTCAAAATCTACCGGAAATCCTGCATGGGACCAAATGCGATTCCATCCCATGTAATCCCAACCCTTCCCATCCTCCCCAAATGTAGGATGGAATTTGCACGGGACCAAATGCAATTCCATCCCATCTAAGCCCATGTACCAAACAGGCCCTTAGTGTTCCCATCCCCATCTTTAAGCCAGACAACCTGCGAGCGCTAGCGCCACTTAATATCCTCTTCCTTAAGTCTATAACTATAATAAAAAAGGAACTTATCTTTGGAGACTTTTTGTCTTCTGTAGAGAGTGCCTAGAGCTCCTCCTTAATGTCTAAGGCTTGAATCTCCTTAAGATGGCGTCTAGCTCCCTCTCCCTCTCAGGCACTTATGCCAAACTTTAATATTCTCCTTTAGCAACTTCAACTTATGAAAGAGCCTAAAACCAGCTCCACCTGACACCTCAAAGGAAGACCACCTTTCAGAAATTAGAAGCCTAAAACCTTCAACTTTAAACCAAGCCAATTCAAAGTGGAAAGATCTAGGGACCCAATTAATCTTGTCTGATACATGGAGCAAGGGACAATGATTTGAAACCGGCTTGGGGAAGCCCCTCTAGTGAACCAAAGGGAATTTAAGAACCCAATCTAGAGAGAATAAAAACCAATCCAGCTTCGACATAGCAAGCTTAGCCTGACCATTAGACCAAGTAAACTTGACACCTCCCAAAGGGAGATTGACCAAATCATTGCTTCATGACTAAATCAGAGAACCCTTGCATGTTGCCAATGACACAAAAGTCCCAAAATTTCTCATGGACAAACCGAACGATATTAAAATCGTTGGCGACACACCAAGGTAGGTGCCAATTTGCAGCAACAACAGAAAGTTTATCCCAAAAGATAGGATGAAGTTTTGGCGCGTTAGGACCATAAACTCCAGAGAAGACCCATCCGAATCCCAACCAAACTTCCTCAAAGACGACCAGCGCAGAAAAACAATGAGATCCTCCCTACATGGGGCCTTAGGGTCTCACATAATCAAAATACTCTCGTCGAACCACAGCAGCCAAGACAACCCACCCAACCCTTTTCTTACCTCAATGGACTTGACAACATTATGGTCCAGATTCTGGATTTTAGACTCTTAGAGAACAATGAGATTAGCTTTAGACCGAAGGCAGACATCCTTAATCAGGATACGCTTAAGGGGGCACTCTTAACCCTCTCCAATTCGAAAAAAGAATCTTCATTGAAACACTAGTCTTACATTTAGAGACTTTATTAGCTTTACTCACCGATAAAAGATTGAAGGGAAACTTAAGAGCATATAAGACGGAAGACAATGACCATATGCTTACGCTGAGTAATACCAAGTCCAAAAATGTTTGAGGAGGTACTACCAGCGAAGGTAAATGATATGTTGGAGGGAGTAAGATCAAATAAAGAAAAGAAATTATAATTACCGGCAATATGATCAAAGGCCCCAAAATTTATTTTCAAGGGAGAGGAATAGGATTATAAGAGATGTTTTACCTGAATAAACCCACATGGCAGTAAGATGTGGAGGGTACATTATTGGATGTAGGACCACTAGAGTAGCGGAACAATGCATATTCTTCCCATGATAATGTGACATTTAGAGATTTTATTAGCTTTACTCATACAAAAAGGCTGAAGGGAAACTCAGGAGCATATAAGACAGAAGACAATGACCAGATGCTTAAGCCGAGTAGTACTAAGTCCCAATAATGTTGGAGGAGGTACTATCAGCTAAGGTAAATGATATGTTGGAGGGAGTAAGATCAGATGAAGAAAAGAAATTACAATTACCAATAATATGATCAGAGGCCCCAAAATCTATTATCCAAGGAGAGGAATAGGATTATAAGAGATGTTTTACCTGAATGAACCCAATTAGCAATAGATGTGGAAGGGTACATTATTGGATGTAGGACCACTAGAGGAGAGGAACCATGCATATTCTTCCCGTGATAATGTGACATTAACTTGATCACCACTAGCATTGGAAGTAGCAGAAGGAGCAGGTCTACCATCAGATGGAACATCATTAACAACTAGTGTCTAGTGATTGATTGGCCCTGGGAGGTTTTTTATGTAGGTCCCAACAAAAATTCATAAAATGATTAGTCAGCCAACAGTGAGTGCAGAAATGATCTCTACCACCACAACCACCTCTACCATCCCCTGAAACTCTACCACCTACACCATAATGAAGTCTAGTTCATCCACCACTATCTCTAAGAATACCAATGTAACCTAATGAGCTAACCAAGGTTGATTTATTTGTATTATTAACTTGCGTGCTGTCAGAATCATTTTTAGTGGGTTAAAGTCTAGCATAAACTTCAATAACTTAATGAATCGAAACACCACCCAGAATCTTATCCTTAATAAATTGATACTCCTTCGGCAAGTTGAACAAGAGCTTTACCACTTTCATGTCTTCCATTTGCTTCTTCATAAGTGTCACATCCAAAATAATGGGATGATAAATCAAAAGTTCTTCCCATTTGACAAAATACTCACCAAGAGATTTATCTCCCTTTTGAAGAGAGATTCTCTTCGTACCGCTGATACACCGGAGAAATATTCTATTCTGAAGAGTACATCTTCCACACTGTATCCACACATCCTTAACAATATTAAAAAACACCAAGTTTGAACTGACTTAAAGTTCCATACTTTTTTAAAGACAACATTTAAAAAAAAATAATTAGAAAACCTAACAAGGCAAATGCAAAGGCCAAACAAACAAGGAAAAGAGGGCGGTGGAGCTCGCCTCCATACATTGGAGGCCCTTAAAGTTCCATACTATTCACAAATAAGACCTAATTTGGGCATCATCATGATCCACTTTTTATATTTAGGATCAGATTCCTCAGGGTTGGTCTCCGTGAAGAAGTGATCCTTCTCTCGAGCCAAAAGAAACACACTTTAATAGATTTAGCCCTGAGTAAGTAGTTATGCCCATTAAGTTTTGCATACATAATTGACACATTAAATGAAGAATTAGGATTTTCACCCAATGATGAAGAATTAACAACTACACCATTAAACACCATAACCCACTTCTAACAAATTTGATGTAATGAGTATTGAAAAACACTAATCTATAGTCAGATCCATATTCACCTACATCCCACAACAACTACAAATATCAATATCGAACTCTTCCCCATTTAGAGTTTACTAAAACGTCAACTATAAATCTCAAAATACGGTCATGGATACCCAAAACATACTCAAAAGCTGCCTTTCCTGTAAAGTAATCGAAAAATAACATGCACAACATCACCTTGACATAAATTAACAAGCTTTCATCTTCTGAGACAATTTTTGCACTTCCCTTGCAAACGGCAGCACCCGCCTTGAGACGATTGCAGAAAACATCATGCTTTCTGCAAAAAAACGAAAGAAGAATTCTCTTTTCTAGGGTTCGATCAACACTTTAGGGTTTTGTGAATTCCTCGAAGATCCGATCGATAGGTTAGGGTTTTGAGGAGAAGAAATTCTAGCTTTGAATCACCTACTGATGCGCTCTAATACCATTTAAAACTTTAAGATTGATGAAGAGAAGAGACAAAAGAGGAAGGTGAGAAAAGAGGGAGAAGGTCTGTGCAAATGGCTCACACACCCACACTCTTCTCTCATATTATTGTTAGGGCTTTCATTATTAAAATGAAATTTACAAAACTGCAACGCTAAGCCCATGAGGCTAAACTCTATCCCAACATATATTTTGGCCCAACAATTACAAGAGACCACACATCAGACCAAGCCAGTCCACCTGAGTGATCACAACGATCCATAGCAGAGGGAATCTATTTGTTTGGGGAACTTATTCTGCTTTCTAGGCTTTCTTCTAATAGAAGTTTCATCACCCTTTTAAAAAAAAGTAATAAATGTGTCCAAAAAGCTAAAAGGACAGTAAGAACTACATAAAGTTTCATAAATACTACTAAAATACAAGAAGAAATCTAAGCTTTTCCTAACAGAAGTATCAACATGTGTCTGATGTTTCTGTCCAACATGGGTGCTAGATACATCAAGTTTCTTTAGAAAATGCAGTGTCTAGCTTTTTTCTCTTTGAGACAGAAAGAAGTGCCTAGCTTCAATGCAAATTTGCATACAAAGAAGATGAAGTGATTGAAGGACTGTAGCAAGTATCATGCATCAAGATTATCATATCAAACTAATAAAAAAAACCCAAAATGGTACCTCTAAGGCCCCATCACTCCAATGCTGGTCTGCTACTCTCTTCAATTTAGACTGAGCTTTGTCTTTCAGGATCTGGTATGAAATACAAGGGCCAGTGCATGGGTAAGTTGCATGTAGGGCCACCAATAGTTTAGGTACAGGTAGGCAAGAATCAAACCATGCAAGAAAAAACACACCATGGCTATATCATGTAGGCGTGCAGCTTTTTTCTTCACACCATGGTCAATCTTCTCAGTATCCTCCCTTGCTCGAGCTGCCCAACATCATTCTTATTCAAAATGAAGGTGAATAGACCAGATCCAGAGTAATATAGACCATGCTCAAAGTCAAGCAACCACAGAGTAGTTCAATAGTGTCTTGAAGACAAGATATTAAGAAATAAGAAACAAGAAACAAGAGAAGGATTTACCATCAAGCTTAAGAAACTCCAAACCGAGAATTGCCACATCTTGGCGTGCCCGGTCATTCAGCCTTGTTATACCACTGGGGCATGATTGGAATGAAAAAAAAAAAAAAAAAAACTTGAGCAAATGCCTCTAAGAAACATGAATTGTATGACTGATAGAGAACATGAGAGAATAACCCTCTCAAGAAACTGGATATTAAAAAGAGGGCTAGACTTCTAGGTGCATTGTCCACCATTACTTAAGCATCAGTCACTCATCCACTTCAATGGTGTACATGCACAGAAGAAACCATGGGCCCTGTTATGAATGGAGTATACCCTAAAAATCAAACTGATTGAATTATCCTAACCATGCATTGGGGGGCATCAAATGGACTATCAAGGTAGAGGTCCAAATCAAGCATTCTCTATCAGATGTTTAAGATTGTCCTATCACTGTAATTTATAGGCTTTGATCCATCTACATGTATCTCAAGCATATAGTGGATAAGCCACCAAAATTTGAAAGGGGCGGACTTAAGCACATTGTGGTCAAGCTTTGGAAAGGAACTTTAACATATTGTAGCAACAAGTAAGAGACCTTTCATTTATGATGGGAGCATAATCAGAATAGAAATTTTAACAGTGATCATAAAAAAACATGTTCTGTATATGTATATATATATATATATATAAAGTACGCGAAGGTAAAAATTACCGCGAAAGCAAGACAATGTCATTACGAGCCCTTTCGTTGACAAACTTTGCATCATTGTGGACAAATTTACAAGCCTCGGCTAAACCTTGACTAGGGTAAGTTGTTCTTTCAGGCATGACTGGATGATCAGACAAGATAGATTCAAACAATTCTCCAACCTCACCATCTCCAATTTGATCTCTGTCATGAAAATAAGGTTTTTCATTAATGGTTTTATAATCAGCTATGCTTCAAATTGACATGAATAAAAATGACATTCCTTAATAATTTTGGATAGAACTGAAATAATCAAAGAAAAAGAAAGCATTATTTAGATAGCTGTTAAGCATGGTAGTATAGCATTGACATGTTAACATTACAATAGCACAACTGGAAGGTGGTACATGATTCATATTACCAATTTGCTACACAACGTAATAGGCACAATTTCATTTCTGGCTTAAAATGTAAACCAGAATAAAGATGACACAGATACACAGGCAGAAATGAGCGTCTAACTCCAGGAGGGATGCAACACACAAGCCAGTCCCAAACCCCAGAAAAGAAGGGTTAATATCAGGTGGCCGGCCAGTTGTAAAGCTTCTGCCAAGCAATCATGAGAATTCATGTTTGAATCCTGTGATCGGAAAAATGGGATTTATAAAGCCTAGGCCATATAGTTGGGACAGGGCTATTTTGATTATGATGATGATATATATTACCAATTTTCTTTTGCCGATCGGATGGAAGACTATTACGCCTTGTTCCAATTTGTGGAGGAGCGAGGGTGTGTGATGAGCAATTTGAGATCCCCCAAAAAAGCAATTGGAACCTCCAAAAGCAGCAGGGAACTGGTAAGTTTGTATTCGAATGTTAATTAGGATGCAGGGGACTCAGAGGGGGGAGTTAGAAAGGAAAGACGCAAGTCTTTTCCCAAATGAAGATTTTATCCTGGAATGTGAGGGGGGTGGGCAGCAAGCAGAAAAGAAGGCACATCAAGGATGTTTGAAGGAGATATAAAGCTCAGCTGGTAACGCTCTAGGAAATGAAGGTTCAGAATTTTAATTTGAAGCTTTTATAAACTCTGTGGGGAGCCTATAAAGCAGATTGGGTGGCTAGTGATGCCTCGGGCAGGTCAGGAGAATCGCTGTGGCCAGGGATTCTTCTATTTGGTATAAGGAGGATTGGTGAGGAGTATTTTCTGTCTCTGCGGTGCTGAAGGATGTCTTCGGGGTTAATGCAGATGTTTACTTCGGTTTATGAACCCAACTAGGATAAAAGAAGAGAGGAGTTTTGGGAAGAGTAGTCGGCTGCTCGTGCCAAGTTCAGTGGGCCATCAAATAGAGGTGGGGTTTCGGGAAGCATGCGAGCCTTCTCAAATTGGATTGATCTCCATGAGCTTTCAGATCTGCTTATGGAAGGAGTGAAATTCACTTGGTCCAACAGGCAAACAAGGCCCATTATGTCCAGATTGGACCATTTCTTAGTCTACTCTGGATGGATTGATAGTTTTCCTCTCGTCTCTCAGCATGCATTGCTAAAAATAACCCCAAATCACTGCCCCATGCTGCTAGCTGTCGATGGGGAGAATTGGTGTCCGAAACCATTCAGATTCGAGCTATATTGGCTCGAAGTGGAGAGCTTTTTGCCGATGATTTAGGATTGGTGATCTTCTCTCAATATAGAGGAATTTGCGGGCATCAAGATCTGTTGCAAGCTGAAACAGTTGAAGGAAAAAAAAAAAAAACAAAATCAAAATATGGAAGAAAGAGGTGCACAGCAAAAGAGATGAGGAAACAGCTGGTATTCGTTTGGAGTTGCCAGCCCCTGATGTCGAAGCTGAAGAAGGGGTTTTGCCTCTTGAAGATTTAGCCAAACGGATTAGACTTATCCAAGACTTTGCAGCTGGGGTGAAGGAAGACAAAATTAAATGGAGGCAACGGTCGAGGAGCTTATGGATTGAGGGAGACAAAAGCATTAAGTTTTTCCACGGTATTGCTAGTGCTTGCACGAGGATCAATAAAATCATCAGTAAACTAGTAAACGGGACTCATATAGAAGATAAAGACCATCTCTCTAAAGAAATTGGTCGCTTCTATACGGACTTGCTTTCGGGGGAGGAGTGGAGAAGACCAAGATTGGATAACTTGTCATTCAAACACTTCTCGGCTGAATAAGCCAATTCGCTCGAGTCTCCCTTCTTAAAAGAAGAGGTTAAAATTGTCGTCTACTCGTTGGGAAGAGATAAAGCCCCGGGCCTGAATGGTTTCCCTATGGCCTTTTTCCAAGTTATTTGGGAGGTGGTGAAGGTTGATGTTGTGAATTTTATGTCAGAGTTTTTTGAAAGAGGCCGCTTATCGAACGATCTCGAGGCATAATTCATTGCCTTAATCCCCAAGGTTTCTGGTGCAGAACCTTCAAGGGATTTTACGCAGATTGGCCTTATTGAAGGGCCTTATAAAATCTTGGCGAAGGTGTTTGCGATCCAGCTGCAGAACGCAATAGGAAGCATCAATTCCAACAATCAAAGTGCTCATCCTAGTTGGCAAATTCTGGATAGTGCCTCAATAATGCACGAATGTCTTGATTGAGGGCACAAAGGGGGAACAAAAGGCATAATATGCAAATTGGATATCGAAAAGGCCGATGATTGTGTCGATTGGAGATTCCTTGATTATATGATTCAACATAGGGGTAATGGTATAAAGTGGCAATACTGGATTCGCAAATGTGTGGGATCGATTTGCTTCTAAATTCTTCTTAATGTCTCAGCAAAAGGTGTTTTTTTAAGGCTCAAGGGGTCTCTGTCAAGATGACTCTGTCTCTGTTCCTTTTTCTCATGGTGGTCAAGGCCTTGGGGAGAATGATTGATAAGGGGCAAGGCGAGGGCTTCATTAGCAGCTTCATGGTGGAGGGATTGCCATCTCCCATTTCTCATCTGTGCAGATGACATTCTTCTATTTTGCAATGCATTTCCCATCATGGTGGATAAATTGAGAACGATTGTTTATTGTTTTGAGACGGTGTCTGGTCTTAAAGTTAATATTGTTAAAAGCAAAATATTTGGTGTGTAGATGGATCTTGAAGAGGTGGAGCAGCTAGTTGATGCTTTTGGGTGTGCGATAGGTCACTTCCTACTACGTTTGTGGGTCTCCCTCTATGTGGGAAAACTAGCCAAACACCTTTGGGATGAGGTTGTTGAAATATTCAAGAGGAAGCTTGCAAGATGGAAAAGTTGGTACCTATCACTTGGTGGGCGCATCACTCTCATTAAAGAAGCTTTGTCAAAACTTCTTTTATATTTCATATCGCTATTTAAATGTCGGGTTTGGTGCTTTTAAGGCTTGAAAAACTTAGACGGGACTTCTTGTGGCAAGGAGCGGAGGATAAAAAGAAATTCCACTTGATCAGTTGGAACGAGGTTTACAAGAAATGAAAAGGGAGGTGCGGGCATAAAGGACCTTAAATCAATGAATTCAACTTTGCTTGAAAAATGGTTTTGGAGATTCGAGGAGGAAGATGGGGCATTGTGGAAGGTAGTGGCCAAAAGTAAATACGGGTGTTCGAAAGGGGATTGATGGACTAGGGAATCTTTGGCCTACAGAACTTGGCCTTGTGGAAAGGGGTCTCTTCTATAAAGTCAGCGTTCTTGGAAGGTGTTTGTTTCTATTTAGGGAATGGTGAAAGAATTCAATTTTAAGAAGATGTGTGGGTGGGGACTTCTCTATTAAAAGTTGAGTTTCCTAGAATATACCGTTTGGCTCCGGACCCTTCCATATGGTGGCGCATTGCTTTTCACACATTGATGGGGCAATTATTTGCGAACCCCCTTGTAATCGGTTTCTCTATGACATGGAAGTCAATGAATTTGCGGCTATCTTAGATCACATCCACCTCTACACTCTGTCTAGTGTCGATTCAGATAAGATGATGTGGAAGGCTAATAACTCAGCGTCATTTTTTGTTAGATCGCTCTATCCCTAATTTGTGGAGGTGGTCTCCAAAGGGAGGCCAAGGTTACCAAGTTCGTGTGGCATTACAATATCCCTCCTTAGATTGCGGCATTCAGGTGGCTGGTTTGAAGGAAGAAAGTATCTGTTGATAATCTTCGGAAAAGGACTATGATGATTCCCAACATACATATATTGTGCATGCATGACGGGGAGGCAGTGGATCATCTTTTTATGCATTGCCCTTTTGTGGGGCCGATATAGGCGGACCTTTTGGGCCAGTTCCAAGTCTCGTGGTCTTCATCGGGTTCAGTTGATTCCTTTTTTTCTAGGTGGCATGGGATGGGGCTTGGGAAAGTGAAAACTGTGTTATGCAGGATGGCATTGCTTGCAATTTGGTAGGTTGTGTGGGAAGAAAGAAATGTTAGATGTTTTAACAAAGAGAGGAAATCAATGGAAGCCACGTCTCATAGGACTAGGTAGTTGATCATCGAATGGGCCTCTTGTGTTCCTAAGCTAAGGGATTGTACTTTTGATTTTCTTGGGTAGTTTTCGGGTCACCCTCTCGGTGTCCCCTTCCTTTTATAGTTTTTTTTCTCAATAAAATTGCCATTCTCTCTCTCTCTCTCAAAAAAAAAAAAAAAAAAAACACTTTGAATAGTATGATGGTGATGATGATGATATATAACTTTTTCTTCTCTTGAATGCTATGAAGAAGATGGTGATGGTGTATAATTAGGAGAATGAAAATAAAGATTAGAAAAACATGGGGAAATATGGCATGCACGTATAAATGGAAAAAGTAAAGAAAGATATAGTCAGTAAATGGGCCATGCTAACTTGAAAACCACAGAAATTTATGTTTCCGATGTTAAGAAAATGGGGGTTTTCGTATCTATGGCCATACACAGAATGTCGAGGTCCATATATTAAGCCAAAAATATGTGGCCCCGTGTCATTGGCTTTTTAAAATGTCAGCTAAGATTTTAAAAAAAGGTGGATAACACCAAGATCAAACAAAAGAGCAAGAACCCATACATATTCATTGCAAGAACATTACATGGCTCAATATACAGCTACCAAAAAGATGGGAGTTTGATGAAGTTCAATGTTAAGAAAATGGGGGTTTTCATAATTAATCTGATTACTCAATGGCTTTTAAAAATGTCGGCTAAAATAAAGGTGGACATAAAAATGTCAGCTAAGAAAAAGGCGGAGAACACCAACATCAAACAAAAGACTAAGAAGCAAGCCAGGAACGAAGAAGGAGAAATGATGATGAAGAAAGAAAGAAAGCAGCTTCTGACTTAATTCAACCATAACGGGCTGACTTTTATAATGTCACACTGTTATGGAGCAGCATGAGTCAACACCTAGGGACTTATCATTGTCAGCTTAGGTGAAGAGTAGGTCACAATTAAGAAGACATCAAAAGGTCCTAACTAGGGGAGGACCAGACAAAGTACATTACGTCGTGTCCAAGTGCGAGATAAGAATGATGAGGGGGAGCAATTATTTGAATGACAACACAAACAACCTGCGGGAGGTTGAGAGATCAAGGAATATATGACATTGTCGATCAGCCATCCATCAGCAACATTCCATCTTCTCAAATGCCACCACCTAGAAAAACTTCCAAAAGACAATATTTTGCACAAGAAGTCATGACGTTACTAACTATGCATAGATGTTTAGCGTACTCAATATCCAATATCCAAGGACTCAAGAAGACAATGGCCTGATCTAGGAACCCAACATTAATACCTTTTATCTATATAACTTGGGCACATACACGTGTGTCAATGTCAGACACTGATAAGGGGTGTCCGATGTAGTGGCTTTTAAAAGACAGATCCTCCAACATATCCTTCCAAATATTTTGTTAAAGTCCCTTTATATACATTGATATGTCATCCTCTAACGGCTCGAGCTTTTAGATCAAGTGGTGATGTGACATGGTATCAGAGTAGAAAGTCTTGTGTTCGAATCCCGAGAGTAGCGAATATGCCTCCCTAATATATTCTCCCACGGGGGACCATTTATGGTGTGAGTTGTGAGTGTCCCTCCACCCTTGCCCAGTATGTTCCCATGCAGATTTTCACCCCGCACGTGCAAGTGAGTGTTAAAGTTCCATGATATACATTGACATGCCATCCCCTAACAGCTCGAGCTTTTAGATCAAGTGGTGATGTGACATATTTAATATTAAAAGCAACAATATATAATAACTGCCATGCATAAATAATGGCAATGAACCTAAAAATCAGTTATTTATAAGTACAAGAAGCATCCCAAAAATAAAAGTTAATAAGAATTAAACATAAAAAGTTCTTTTTTAAAAAATATTAGTCATGTCAAGCGCGTTGGACACAAAAACACAAGTCAACACAGCATAATTTTAAGAGTATAGTCCATGTTAAATAGCCGTTCATCAACCAATTCATAAGTAAAAAAGATATAACCCATAGAGACAGGTGTATTTATTATCAACGTTCATACCTGGATGTATCTGAACAATCTTGAGAGTGCCGAACACATTCTTTAGTTTCACCATTATGTGTTCCTGTGGACAAACATAAAACAGCACGTTCCTTGGAGATGAAATAATTGTAGGGCTTTCCATATACACACCAGGAACCTTCCGTGAAACTTAGCTTAGAACCTAGGAGATGCCCAATCTTTTGTTTCCTAAACTCAACTCTTTGATTTGTAGAATGCAATCCAACCTGTTGGGACTTGTTGAAAGAATATATAATTCCTACTGGGTCAATGAAGTTGGCCCTATCAGTTGCAATTCGACCACCAGAAACCTTACTTGTTGTAGGTGCCATTGAAAGTAGCAAACAAAGAAGCAAACAAACAACACTGACAATTGATAATTTTCAATGGAATGGAATTGATTTCCCAGTTCCCCACGTTTTTCTTTTCATATTTAACCCTGAAATAGATAGAAAGATCATATTAGGCAGTTGGATTTCAACCAGAATCTTCAAGAGGAAGAAAATCTTCAAAATGAAGCACTGTGAACTTCTACTGCCGAGGTTTTTTTTTTCTTGAGAAGTAAAATGCATAAATGAGGACTTGAACCCTGGTTCTATGTGTAACCAAGTTTTTATTAAAGTGTACCAAACTCGTTAGAAAACAAATGTTCCATGGAAACACCCTGGTTATACTAGAAGTATCAGTTTATTTGATGTCACCTAACCTATAGATTACTGTAATTAGTACATGGTGCTGGAATGTCCATGTCAATTTAGAAAATTCAAGATAAACACAAACACACAAATAACATGGGATTCATTATGTTAATACCATACCATTCAAATAAAAATATTTGCATCCCCAAACAAGATGTGGAAAATTCAGATTACCCACACCAGAATTGCAGATGCGAAAGATTTTTGCTTTCTACTATAAAACTCCAAAATCTACTCAAATGCAAAGATAACTTCAAACCAGCTGAAGATAACCCAAACCAAAAATTGCCACTCTCTTGCTTGTAGTCTAAGATTGTAACACTAAAAATATAATATCTAACCTATAGTCTAGTCATATCAATAACTATGTCTATGTTTGGATGCAAAATTGAATGTGGAAATTGAGTAAAGAGGAAATGACAAAATTGCAATAACCTTTCCAATATGCCGATACCATTTTGGGGATAACCCAGGAGGTTGTAAAGTAAGTTCACTACTTTCTAAAACTAATTTGAAAATCTAAAAATATATCCGTACCTAATTGTGGGTTGTATCTACCATAATTAAAAGACCCTACTTTTCAACTTTTTAGATTTTTGTCTTTGACACTTAAGGAATTTTACAGGTGTGGAACAAAACACCGTGTGCAAATTTTCCTTAAAGCTGAAGGTTGTGAAACTAAACACTGTCCTTCAGGGTCAGGAGGGAAAGTCTATGAAGTCTGGCAAATATGCGGGTTCCAAAGGAACTACTAGTCTAAGACAACAACAATCGTATTTATACGATTCTCTTAATCGGACTTGATATTGAATTTTTTATTTTAAACAGAAACAATTTGCAATAAAATAGATTATAGTAAAAATAAAATGCGTAATTGCAAAAGAAATGCCACAAAAATTAACAAAAAACACTATTTAAGAAAGACAAATACTTTGAAATTTTACTTACAATATCTAGTTACACTCTTTTAAAAATTACAACTAGAGTAGGACTGGTTTATAGGAGTTTGGTTCTAGAGAGGTTTGGGGTTAGGAACATAGGTTAGTATTGAGGATTGATTTTTGCTTGAAAAAATGAGCTTTGCCCCTTTCCTTGTGTGCTTATGCTTTTATAGATGAAGAGAGATCCGAGATTGAAATGTTTTGAAATCCGGATGCTTCGCAAGAGAGTTAAGGTGTTTGGACTTTTCTGAATTCCGTATGCTTCATGAGAGATTTTGTCAAAAGATGAATAGTACCTTGTCGGGTACTGTTTGTCCACATGTTACTGTAACTAAAGTGAAAATTTTACTATTTTCTACAGTAACTCTTGTCTTTTGTGTCGACGTTAACTGTTTATTGTAGTAGTTCTTGTCTAGCTTTTGGTGCTTTGTTTCTTATGGAGCTGAAAAGAATCTACAATACCTTAGATGGAGATGAATCATGTTGATACTAATAACTAGATTTGGGTCATTGGTTTACTAAAATGGTTGTACGAAATCGAGTCCGTAACAATCATCTTCGTTTGCTTGTATAAAATGAGTATTGGAAAAAGTGTTTTGTTCATCATCTGAGTCCAACTATGATGATGCTTCTGATAGAATTTTTCTTGCTTCTGCTTTTGTTTTTGCTGATGCAAGTATTGTTTGAATACTTGATTTAGGAAGAAAAAATTCATGTTCCATAGAAATACTGGTTTTGCAAATATGAAGGTTTTTCTTAAGAAATTCTAATAATGCTAGCTTTTCTGCTTTTCTTGTATCAAGATTTTTCCACCATTTTGTTTTAAAACGCCAAACTAAAGGGGTATATTTTTTATTTAAATTGTTTAATGTAGTAGTATTCTCTTGTGATAAATGAGCCATATATTTGTCTTTAGAAGTTGAAAGGATATTTAGGTTTTCTAATTTTTTCGTAATTGCTGTTAACATTTCTTGTTAAGAGTCTTTGAATAAGATCATATCTTTGGAAATTTCACAGGGTTTGAATAGAGGAACTTCATCATGAATTAAGTTTTTCTGTGGTAGTAACTTATAATTTGTTGATGTTTTGTTAAATAGGTTTCTTCAACTACGTTTTCTATTCTATCTGAGGTGTTTTTTATTCTAGTTATTTGTTCTCCTATAGTTTGTAAATAAAACTCTCAAAGGATCCACTTCTGGATTTACTCCTAAATTCAAGCCTTTTCTACCACCGTGTCAGTCCATATATTTACAAAACCAATTTGACCTCTTAGCCTCACCAGCACCAGATAAACCCAAGACTTCTGCTCCGACAGAAACAAAACATACTGTAGTAGAATCCTCTTCTTACACACTAGAACAACCTCAGAATATTTTTAATCTCAATCCACAATACCTTTACAAACAAGATATTCTTCTAATATTACCCTTTGAATCAGCATATCATAATCAGGGTATCTTCCGGACTCTACAACAACACTTTCTGCCAAAGTGGCACTAGCCCGCTACTATAGGGGCAAAAATGCATAAATATTATGAATTCATATTAGTAGACACAGACTCCTGCCAAATTACTCATATCCCAGATTCTAAAGAACCCAATAAGATTTCTTATTCAAAATGTGTTATTTTACAAGTCCTTTCTTACAATGATTGGAAACAAAACCCCAATACTACCAGACAATTCTCTCAGCCCTTTAATCCTCCAACATATAGTTATTATGATTACCAAGAAGTATGGACAAGAACATTTTTCTTTCAAAATAACAACCTTAGTCATTCATAGTTTTTCCATTTCTCCACAAAAAACAAAATACAATACTCAGAATGGTTTTTAAATTTCTGAAAATTCTTTGGACCAGACACAAAAATCCTTCCTCAACCATTACAAGATAGTTTTTCCTTTTATAAAGAAAACTTCCAATTCAGAAAAATATTCTCTTTCCCCATCTCTCCTCATTTTCTTCACTCATTTTTTGCTAGCATATATTAGCATGTGGGAATACAATATTTAAGCCATAAGATTATCTGAACCAACACATTTGGTTCAACATTTTAAAACAAAATGGTGGAAAAATCTTGACACAAGAAAAGAAGAAAGCCAGCATTATTAGAATTCCTTAAGAAAAACTCTCATCTTTGCAAAACTAGTATTTCTACGAAACATGAATTTCTTCTCTCCAAATCAAGTATTCTAACAATACTTGCATCAACAAAAACAAAAGCATAAGAAAAAAAAATTCTATCAAAAGCAGCATCACAGCTGGACTCAGATGATGAATAAAACACTTTTTCCAGTACTCATTTTTTACAAACAAAAGAAGATGATTGTTACTGACTCGATTTCGTACAATCATTTTAGTAAACCAATGACCCAAATCTAGTTATTATCATCAACATGATTTATCTTCATCCAAGATATTGTAGATTTTTTTCAGCTCCACAAGAAACAAAGCACCAAAAGCTAGATAAGAACTACTGCAGTAAACAGTAAACGTCGGCACAAAAGACGAGTTACCGTAGAAAATAGTAAATTTTCACTATAGCTACAGTAACACATGGACAAACAGTACCTGACAAGGCACTATTCATCTTTTGACAGAATCTCTCATGAAGCATACGGAATTCAAAAAAGTCCAAACACCTCAGCTCTCTTGCGAAGCATCCGGATTTCAAAGCATTTCAATCTCGAATCGCTCTTCATCTATAAAAGCATAAGCACACAAGGAAAGGGGCAAAGCTCCTTCAAACCTTCTTCAAGCAAAAATCAATTATCGATACTAACCCTTGTTCCTAACCCCAAACCTCTCTAGAACCAAACTCCTGTAAACCAGTCCTCTTCCAGTTGTAATTTTTAAAAGAGTGTAACCTTATAAGTAAAATTTTAAAGTATTTGTCTTTCTTAAATCATATTTTTTGTTAATTTTTGTGGCCTTTCTTTAGTAATTATGCTTTTTATTGTTACAATAATCTATTTTATTGCAAAATGTTTCTGTTTAAAATAAGAAATTCAATATCAAGCCCAATTAAGAGAATCGTATAAATACGATTATTATGGTCTCAGACCAGTAGTTCCTTCGGAACCCACATCTCTGCCAGACTTCGTAGACTTTCTCTTTTGACCCTGAAGGATAATGTTTAGTTCCATAGCCTTCAACTTTAAGAAAAATTTGCAGACGGTGTTTTGTTCCACAACTGTAAAATTCCTCAAGTGTCAAAGACAAAGATCTAAAAAGTTGAAAAGTAGAGTCTCTTAGTTATGCCAGATACAGCCCACAATTAGGTATGGATATATTTTTCGATTTTCAAATTAGTTTTAGAAGATAGTGAACTTTCCATTCCGAGTCCTACATGGAAGTAACTGCAATTTGGACCAACATCCCTCAGTATGGATACAACAGAGGGTAATTTACAATTTGGTCTTTTCCTTTTTATTAAACATAATTACTGTGATTTGATCCGGTGGTGGATACAAATGCAGCCGTGTTTGGTGTAACCAAACACCCTGAAATTTCATGTTATTTGGTGCAACCAAACACAGCCCAATTTATCTTCCTGTGTGATAAAAGGAAAGCAAGAAACAATCATAAAGGAAACATGCAAGTTTAAACATACATCGAAATTACAACATAGGCATATGATTCCACGATCTAATGATATCGACACCCACCCTGATTTCAATTCCCAAAATCGAAAATGGGTGTGTACAAAACAAACAATCCATACAACTTCAATTCCCAAAATGAAAAATTGGTGTATGCTAAATCCATCAGGGTGTGTGTAAAACCAGTACATATCGCCTGAGACATACCTGCATCGGCCATGAACTATGTGGCTGCATCAGTCTGTATCGGGCTGTTTGGGGCCAAATACTGCCCGATACATGTAATCAGTGACCAAATCAGCCCAACAGGGGACAGTAGGAGGCCATACAGGTGGTGAATGATACTATACCTGATACACCGATTTAAGACCTTGATTGGAGATGATACTGTACAACAAGAACATATGGATCTACCTCTCTAAAGTATATTCATTTACGACCGTCCATCTAGTTGTCCCTACTATGGATGGGAAATGTGTCCAAATAAGCACAGATCGGATGTTCCTATCCAGCTGATTAAGGTCCTTGAAAGCTACGGAAGAAAAACCAATGGCTACGATTGTCTGATAAGTCTGATCTATGACATATGGGTCATTGACAATGGGTCCAACTCGATGAACGGTCCCGATTGATGAGAGGCGAGCACTACATATAACGGAGGCACAGCTGTTGGAAGTAAAAGAAGAGAGAGAGAGAGAGAGAGAGAGAGAGAGAGAGAGACTGACTTTCAGTAGCTAATGACGACGATTTTGAGTCGGAAGCGTGCGAGCATGAAGAAAGAAAGAGGTACGCTGTTCGCACGGCGGGGTAGTTTAATAAAGTGCGCACCATGAGGAAGGAGAGAAAAGACGAGTATTTGAGAGGAAAAGGAGCAGTGGCCATGGAAATGGAAATGAAGGAGAGCCACAAATTCAACGTATGGCCCGGCGGGGCCACGTACAAGATGGAGTAATTTCCAACTGAACGACCCATATGTGGCCCATCAATCTTTTGAAGCCCACTTGCTTTTTACCTCCCAAAAATAAGCCCAGCTGTACGGCCCCATTTCCCAGGTCGAAAATGCCCCGGCTTTCTTTCCGGAAGCAGATCGCCTGGTGCTCGAAGACCAGCGCTGACGCTCCTCGAAATCCGAGTTGTACGAACGGTTCAAAAGATATCAAAGTTACATGGGCCACTGTTATGTATTTATTATATCCACAACGTTCATCCATATTTTGAGATCATTTCAGAGCATTATCAAAAAGAAAAAAAATCATATCCAAAGATCACCTGGACCACACCACAAAGAGCAGAGGGAAAATTGATTTTCACTGTTAAAAATTTTGTAGGGCCCACCGTAACATTTATTTTCCATCCAATCCATTCATAGCGTCGCAAAGACCTGGATGAAGAGGTAAAACAAATTTCATAATGATCCAAAACTTCTTGACCCCTAAAAGGGTTTCAATGGTAGACGTCCAATCCTCCGCTACCTTCTACAATGTGGTCCACTTGATAGCTAGATCTATCTTATTTTTCGTCCCAAGTCTGAGTACCAATTCTCCAAATAGATGAACGGTTTGAATATAACATATACCAGTGGTAGGGATTACAACAGTAAAGAGAAAAAAAATAATTAGCTAGCGAACGGATAAATAGCTGCGGCTTTTAACCACAGTAAACGGGCACTCTAGACACTTTCTTCCATTTTTTTTTTTTTTAAGAACTTTATTCTACCTGTATTTTTTTTTAATACATATTTATATATATATATATATATAAAAAAAAGCACGTAAAAAAAATTCTTTTTTTTATTTCTTTCTCTATTCATTTATCAAAAATATCTTCTAAACTAAAATTAATTTCTTAACATACTACATATGATTTCAGGATAGGAGAAGCTACTTTAGCCAACCAACCTAGTTATTTTTCAAAATTCTATCAGGTTGATGGTTGAAAATCAATTTCACTTCATTCACTTCACGGTCAATTTCGGCGATTCCCCTTCACTTCACGGTCAATTTAATTCATTTCACGGTCAATTTACTTTACTTTACGGTCAATTCTATGCATTTTACGGTCAATTTTCTTCACTTCACAGTCAATTCCATGCATTTTATGGTCAATTCTAATGATTCCCCTTCACTTCACGGTCAATTCATTTCATTTCACGGTCAATTCCCTTCACTTCACGGTCAATTCAATTCATTTTATGGTTAATTCCCTTCACTTCGTGGTCAATTCCATGCATTTTACGGTCAATTCTCTTTACTTCACGGTCAATTCAATGCATTTCACCATCATTTCCCTTCACTTCACTATCAATTTCATGCATTTCACAGTCAAATCCCTTCGCTTCATGGTCATTTCCATTCATTTCACGGTTAATTTTGACGGTTCTCCTTCACTTTACGGTCAATTCCATGCATTTCACGGTCAATTCCCTTCACTTCACGGTCATTTCCATTCATTTCATGGTCAATTCCGGTGATTCCCCTTCACTTTACAGTCAATTCCCTGCATTTTATGGTTAATTCCCTTCACTTCGCGATTATTTTCATGCATTTCACGGTCAATTCCAACAATTTCGCTTCACTTCACGGTCATTTTCATACATTTCATGGTCAATTTCCTTCATTTTATGGTCAGTTCCATGCATTTCATGGTCAATTCTGGCGATTCCGCTTCACTTCATGGTTATTTCCATGCATTTCATGGTCATTTCCCTTCACTTCACAATCAATTCCATGCATTTTATGGTTAATTCCAGCAAATCCGCTTCACTTCACGGTCATTTCCATGCATTTCACGGTCAACTCTCTTCACTTCACAGTCAATTTCATGCATTTTACGGTTAATCCCATGAAGCGAAGGGAATTGACCATGAAGTGCATGAAAATGACCGTCAATTTAAATAGAATTGTTGGAATTGACCGTGAAATGCATGTAAATGACCATGAAGTGCATGAAAATGACCGTCAATTTAAATAGAATTGTTGGAATTGACCGTGAAATGCATGTAAATGACCATGAAGTGAAGCGAATTGACCGCGAAATGCGTGGAAATGACCGTGCAGTGAAGGGAACTGACTGTGAAGTAAATCGAAAAGACCATGAATCTAAATGGAATCACTAAAAATGACTGTAAAATGCACGAAAATGACCGTGATGTGAAGCTAAATGATCGTGAAATGCATGAGAATGGGCGTGAAGTGAAGGAATTGACCGTGAAGTGCATGAGAATGACCGTGAATCTAAACGTAATTGCTGGAATTGACCGTGAAATGCATGAAAATGACCATGAAGTGAAATGAATTGATCGTGAGATGCGTGGAATTGACCGTGAAGTAAAGCGAATTGACCGTGAAATGCGTGAAAATGGTCGTGAAGTAAAGGGAATTGACCGTGAAGTGCATCAAAATGGCCATGAATCTAAATAGAATCGCCGAAAATGACCGTGAAATGCATGGAAATGACCATGAAGTGAAGGGAATTGACCGTGAATATAAACGGAATCGCTGGAAATGACCGTGAAAATGCATAGAAATGACCGTGATGTGAAGCGAAATAACCATGAAATGCATGAAAATGGCCTTTGAAGTAAAGAGAATTGACCATGAAGTGCATGAAAATGACCGTGAATCTAAACGGAGTCGCTGGAATTGATGTGAAATGCATGAAATTGACTGTGAAGTGAAGCGAATTGACTGTGGAATGCGTGAAAATGGCCGTGAAGTGAAGGAAAATGACCGTGAAGTGCATGAAAATGACCATTAATTTAAACAGAATTGCCAAAATTGACCATGAAATGCAGGGAAATGACCGTGAAGTAAAGCAAATTGGCCGTGAAATGCATGGAAATAAACGTGAAGTGAAGCTATTTGACCGCAGTCATTTCCATGCATTTCATGGTCAATTCCGGTAATTCCATTTAAATTCATGGTCATTTTCATGCACTTCATGGTCAATTCCCTTCACTTCATGGCCATTTCCATACATTTCACGGTCATTTCGCTTCACTTCACAATCATTTCCATACATTTCACAGTCATTTTCAACGATTCCGTTTAGATTCACGGTCATTTTGATGCACTTCACGATCAATTTCCTTCACTTCATGGTCATTTCCACGCATTTCGCAGTCAATTCGCTTCACTTCATGATCATTTTGATGCATTTCATGGTCAATTCCAGCAATTCCGTTTAAATTCACGGTCATTTCCATGCATTTCATAATCAATTCCCTTCACGTCATGACCATTTCCATGCATTTCACGGTCATTTCCATGCATTTCACGGTCATTTCCAGCGATTTCGTTTAGATTCATGGTCATTTCGATGCACTTCATGGTCAATTCCCTTCACTTCACGATCATTTTCACGCATTTCGCGGTCAATTCGCTTCACTTCATGGTCATTTCTATGCATTTCACGATCAATTCCAGTGATTCCGTTTAGATTCATAGTCATTTTCATGCACTTCACGATCAATTACCATTCACTTCACGACCATTTCCATGCATTTCACAGTCATTTCCATGCATTTTACGGTCATTTCCAACGATTCCGTTTAGATTCACGGTCATTTCAATGCACTTCACGATCATTTCCCCTTCACTTCATGGAATTGACTATGAAGTGAAGGGAATTGACCGTGAAATGCATGGAATTGACCATGAAGTGAAGGGAACTGTGAAATGCATTGAATCAACCGTAAAGTAAAGGAAATTGACCATGAAGTGAAGAAAAATTGCCGGAATTGATCGTGAAATGAAATAAATTTACTGTGAAGTGAAGCGAATTGACCGTGAAATGCATGGATTGACCGTAAAGTGTAACGAATTGACCGTGAAAGTGAAGGGAATTGACTGTGAAATGCATGGAATTGATCGTGAAATGAAATGAATGAAATTCACCGTGAACTGATTGAAATTGACCTCGAAGTGATTAAAATGGATTTTCGACCATTGACCTGATGGAATCTTGGAAAAATAAGTAGGTTGGTTAACTAAAGTAGCATCTCCTAACCCAAAATCCTATATGGTATGTTAAGTAACTCATTGTGGTTTAAGATACATGTTTATTAAATGAATAAAAAGAGAGAAATTTTTTTTTATATGCTTATATACACATATTTATATAAATATGTATTAGAGAAAGATGTAGAAGAGAAAAAGTTCATATTGTAGAAATTTTTTTTTAAAAAAAGTTACATAGGTGGGATAGTGAGTCAGGGTCGATCGGGTCCAAACTCAATCGACCCCAAGTCACTGTCTCATTGACCTGGCCGACCCCAACTTGCTATTTGCCCTCTTGCAATCGACGGGTTATGACTATGGTTATAGTTATTGTTATTGTTATGGTTATGGCTACGGTTATAATCCGTAGCCAAAGACAACCCCTAGGCTTTAATAAGTTAAAAAAGCAGTGGCATTTTTGCCTCGAGAAATGAGGCCATACTGCCGGGGCTTATTCTTGGGATCTCAAAATAAGTGAGCTTATTTTTGACGAATGGCCATAAATGGATCGTAGAGCAGGAAATTCCCCAATTTGGCTGTTCCAACGGAATCCTCGACAACACCTGTTGTATAAAGGGCGTGCAACATCCCCGAGCTCTTGGGCCCACAGTGATGTTTGTGCTAAATCCACTCCGTCCATCAGTTGAGACATTTATGTTGAAATATGATGCAAAAAAATGGGGCCGATAAACTACGTTACCCCATGAGGAGCAGTGATAACGGAATGCCTACCGTAGAAACTTTTCTGGGGCTACCGTGTTTTTAATATGCCATCCAAACCGTTAATCAAGTCAGTCCCTCGCATCAGCCTTATGTAAACTCAGGTGAACCACACAGTGAATTTAAAGGTTTTTTACGTGGTCCGTCACCTGACCTTTGGATCCAGCTGGTTTTTGCTGGCCATGCTGAAGATGAGGTGGAAAGCTGATGGACGGAGTGGATGCTGTACGTACATCACGGCACGGTGGCGCCATAGTGCTCGGGTGCTGCACGCGTTTTCTACAACGGGTGTTGCATAGGAACGCGGATTAGGTGCAACTCCGGATCTAGGAAGGCCGTGGGGCCCACCTCGATGTATGTCCTGTATATCCACCCCCTCCAACAACTTTTTCAGATTATTTGAGGGCATGGTACCGGTAATGAAGCTGATGAAAAGTGCAGGTGGACAAAACACCATGAATTGATTGAAATCCTACCGTTAAAAGCTTCCTGTGGGCCACAAAAGTTTTGTATGAAGATGGTATTGTGTTTTCCCTTCATCCAGGTCTGTGTGGCTTTATCAATACATTGGACGGAAAATAAATATTACGATGGACCCTAAGAGCCTGCTTGGCCAGGCAGATCCCACGGCATTAGGAGGAATGGGATCAGCAATATCCGTGGATAGGCATGACGAGCAAAGCAGATCCGGTGAACTTGTCCAGGATATAAGCAATCCCATGTATTTTAAGACAATCCATTGACATCACCATGGTTACCTTAAAATTGATCCTATTCTCTGGTTGAATGGATTGGAATGTAAAATCCCGGGATATGCGGGGCGTGCCAAACATGCCGAGTGAGCTTGTCTAGGATATAAGCAATCCCATGGATTTTAAGACAATCTACTGACACCACAATCTGAAAATTGATCCCATCCCTCCTAAAACCATGGGATCTGCCCGGCCAAATGGGCCCTACGAATAATTTTAATGGTGGGCGTTCAGTCACCATTCCTTACTTTAGAGTTGTCCACATGAGATTTTTAACTCATGTAATAAATTGGGCTCTAAAAACGGACGGACGGCATAGATATACAGCATATACATGGAGGTGGCCCATGGCCAGGGCCTCGCCCATTTGACTAGATCCGGGATAGCACCTAATCGGAAACGGATTGGCTACTTCCTTACTACCAGCCAATGGCTGATGGCCGGTTCTCTGCGGGGCCTTTCATGACGTATGTGTTTTATTCGTTCATCTATCATTCGGTGCCATTTTAATATGTGAATATGGTGTATCCCAATCTCGAGCACATTAAAGAAAACAGCGTTGGATGAGCGTTGACCATTAAAAACTTTTTAGGGTTATAATAGTTTTGGATCAAGCTGGTATTTATTTTTTTCATTTATATATGTTTTTATGACCTAATCAGCTGATTTGATGTTAAATAAACAGTGAAGTAGGCCTTAGGATGATTTTAAAGGCGGATATCCAATCGCTATTGTTTTCCTATGATGTGGTCAACCCTAGATTTAAATCCCTCTTATTTTTGGTTGTAAGTCCTAATATGATCGGTAAAAATTGATGAACAAAATGGATAAAACACATATATCAAAGTGGGTCCCACAGAGCCCCGACCACCAGCCACCGAGCTAGTGGCAGGGGAGTTGCCAATCCATTTCCCACCTAATCCGGCTGTCCGTGGCTGCTATAGCTGCACGTACTGGCGTTCCCCAGAGAGTACGGATTTTGTAACATACTCCAGTTGCGTATGTGGATCTTATGCCATTCCCTTTTCCATATTGCATGTGAATGCCGATCTACATGGTATGAAACATCAGATCCATCCTTCCTTATGGACCATGACCCATAAATCATAATCTATAATTAATGTGTCCGTCGGATCTAGTTTCATCAATTGTATGGTTGAAAAATGATTATCGAGTTGAACATATGAAATAGAGGTGGGATTTTTTTTATCCATTTTCTATGACATGGTTCACGGTCTGGACCGTCCGATTGAGTTTATTTGTATTTCATATATGAAAATGAAGGTGCATGCATACGATCCAACGTACGTTTTCAATGTAAGTTCTCTTTCCTTTTCCCTCAATCCGAATCCTCTCGAATCTCGATCCTCTACGAACAGTAGTTATCCGATATTCTACTACGGTAAAGCTTTGACATTTCATACGCACCCAGTTGTATGCATAGTGCCCATTTGATTCAATTTAAACCGTCCAAATTGTTATAGATAATAAATCTGCCATCCTATTGATTAGATTATCTCAACCGCTGATCGCAGTGCTTATGTTTGTTGAATCCATACTGTTGGATATTTTTCATATTAACCATCTATTAAACTTCCACGAATCGGTCTGCTATGATATTAATTAGGTGTTAATTTTATTTAGTGGCCCATCTTAATTGTATTGAATCATTGGAATGTTTTGGATTTGAATTATGTATATACCATGGATTCATTTTCTGGGTGAATATGTAGCAACTAATGAGTCCGGCAGAGTACCAGAGTTATCTTTTAACCACTTCAGTGCATTTGCATGCCGGGTTTCTGTCTGGATATACCCTGTCGCTGTGGCTTCTCGGAGAGCGGATTAGGTCAGACCCCGGACTCACCCGAGACGGTGCGGCCCTTCCCACAGGGCCCAATTTGATGTGTGTATTATGTATCCACACCGTTCATTCGTTTTTTCATATCATTTTATAAAACAATTTAAAATATTAAATAAATCCAATTACCAGATGGACCATATCATAGGAAATAGTGTTGATTGACCATTAATGAGCCACAAAAGTTTTGGATCAAACTATTACCTATTTTTTCCCTTCATCTAAGCTTATGTGACAATATTAAATATACACTACCGAAACATTACGGTGCGCCCTAAGAAGTTTTTAATGCCCTAACAGACGGCGTGGATTTATTATACATACATTAAGGTGAGCCCCACAGTAACCCTGCAGTAAGGGCCGCACCGTCTTAGGTGAGTTCGGGGCCCATGTAATCCACTCTCTTCGGAATCCATTGTCGGTTGGTTAACAGCAAGCAAGATTATGCGGTGGAACAGGGAGAACTGGGATCTGATAGAGCCATCTGTTTATGGTACATGAGGCAGAGTTGTGTACCTACCGGGTCCGTCCAATTAATAGGCCGGTCATGGATTGCTTATATATCAAAATCCAAGTATGTTAAACAATCGTACCCGTACGAAGCCTAGATTTGTACACGAGCCAAACTGAGTCAAATTTGGCTCAGCACATTTCGGCTCGGCGAGCAGACTATCACAGCTCAAATTGGGCTCAGTTGACCTAGCCTCCCAGGCTGACCGGCCAGCTCGACTCAACTCAATCAACTACTCGGCCACCGCGTGTCTAGTTCAGGCGGAGCTTGAGCCCAATCTTTTAAGCCGAGTTTAAATTTGAGTTTAAGTTATATATATATATATATATATATATGTAAAATTTAAATTAATACTCGAGGTTGATCTAGCTCAAATACTGCTTGAAATTTTTTCATGCTAAAAAAATCAGCTCAACTCAACCTAAACCCAATTTCAAGCTGAGTTGAGTCGAGTGAGTTAACCGAGCTAACCCGGTTCATGTAAAACTCTATCCATATCTTTTATTTGATTCCCCCAACGGCTATCATTTTCCATTTTTGTTTGTGCCATGTGGGTTTCCATGCATATGGATGGGACCTATTGCTATTCAATCAAATGCTAGGCCACACGTGTTAACGAATAACCTTTATTTGATCAAACGTGTGCATATAGGATAGTGCAAGCATACTAGAGTCGTACTTAGACTCGAATTCAATTGAATGCTTGTGACCCAGGCGCTAAATCAGTCATAGAATCACACCTGTGAGTGTTGATCTGATTGTTTAGTATGAAAGGGTTAGTCATTCTAAATGGCTTTTTTTTTTCTCGATCTATGGACTTTTCTTTGAATAATTATCGCGAACTTTGGGTTTCTCAATATTAAGTAATGGATGGAAAGAGTAAAAAACTAATGGCTAAATCGTTGATTTTATTGATTTATAAATGAAGTTCAGTACGATTAATGAAAAAGTAAAATAAGCAAATAATTGAATAAAAATAAATACCCATGATTTCCCATATAGACAAACAATCAAGGCAGATGGTCAATAAGATGTGATCATGATGTAATCTTCCAAGTAAGGACTCGGTTGATTGGGAGATCCGACGACGATTGGTCGTTGATATTTATACTACTTGAAAGCGTACTGCAGCGATGGCGTTGGATAGCAGCAATCTAAGCTACTCTAAACTCCGGGTGTTTTTTGCAGCGGGGTTTGACATAAGTGGAGGGATCTTAAGCTAGAATTAGGATAAGCAACGCTGTGATGTGAGATTTCGTATGTTGGCGAGGGACTTAAGCTCTTCTTTGATTACTTTTTATATAGACTTGGGAGGGTGATGGTTTGTATCGGGATTTTCTTGCCAACCTAAATACAAAGATCCTTCAAGGTTATGGGATCAATATGTATTATCCATTTGAGCTTTAGATATGATTCATTTTTTATTTTATTTTTTCTAATTGCTCTAAAATGATCACGAAAAATGGATAAACGGTATAGATAGAATAAATACATCATTGTGGGGCCCATGTAATGTTGATCTCATTTGAACCGTTTGTACAACTTGGAGCTCGAGGCACGTATAGCTGTGTTGACTTGTTGTGCATGGCGTGCAACTGTGACGTGCTGTGCACGAAAGTGCCATGCATTGTTGTATTAACGTTGCAAGTTCTGTGGGTTTGATCATGGGGTATGTGTTATATCCAAACCATCCATCCATTTGGCGAGCTCATTTTAAGGCTTGAGACAAAAAATACGACAGATCTAACTATCAAGTGGACCACACTGAAAAAAGCAGTGGGGATTGAACGTCTACCATTGAAACTCTTTTTGGGTCACAATCTCGCAGAAGTTTTGGATCAATTTGAAATTTGTTTTTCCTCTTAATTCAGGTCTTTGTGACCTTATAAACAGATTGGATCGAAAATAAACGTTATGGTGGGCCATATGAATTGTTTAACGGTGAAAATCATTCTTTGCTGCTATTTGTGGTGTGGTCCAGATGATCTTTGGATATGATTCATTTTTTGGATAATGCTTTATAATGATCTCTAAAAATATATGAACGGTGTAGATTAATAAATACATCACTGTGGGGCCTATATAACTTTGATCTCCTTTAAACCGTTCATACAACTCGGAGCTCGAGGAGCGTTAGTGCTCGTCTTCACACGACATGTACCTACAGCTACAACCTACAACAACTATATAGTTGTGTGGTACACCAGCAAATCCTCTTCTTATCGTACTAAGTAAGCTCTGTTGGGGCCCATCATGAATGCATGTGGTTTATCCATGCGGTCCATTCGTTTTTCCAGATCATTTTAGTGGTTGAACCCAAAATTAATGCATATCCAAAGCTCAAGTGGACCATACCATAGGAAAAAGTAAAAGTATTGATAAGAAGCACTCCGGATCGGATTGGTCCGGATCCATTCGGATCGGATCGGATCGGTCCGGATTGACCACGACCCAATCTCGATTCGAAAAACTGTCAGATATGAATGGCCCTACTCGATCCGCACCGATCCAGGTTGTCGGTTCGGTTCAGAACGGGTCGGATTGGGTCTGATCGGGTTGGATCCACCGGATCGGGTTAGATATGCCCAGCTCTAGTTGTACTTAAACTTGAATTCAATTGAATGCTTGTGACCCAGACGTCAAATCAGTCGTAGTTGATCAGATTGTTTAGTATGAAAGGGTTAGTCATTCTAAATGGCTTTTTTTTTTCCTCGAGCTTTCGACTTTTCTTTGAATAATTATCGCGAACTTTGGATTTCTCAATATTACAGTAATGGATGGAAAGAGTAAAAAACTAATGGCTAAATCGTTGATTTTATTGATTCATAAATGAAGTTCAATACGGTTAATGAAAAAGTAAAATAAGCAAAGAACTGAATAAAAGATAAATACCCACGATTTCCTATATACACAAACAATCAAAGAAGATGGTCAATAAGATGTGATCATGGTGTAATCTTTCAAGTAAGGACTCAGTTGATCGGGAGATCCGACGACGATTGTTAGTTGATATTTATACTACTTCGAAGCGTACTGCAGTTATGGCGCTGGATAACAACAATCTAAGCTACTCTAAACTCCAGGCTTTTTTGCAGTGGGGTTTGACATAATTGGAGGGATCTTAAGCTAAAACTAAAATAAACAACGTTGTGATGTGAGATTGTGAACATTGGCGAGGGACGTAAGCTCTTCTTTGATTACTTTTTATGTAAACATGGGAGGGTGATGGTTTGTATCGGGATTTTCTTGCCAGCGTGAATACAAAGATCCTTCATGGTTATGAGATCAATCTATATCTTAATCGAAATTGGATTCCTCAATGCATCCCTTGATTTTCTTGTGTTTTTGGAGGAATCTGCTTCTCAAAATTTTGTATTCACCACAAAAACACTGATCATCTCTGGAATTTCTTCCCATTTTAGTAGAATGCATTGCTTCGAATACACATGTGGCTTTTGTGAGGGTTACATGTCGTTAATCTTTTATGAGGGCTACATTTGATTCATCGCAGTGTCTTGTTTATGAGCGCACGTACTACTTTTGGTAGATGATGTGTCGTTGAAGGTGTAACGTCCCAGAAAAATCCGTATAAAGACTCGAGTACCACCTCAGGCAGAAATCACTCAAGACCAAATTCTTTAGAAATTAGACGAGAATTAACTAAGAACTAAACTAGATTACCTGTGAAATTAGCACTAATCATTTTAAATACGATTTGTAAGACCCAAAACAAGTAGAACCGTTAACGTTACATTACCTAAAAACTTAAGATCTATCTTAAAATCCTGTTGCTCTTGTGAGCACACCGAAACTCCGTATCGGACCTAGACCGCGCGTCGAAAGTACAATTTCTATGAAACCATACGGTTATGACAGCCTTGTTGGGCTTGACTACCGCCTCGAAAATCAAGTCCAGATAGTATCTCGAAATGCACAACTTGAGCCCGGAGTGAAGTGTGTGAGAAATGTGAATATCTTTGGAAAATGAACTGAAACTTAAGTAAATTGAGTCGTTCGCTTGCAGGCCAAATCTAAGGATTCAGACGGTCAGATTTTGACCCAATTACACCCTCGAATCAAGGAAAATTTTTAACACAGGTCAGTGTACTTGTGGCCCTAATCAAGTACCGGTGACTGTTGAACTGAAACCGGTCCCTCGCGACCAATCCACTGATCCGATCGAGCCGAGATCTTAACCTGACCTAGATCTGATGTCAGGAAGCTTAAGTCCAACCACATATAGAAAATGGGCCTCCATATGTGCTCCGTTGGACTGAAACACCCAACCTTTGCCTATAACATAAGTATACCATGACCCTGAGGTCATTCCTATCAGTTCTGGGCCTATATAAGGGCCTTAAAACCTCTCTCTCCCTTCACATAAGAATTTACAAACCCTAGAGAGAAGAGAGAAGAAAGAGAAGGAAAGAGAGAGAAAGTGAGAGAGAGAGTTGGAGTTTATTCCTGGGATTCGATCCCATCACTCCACGTGCTTAACCACTGCGACCGTATCACCATTCCAATGATTCTGATTTTATTCTTGGGTACGAAATCCTAACCCTAATCTGTTTTAGGGATTCTAAGAGAGTAAATGGTGAAATAGCTAACCTATTTCATGTTATAAGTTGCCGTTGTGTCGTAGACTAAAGCATAGTGTTCAAACTGAGTACGTTACGAGCCTACCGATGAAAGGTGCAGACTATTATGGTTTTCAAGGCCTTCAATGTTAGTAATGGTTTATGACTTACTTGATTATCGTCACATGTGCTTAGATGCGATGTTTTCTATATATTACACATATATGTAAATTATGTTGATTTTAATGCATTCTGAGTGTTTGTTGAAATATTTGAATGAATATGGAATTATAATTTGTGTTTACCATGATTGTTTGGCTGAGAATTCATGATCGTAGTACGTGTGGCAACTCCCTTATGAAAAGATTTGCTGTAATATACGTTATAACTAATATACTACATGTATGTTGATATGTGTAGTCTAAGTGTTTGATAAAATGCCTAAATGAGATATTGTTTGATGAACTGAATTTAATAAAGGTGTTGAGGTAAGATTCTCAACTAACTTATTTATATGTATAGTTTCCTTCATGTAATCTATGTTACTACTACGTGTTTTTTTATATGGATGAATGCCTACGTATGTTAGCATGTACTCTACGTGTTCATTAAAATGCTTTTATGAGATTTATATTTGAATTAGCTGCTACATGCTGTTTTGACTAGTGCATATGAATGCCTATTGTATTTGAAGTATGATTGGGACTACTACGTAGTCCGGGCAATTGATAATGATTCTCGAATTAGTGGCCGAGGTTGTTTCACCACATAAGACACGTTCGATAAATTCAAGTCGTACAATGGTTGTCGACAGTGGTACCATGTCGATTAATTCAACGTACGCTCGTACCAATTGAACTTGTCAAGTAACCCAATTTAGCTACTGTGTGTTTACCATGTATGAACACTACTGCTTGAACCTAAGGTACCCCTCACCGATGTAAAAACTTATCTCAACCATGGTACCACGATCCGCTAAGACTCATGAGCCAGACATGGTGGTATGAGACACCGTGGTCGAGTTGTCGGCTTACGCCGCGGTGACGAACCTCCTCGTCGTGACCAGTGAGCAACCCAAAACTCGTGAGCCGAATATGGTGGTATGAGACACTGTATTTTAGCTATCGGCCTATACTGGCGCAGCGTGGCTATGGTCCTCAGTCAGGTTAGTGACCAACCTTTGAAAATAGACTACCAGTTGGTAGGGCGTTAGTGGAGTGACCTCGAGTATGAAATAGGCCTATCCCGGTGCAGCCTGGCTGTGGTCCCCAGTCGGGTTGGTGACGAGCCTTTGAAAATAGACTGTCAGCTGGTAGGACATTGGTGGTAGTGACCTCGAGTACAAAATAGGCCTACGTTGATGGTGACGAGCCTCTCGTAGCGACTTAGAGTGTAACTCTCGAACTTGCCTATCGTATGTGATTAACTAGGATTGACGACCCTAGATGGATCATTGTTTGGGTCAATGATATAAAGGGAGGTACCTTAGCTTCCCAATCCTGTTGTATAAATATGCTTAATTAAGAACTTGACTAATCACGCACATGCACCGCATTGCATGTGCTTTTGGCGTTGGAGTTGAGCACAGAGGAAGGGGTGCATGCCACGATCGTGAGATGAGGTCGTAGAGGGAGTGTAGACGAGGGCATGCATCATTACAGTAAACCATTCCTGCATTAATAAGAGTACTTAGGATATGATTGTTATACTACTTTATCGTTACTACTTGACTGAATTGATAACATGTTAACCTTTACCTTATAGCTCCACTGAGTTGATCACTTACTCCCACGTTTTGGGACGGTATTTTAAAACACAAAACAGGCCCTATTTTAGTTTCAGATGATGTTGAGGCTTGTGAGATGGAGCCTACCTTCTACGACGAGGAGGAGGAGTTCTCCTACATGCAACTCTCTGGCGGGTCTATGTAGACTTAGAGTTGCGTATCGGGGCTACATGGATATGGATAGATGACATTACACTTTATCATTTTTTTTATATCTTTTAGAGTTACACTTGTATTTATTTAACCTGGTGACGATCATACTCTGAAGACTTACAATCACTTATATGCTCTATATACTTATCACAGTCTTCCACTTGCATAATTTAACTATCTCTAGAGTATGATATGATGTTTTGGTATAATCTCACTCATGTTTTATACACTAATACGGACAACATTTAATCATCATTATCGATATTGCATAAGTGATGTGTTGGAACTCGAGAGTTGGGCTCCTACTCAACCCTTGATTTTCAGGGCGTTACAAGTTGGTATTAGAGCATGATTTGGATTAAACCGGACCTAGGTTATGGTAATACGATGCACTCTGACGTACTTTGACTTTGGAAGGGGGAGATGGAATTTAGAGACGACTTTAGGATCTCAATGTTTCACCGACAGGCGAGACCGAATACTGTAATTTAGTCCACAACATATCTTCGATCACGTGGATCGACCTAGGTTGCCTCTAGGCCGTCAGTCGACGATTTGAGTCATTAGTTGAACGTGGCAAGGTGAGAAGCAGTAGTCGATGTGGGCGCGTACTCAATCCTAAAGTCTAAAATTCCTTTTTAACTCATTTTCTTCAAAATCTCACATTTCACCACCTTATTCTTTAACTTTTTCTAAGTACATTCATATTATACACTAATACTAAAGGTTAAATGATGAAGAACAATACTTAAACTAAAATTTTTATAAATAATAAATAGATAAATAAAATAGATTTTTTACCCTTAAACTTATGGAATATCATGAAATAAATAGGTTATTTGGATAGAGCAGCTTCTCCTATCCCAAAATCATATATTGCACATTGAATAACTCATTCCGGTTTGTAAAATAGACCCATTGCAAATATCGGGTGGTGAAACCACATCAAACGGACTAGGGGGCCCGAACGACACAAATCAGAGGTGGGCTTGCTGGGTCATGCCGGGCCGGGCAAGTCGATGTGTGTGGAGGGTGTGGGGTCTACGAAATCATGTGGGACCTTTTTCATATCCCTTTTATGCTTCATTTTTCTCCCCCACACCACTTCAAGCTGTCCAAATCCCTCAAAACCTTGTCTTTATCTCTTAAATCCCCCTTCATTCTATCATCTTTTTCATTTTCGTCACCCCCTTACTCCCTTTCTTTCATCCTCTTCAAAGGAAAATGAAAAAACCTATCTTTTACAACTCCCATTTCCCCTATTCCCTACACGTTTGGGTACAAAGTTCGTAGCTTTGTCTCATTTTTCAAAAAGTCTCCAAATCCACCTTTATCATAAGGCTATTTGGTTCCCATGGCTCTTTTTGAGCTTGTGGCTGTTATTTTATCTCTCTCCACATTTCTTTCCCTCATGGAAAAGAAGAGGGCTCTCACGGATGAAGCTAGGCCTTGCCGCCCAACCCGTCCAAGGAAGAGATCGGGCGCAGGGCCAAGTATGAGTGCCGCACAAGAGCTGAGGACAAAGCGGGAGCTCGATCCCCAGGTTCCCATTGAGAGAGATCTACAGCCTGGCATTGCACATGGTAGATTTGAGGGCTGTAGGGTTCTTTTCGAAGCGCATGTAGAGGAGAAGCTGTTTGGACTATATCCATTGATGGATCGCCTATCGGATGTCAAATGGGGGCTTGTATTTGAAGGCAAGTCACGTACGACTGCGGACACTGTCTAAGCCTTCTACTCCCATATGCGGGACCTATCACTGGAGCCTCTGTAGTTCAAGATTCCCGTGGCAAGGTGGGAAGCAGTAGTCGATGTCGGCTTGATAGCTCGGGTCATGGTGATACAGCATGGTGAGGTGCATGCTGATGAGAAGTATTTCAAGAGTGCGCGTGAAAGAGATCGCCGCACGCGATACCTCTGCGGCTACTTGGTCCACTGGAGCAACCGAGGCACTTGCCTCCCAGCGATCAAGATGACTTCTAATTTCTGACTACTCCACCATATATTCACATATAATGTTATCCTAAGTGGAGTAACCGCACTGACTGCACGTGTTTGATGGTAAACTTCTTGTACCGTATCGGGCAGGGAGATAACTTGTGCTTTCCTACCTTTGTCCTACGCGAGATAGTCATGACCGCCCGTTCTACTAGGATAGTTACTACGCTACCCTTTGGTCGGCTCATATGCAAGCTCACTTACAAGTTCGGCTACAGACATTGCCCTGATGAGGTGGTGTCGATTCACTTTATAAATGACACCACACTCGACAACATGAAGATTGGGCCGTTACAACGACGTGTTGGGTCCGAGGACGAGGAAAGTAGCGACGGAGTTGAGGAGAGTGAAGAAGAAGAAGGAGAGCAAGAAGAGGAAGAGGGGGCTCAGGACACTGATGAGGGCTCTCCTCCTACTACACGAGAGAGTGACAGTGATTGGGCTGTTATAGAAGCCCACTTGGCTCAGCTTGAGGAGGGTCAGGCTGCCCTGTGTCAGGATATCACAGTGACCCGAGCCAAGCTTGACGAGAATAAGGCCTTTATGAAGAGGAAATTCAGTAAAGTATCTCGCACCTTGAGGGCTATCCTGTGTTGTCTACAGGACAAGGGTGATCCTCCACCATCGCCAGATTCTGACGACTAGTTACACATGTAATCGTCTCTTAGATTGCCTTGTTGCTAGTCTTCGTTTGTACTAGCCTTGGTAGGCTTGGTTGGTTGTTGATGTGTTTTAGTATTTAAAGCTTGTTTAGGTTAGTTCACATGCATCTTCTGTCATGATCCATGTAGGCTACATCCCATGCATTGTGACGATTTTGGTTAAATGAAATGCATGAAGCTCCTTTTGTTATAGAATGTGTAGAATGCTTGACAAGTAGAGTAATGCTATGCTAAATCTTACACGTGTTGCACCCTATGTTTTATATAGGGAATGCCTCCGAAAACCACTCGGAGTAAGACTCATCTTGCACTTGACGGATAGGTTGACGGGGCATCTCCCCTAAATGATAGCCATTCGGACCCTAGCTTGAGCCCGAATTTTAAGGCGATGCCGGATTCACAACTGGCCACTGGCCCCACCAATGGGCCAACACCTTATGCACTACTGGTTCCTGAATGGAACCGTACGTCCACATCGACGCCACACATACCTCAAGTAACTCCTCCTCCTGATAGGTTGGAGTAGATGATGCTCTTGATACAGCAGCAGCAATAGCAGCAGCAGCAGCCACCATAGCAGGGGCCCTTACCCAGAATATGAGTGTGGTTCCACCTGCATCACCTACACACCTTGCTGGGAACATGAATATCAACGGACTCTTTGAGCGCTTTCAGCGTTTCCGTCCTCTCACCTTTGCGGGTACTCATAGACCCGAGGAGGTTGATTACTGGCTAGATCACATCTCTAAGATATTGAAGCCGCTATATTGCATTGAGGCAGAACAAGTTGAGCTAGTTACCTATATGTTCGAGAAGGAGGCTAGTTTATGGTGGGACAACATCTTACGAACAGTTCTCGCAGGACACGTGTGGACCTTGGATGCATTTGAGACACACTTTTGATGTAGAGCAGGTCGCGGACAATTTCATGGCCAAGATGGATCAGAAAAGGTATGGTCGACGACATAAGTGATCCGGACCATTGGACCTTAGATCGGGCGTATCTTGCAATCCGGAATGAGTTATCTGACGTAAAATATATGATTTTGGGGTAGAACAAGCTACTTTAGCCAACCAACCCACCCAGCTACACTGGGTCGTGCAACCAAAATTTACGAGAAACCCCCTGATCGACGATCGTTTCCTCGTTTTAATTTCGTTTTTACTATAAATAATAAGTTTTAGTTTGCTTATAGCTCTTCATCCGTTGGGCTTTAGGAGTTGTGTCCAACATGAAAAGTGCTTAGAATAATTAGGAGAATGGCTTGGTGAAGCCAAATAGGACACTTACTGTAAGTGCTATGGTTTGAATCCTCTTTGGTTGTCAAATTTTATGTGTCAAAACCTTTATATGTGTCTTGTGTTTGTATCTTGTTAAATATGTTCGAGACACCATGTCAACACTTCAAGATAAGAAGATGAACTCCTCAAGCTAGTTCAAGCTATAATATTGACGATATTAAAGAAGAGTTCAAGTTGAAGACTCTAGCTCGAGTTCAAGTTTAAGACTTAAAGTTCACAGATATTCAAGATCAAGACTCAAGCATAGTTAGGCAACTGCGCAACTCAAATTAACATTGACTTCAAAGGTTGTGAAGTGTTCAAGCTACATCAAGAAGAACTTAAGCTTCGTAAAGTTTAAAGTCTAAGCAAATGAAGGTTCAATGTAACACCCCAGATTTTCTATACTCGGGTGTTAGTTTAGAGATCTAAATAACTTTATACATGTGTGAGAACACATGTAATTTAGACCACACACCTCCAAGTGTACCTACTTTTGGGATTTTGATCTCATTGATAAATAAATCAAGCCATTCATTATTAAGGTTCAACTCTGTATTATAAGATCCACCGTTCTTAATGGCGTGACGGTCAAACCACACAATCCAGCCTAAATATTACTATTTAAAGAGTGCAAACCCATAGATCGAGCCTTACATCGCCAGCTTCGAGACCCAGATCAATAGATCTACTGATAATCGAGCCTACATAATTCCATTGGGCTAGTTAACCATTAGATTACACCGTTGAAACACCTGCTGGTAAATCTAACTGATGGATTTCAATTAAACAGTCCCTAGGACCCTTTAGGGTTGGGGTTAGACACTCTTGTTAGCAATCCAACCGTTAAACCATTTAAATGACCACTTGTATGTAGATGCGTTCCACCTGAGCCTTGGATCTACCTCATCCTTTGGGCCAGGTCCTAACTTGGGCTAACAAAACGAATGGACGGAGTAGATTTATCAAATACATCTAGGTGGACCCCACTTTTGGAGCCGTGCGAGTGCATAAACGACGTGCACCGATCCACAGATCCAGTCAAAATGACCGCTGACCCGTGCAATTCCAAAGATTTCAAATGAAATCTCTCCCGCCCAGCGTTGTTTCAACAGGACTGTCCATTCAACGGTGCAAACGACCACTTTTCGAATAAGAGAACCAGATCCAGACCGTCCATCTGGTTTATAAGGCCCCACCGATCCTAACTTCACCTAGATTTAGGATTGAAAGTTCCCTACACTAGAACAAACAACGACAGGTCGAGCGTTACGGGTCGTGGGTGCTGACGGGGAAAGAAACGCCACGTTGCCCGTGTTGTTGGAGAAATCGACCGTTGGGAATGGTCGAACGCCACCTACGCACCCAGCGGATGCCTCGTCACGCCTACTATTTCCAGAAATAGCCACCTATGCAGCAAAAAGGCGGAAGAATAATTTCCACTTTGGGGTGGGTGCAATCTCGACCATCATCCGGCTTCTGGAAGATTCGTCCGAGCCATCTGGGGCATCCAAAATAGGGTTATTGAGCGTTCCTCCTAAGGAATGAGATATTGAGGAGAAATTAGAACGGCGGGGAGTTCTCGCCGATGGAGCTAATCTCTTAACCTACGACCCACGTTTCATCGTAAGATGGACCCCACAAGCCTTACGGACACCATCTGGACCATCTGAACGTTCCAGATCATTGAATCATCCGTCCAATGCGGAATTGTCATTATCAGTGTATCATCTTCCTCAAACTGACAGTGAAACCCAACCTTTTTAGATCGGGTCCTTTCACTAATCTGAGGCGTCCATCGCGTGGCCCATCAAACCCAAAATCCATCCTTGAATGTCATCTGGACCCATGCACACGTTCAGCTTCTGATGAGAATCCTGATGGTGGTTTTCTCTCGGTCGGCTTGGATTATCAGCTCGCTAATCTTTACGATTAGCAGGAGATGTTTCTAGAAACAGTTTGACTATAAAAAGCCTTGTATTGGGGCAAATCCCAAGACAAGAAAAAGAAAGGATATAGAGAGAGAGAGACGGAGAGTCTACCATCGCTGGGTGAGTTGCAGGCCTGGTAGCAACTTGACTCAGTTGAGTCGTCGGTTCTGAGAGAACGCTGAGAGAGAAGAGGGAGAATAGAGAAAGGGGAAGTAAGGAGTCTGGGTGAGATTTGAGAAGGAGTGGTTGCTGGAACCCATTTTTAGCAACTGTGTCAACTTGTACCGAGTCAACCGAGTTCACTCTCCAACCCACATCCAGTTGCATCATTTTCTAGTGAAGTCGGTCATCCCGAGCCTTCCGTCAGTAACCGAGGATGGCCCCTGATCAGGTAAATCCATCCGTTTTCCCTTTGTCATTGACAGATTCCACCCACTGTTCGTCTGATTTCACTATCGACTCAACTCAGTTACGAGTTGAGTGACTCAGCACCATGTCAGCATGATAATCCCGATCTGCCTTCATGGCAGTGGTCGGTCTTCTTGGAGCTGGGACCGACATTGCAAGTCGAGCTCTGGTTCACTAGAATGGGGGGTGGAAGTGCCATTTGCACTTGAGTTGCTACTAAGTCAGCGACTCAAGTACAGTGCATGAGATCTAATCCCAACTCAGTTGGACCTGGGTTGTAACTCGTCCTGTTAGCCAGAGGCCCAACCATGGGCGTCCCAGATCTGCCCAATTAGGGGCTGACTCGACAGTCTTTCCAAACCGAGTCGACTCTATCCTCTTTAACAAACAGGCTCAGTCAGTTTTTCGACTGAGTCAGGATGACCCTAATCACCTGTGCTGAATCTAACGAGTGTTGGATTTAATTGGACCATAAATAGGACCTTGTTGTAGGTTAAAATCTCATAAGTAGCTCAACTCGCACTTGGTTAAAAACCCCGACCGAGTCAACTCGATCATGACTCACTAGCATCTCCTAATGTGACAATCAGGTGTTGATTTCAACTTTTTGACTTAAAGAATACTCTCTTTCAACCGGTCCCAACAGAATCCTTACACTCACCTCATGGAGACATTCCGAATCAGAGAAATTATCCACACATCAAGGTGAGGAGCATCCCCTATAGCTTCTTCCTTTCACTAATTTTCATGTGGATTAAATCTTTAATGTGTAGAATTTTAGAAAATTATTAATTCCTAACTATCTTAAATTTCATGAAATAATTGCGTTAATGCCACATTTCCTTATAATTATGTGTATGATGTATTGTCTTACAAACTCCATGTCGCATTTATAATATGTTTTCTTATGCTGAGAAAGTGAGGCTTTCATATTAGATCATCTGTGAATTGTGAGACATTTCCTTCATGACTGTCGATATTCTTTAATCTCTAGTTTAGTTGGCATAATCTTGTGAATAGTGCTTAGAATATGGAAAATGAGAATGTGTTTACATGTAGTGTACTTATGGATGAACTCTTAGTCAATGATGTGACTTTACTTGGAAATTTACATGATACTTAGTATGCCCTCCTTTGAATGTAAAGAGGTTATGGAAGTCATTATGGAACACCTAGTTGGATATTTCCTATTGAAAGTTGATGATCTTTCCAATTCCATCAAAAGTAATGTACATATGTGTCATGGTGCATAACATCCACACATGACACGTGAGCTTTTCCGAGTGTGCATTATAAGTCACATCTTGTTGGGTTGTGCTAGGTTCCATTACCTAAGTCCAACCATCGAGTTTGTGCACTTGTACACTTTGGGCCGTTTTTTCTTTACATGAGGCTTTTCTGGGATTTTATACCTCCTCGGGCGTACCCCGAATATTTTTTCAGGAGGTCGTCCTTGGGCGCACTCACCTTCATGGCCTTTTCCACGTAGTTGATCTACCGCGGGCGGTCTATATGGTCTTTTCTAGGTAGTCTACTACCACGGGCGACCCTTAATTTTGACAGCTGGATGTGCATCCTTAGATCTGTGACTTGAGCATACATTCATGCAAACGCATTTCTAGTTGTATTACCCTATGAGTTATATATGAATTGTTAACCCACTTTGGAGTGATGTGTCATGGTTGAATCTATAAGGAAAATTTCCACTGAGTTTTCACTCACCCATCGTGCGGTTGCACCAAATAGACACAGGTATGATGAACGAGTGGAGACCCCTATGGCAGGATTCCAAGGATGGCTGTAGTGGAGTGTGGCGAAGAAGAACTCAATGACATTACATTTGAGCCGTTAGAGCTCGACTGATGATTTAGGATTTACTTGCTTTCATATTCCAGATTTTGTATCTTGCTTGAGTTGTAATAAAATATTTCCCCTATTGTGGGATTTCATTTTGCTCCCATTTACATGTATTAAACTTCCTTGTCGTTACTCTTGATATTCTAGTTTACAGGATAGTTGTCTTATTTTACATCGTGAAACTTCCTAGTGATTAGATGTAAAACTAGTTACTTCATAGCGTAACCCTCGGGTTCTCGGACTCGAGTGACTGTCCTCGGGTTTTGAGAACCAGGTTGTTACATTCAATGTCCTTACTTATTGAGGTTTGATTGACCTTAGGTTGACCTTTAGAGTAGGTCACTTTGGATACATAATTCATTTATCTTTTACAAGTGATTTTGGTCTGTTCTAAGACTAGTCCTGGACCTTGTTCGACTAGTCTAAGCACTGGTTCGACTAGTCCAAGAAATTTCAGGACCAGTCCTAGATTTGTTGCAAATTATCAAATTTTTTCAGTTTGGCTACGACCAGTCCTGGAGTCAGCTCGACCGGTCGTGGGATGGTCTCGACTCGACCTTCGACCGGTCGTACAGCTTCAACTCAAACTCCAGCGACTAAATCAAGTGTCGCACGACCAGTCGTGTAAGGGTATCGATTGGTCATGGACTGACTTTGACCAGTCGTGGGCTAATCACGACCAGTCGTACAACGGTTTGATCCGATCGCGCTCAAAAATTTAAAAATCTGTTTCTTCTTCGACTAGTCGTGATGACCCTAGGACCAGTCGAAGACGAATTTCTGCAGCTATAAATAACACACGAATTTTAGAGTTTTTCATCAAAAATTGAGAAAATTCGAAGCTCCACTCTGAGATAAGTTTATGTTTGATTTTAAGATATATTGTGCATAATTCTATTTTCTTTTATACTATTTGATTTTATTCTATATTTCAGTCTGATTTGAAAAGAGGAATTATCATTTTCCTCCTTATTGAAATTAAAATCAAATAGAGCTAGCCCAATTTAATTTAATTTAAAATCAATTAGAACTTAGAACCATTATAAAGCGAGTATTGGACATTAGACTTTCATATTCGAACATCTGCTTCAATTGGTTCTTCCGGGCTGCTACGAAAGGAGAAATCCAGGTATTTTACAATTCTGTAAAATTTTCATTCTTTTGGTTTTTGTTTGGGATTCGCCAGAAAAATTTCATTTGTATGGTTATCTGAGGAGAGCCAGAAAACTCAAAATAGTGTGGGTTTTTGGATTGTATAAGCCCAAGTTAAAAAGACACAATTGTGAAGGTTTTAGGTGAACCTGTGAAACCTATTTTGATAGTGAACGCTAATATCCCTGTGTGAGGATATTATGAGTGGAGTAGCATTCTGTATGGCTGTTGTGAAACAGTTGGTGTACACACAGGTGAACCACTATAACTCTTTGTCTTGTGGATTGAATGCTTGCTTAATTTTTATATCTTTTATCATTCAGATTTGTGGAATGTTTGTGTGGATGAGAATATTGTAAAGATTTACATTTCAAGCAAGTGTGGGAATATTGTAATAAATTAGATTTAAATTTCTGTAATTTTTTTCAATTCCTTGCTATTTATTTATTGCTATTTAGATTGAGTTCTTGATTCAAAAGACATTCTAGAAATAAGGTTGTCCTACCATAAGCCCTTGTTTATTATGGTATAAGGTTGTCCTTAGAACTGAATTTGTATCAACCTTTCAATGCTTGTTTATTGAGATTGATTTAATTTCAGCATTGTGAATTGTTTATTATTGTAAGGCTATTTCTTTATTTTATTCCGCTGTATTTAATTTTAATTTGGTATAGTCCTATTCACCCCCCCTCTAGGACATATGACTTGGCCATTTCAAGTGGTATCAGAGCCTAATAGCTCGCTCTTATTTCTTTTTATTTAGATTTATTTCCTGAGCTAACGATCTAAGCTATATAAAAAGATGTCAAATTTCGATAGCCTTTCAGTCACTAGGCTTCCACCATTTAATGGCTCCAACTATGCCTATTGGAAAGCCAGAATGAGGATCTTCCTCAGATCAATGGATGAGAGTGTGTGGCAAGCTACAGTGACCGAATAAAAACCCCCTACCACTGAAGTGACTGGAACCGATGGTTCAAAAATAATGAGAGTGTCTCCTTATTTCTCATGGACTACACTTCATAAAAGTGAGAATAGTGCCAATGCTAAAGCACTAAATGCTATCACTTGCGCACTATCACCGGATGAGTTCAAAAGAATCATATCTTGTGATACTACAAAGCAAGCTTGAGATATATTAGAAATTACACACGAAGGTACATCAATTGTCAAGAAATCTAAAGTCCAACTCCTCATAACTAAATTTGAAGAAATTCATATGGAGAAAAATGAAATGTTTATGAACTTTTACACTAGACTGAATGACATTGTAAACTCAATATGGGGTCTTGACGATAAAATCCCAGAAAGTAAAGTATGTGCAAAGATACTACGCTCTCTTCCTGAACGGTTCAACTCTAAAGTAACCGCGATCCAGGAACTTCGTGATACGGATAACATGAGGGTAGAAGAACTAGTTAGTTCTTTACAAACCTATGAATTAAATTTTAAAGCTCCTAAAGGTAAATCTATTGCTTTAAAATCTTCTAATGGTATTTCTCAAGATAACTCAGATTTAGAAAATTCAGAAGATGATATGGCGCTTTTAGCTAAAAAGTTTTATAAGATTTTCAAAAGTAAGAAAATGGTCGATTTCCAAAAGACAAACGAAAAGAAACGATCTAAACCTAAGTCTAGAACTTGGTAGTCTTTGAAAGATAGTCAATGTTACAACTGCCAAGAATATGGGCATTTAGCAAACAAATGTCCTAAAAAGGATAAACTCAAGATGAAGGGTATGTTAGCTACTTGGGATGAATCATCTGATTCTGAAGCTTCTTCTGAATCAGAAGATTCTGAAACCGATTCAGGCAATGTAGTAAAAGCTCTTATGACTCTAGCCAAGTTCACATTTTCAGATCAAGATGATTCAACTAGTGAAGAAAATTTACATAGTGATCATGAAAATGAAGAAGATCTTTAAGATGCTTATAATGCCTTATATAAGGAAAGTTGTAAAATTGCTGTCAAACTTAAACTTCAAAAAGACAAGTTTTCTAAACTCAAAGAATGTTTTGAGACTCTTATTTTAGAAAAATCCCAAATTTCAGATTGCTTTGAAAAATCAAAATGTGATTTGAAATTCAAAACCTCCCTGATTAAAGATTTGAAATCTGAAAAATGAGAAACTTAAAAATGAAGTATCTTCTCTTCTGAGTTTGAAGGACACATGGAGATATGCCCAAGGTGATCCAAAGTTAGAAAAATTATTATCCGGATCAAGAAAATGTGGCGATCGATCTGGGTTGGGCTATGATAAGAATATACCTTCTAAACAGAAGGATACTCCTCTCAAATTTGTGAAAGGAGAAGCCTCAAACTCAAAAGAGAAAAGTACTTATCGTGATTTTTCTAAAAATACAAAAACTTTTCAAAAACCTAAATGCAGCTATGTCAATTTCAAAAATCAGAACAGAAACCCGCTAGCTGAAAAGATAGTTTATTTACTCAAGGAGCTCTTAAAATCTAACTCGGTAGGTCATTCTTACAACTACAATCAAAAGAAGACCAACTATACTCCTAAACCTAAAACAGTTCTGAAATAGGTTCCTAAAGTTGCTTGCTTGGTTGCTCACACTGCTTTCAAAGCAACAAGTCATTCAAAGTGGTACCTAGATAGTGGATGCCCCAGGCATATGACAGGTGACAAGGCTTTATTCACCGATTTTAAAGAAATGACTGATGGGTCAGTCACATTTGGTGATGGTAGTAATTGCAAGATTATTGGCAAAGGTACGGTCAAACTCTATAACCTCCCTTTATTTAATGATGTTTTATATGTTGAGGGATTAAAACACAACCTGTTAAGCATATCTCAAATATGCGATAACAACCATAGTGTTAAATTTTCTAATCAAGGTTGTGAAATAATTAGCAAACAGGGTTCAGTAATATTAACTGGTCGTAGAACTTCTGAAAACTGTTATATTATAATCGATAGCAGCTCATCTAATCAAACATGTTACATGGTCCATACCGATGAGACAGAATTATGACATAAACGCCTTGGACATGTGCACTACTGAAATTTATACAGATTGAGAAAAGGAGAACTAATTAGAGGTCTACCTAAGTTACAAAAAGTAGACAAAATATGTGGTGAATGCCAGCATGGTAAACAAATCAGGAGCTCTCATAAAAAGGTGAACTCCAATACCACATTAAGACCACTCGAGCTTCTCCACATGGATCTTATAGGACCAACGAGAACGGAAAGTCGAGGTGACAAAAAATATATCTTGGTTATTGTAAATGATTTCACAAGATTCACTTGGGTTTTATTTTTAAGGGACAAATCAGAAACCCTTGATGAAGTAAAAAAGGTTATCAAACGGATCCAAACTGAAAAATGTTCTCAAGTCAGTAAGATCCGAAGTGAACATGGATCCGAGTTTGAAAATAGCAGTTTTGAGAAATTCTGTAGTGATCAGGGAATATCACATGAATTCTCTGCTCCCAAAACACCACAAAAAAATGGTATTGTGGAAAGAAAAAATAGAGTGCTCCAAGAAATGAGAAATGTTATGTTGAATAGCATGAAGCTCCCTAGAAATCTATGGGCTGAAGCAGTGAATACTGCTTGCTACATTATTAACCATGTTTATGCTTGTAAATATAATAATAAAACGGCTTATGAAATGTGGTTTGACAAAAAGCCTACTGTCAAATACTTTCATATTTTTGGTAGCAAGTCCTACATTTTGGGTGATCGTGAAAACTTGAGAAAGTTCGACACTAAAAGTGATGAAGGGACCTTTTAGGATATTCTTTAAACAGTCATGTTTATCATGTATTGAACAACGGGACCGGTGTGATTCAAGAGTCAATTAATGTGATCATTGATGATCACTTGAATACACCTGCCCCTAGTTCAGACAATGATGAAGTTCATGTAATTGAAAAACCAGATACTTCATCAAGTGAAATTAATTCTGAATTAAGGACTGTTAAAGATCATCCAACTACTCAAATTCTTGAAAACCCTCTCACTGGTGTGCGCACTCATAGACAATTAGAAGACATGTAATTACGTATGCTTTACATCCCAGATTGAACCGGTAAACGTAAAAGAAACACTTTCTGATGAAAACTGGATAGTTGCGATGCAGGAAGAACTTAATTAATTTGTTCATAATGATGTCTGGTATCTTTTTCCTAAACCCAAAGATAAACACATTATTTGAACAAAGTGGATTTTCAAAAATAATTCTAATGAACTGGAAAATATAAGTCGAAACAAGGTAAGACTGGTTGTACAAGGGTACACTGAAATTGAAGGCATCGATTACGATGAAACGTTTGCCCCAGTTGCTCGCCTTGAATCAATTAGACTTTTTATATCCATCACTTATTTTAGGAAGTTTAAAAATTTTTAAATGGATATAAAGAGTGCCTTTTTAAATGGCGATTTACATGAAGAGGTATATGTTGAACAACCTATAGGGTTTGAAGATCCTAAGCTTACTAATCATGTATACCGGCTTAAAAAAGCTCTCTATGGTTTGGAACAAGCTCCCAGGGCATGGTACGAAAAATTGATAAAGTTTTTACTAAGTCACAATTTTCAAATGGGAAGTGTTGATAAGACGCTTTTTGTTAAGAAACATAATGATGATATTCTAATGGTTCAAATCTATATTGATGATATAATTTATAGATCAACTTGTACTAACATGACTGTTGAGTTTGTAGATCTAATGAAATCTGAATTTGAAATGAGCATGGTTGGTGAATTAAATTATTTCCTATAGTTGCAAGTGAAACAACAACCTGATGGAATTTTTATTTCACAAATTAAATATGCTTTAAACTTGATTAAGAGGTTCGGATTTGAGAATGGAATGAATTTTGATACACCTATGAGTACAATTCTAAGACTTTCAAAAGACTTTACAGGTAAAGATGTAGATCCTAAATTGTATCGTAGCATTATAGGTAGTTTGCTTTACTTAACTGCAAGTAGACCTGATATTGCTTTAAGTGTTAAAATTTGCGCTAGATATCAGTCTAATCCTAAAGAATCTCACTTAACTGCTATTAAGCGAATTATTAGATATGTCGCAAGTTCAGTTAATTTGGGTCTTTGGTATCCTTTTGATACTAGTGTTCAATTGGCTGGGTATTCAGATGCTAATTGGGCTGGTAATATCGATGACAGAAAATCAACCAGTGGTGGTTGTTTTTACATTGAAAATTGTTTGGTTTCTTAGTTTAACAAGAAGCAAAGTTCCATATCACTCTCAACTGCTGAGGCTGAATAAATTGCAGCTGAAAATGCATGTACTCAACTGGTTTGGATGAAATGTATGTTGAGTGATTATGGTATCACACAAGATTCAATGGTTTTATACTGCGATAATTCCAGTGCGATAAATATTTTGAAAAACCCAATCCAGCATTCACGTACTAAGCACATTGACATTAGATTTCATTATATTCGTGAATTAGTGAAAGAAAAAGTAATATCCTTAGAATATATTCCTACTGAGAGTCAACTTGCTGACATATTCACTAAACCGCTCGACAAAAGTAGGTTTAATAAATTGAAATTTGATCTTGGTATGTGCAATTTAAAATGATTAATTATGCATCTCTCTAGCATAATGTGTGTGTGTATATATATATATATATATATATATAAATAAATATATTAATGATTTATATTTCAAAATTTGATGAAAACTGCATATTTTTTTGGTACACGACTAGTCGAGGACGTGCTCGACCAGTCGTGTAGCTCCTGATTGCCTTTATTTTGAAAAAAACTTCTTCCTCTTCATTCTAACCCTCCTCACCAACGAGCCGAGGTACGACTAGTCGAACCCTTGTGTTCGATTCCTTCAGGTTAGAGTATTTTTCCTTGCTTTCTTGAAGAATCATAGTCTTTTCTCTTCAATTTCTTGATTGTTGTTGTCTATTTCAACTCTTTCTTCAAGTTTTTTGGGTTTTCTTCCTCATTTACTGATTCTAGAGAAATTCATCTCTATTTTCTTGATATCTCTTGTATTTCTTCAAGAAAATAGACTCTAGAGGTAAAAAGAAAAATTCAAGAGGTGCTTCTTCTTCTAGATCAAATGTTATCATTAAACGTCATCTTAGGGCTCTTGAAGATGACCCACCCTATGTACGTGATCTGTGTATGCGCAAGTATTTTAAGCGCTTACAAAAAGGTCTTCATCAAATTGATCTTACCATACCTGCTCCTTCTTCTGGATCAGATTGAGGATTTTACTCTTTGGTTTGTAATAACTGTAAGACTTTGCTTTATCTCTGTTTGTTTGACTGAGTTTCTTTGACTTGACTTGATAACATTTTATAATATGATATGCATTCTGACTTCTTTATTAATTATCCTATTTTTTATTCTTCCTTTGTCATATTTTTGACAAAAGGGGGGAGAATTGTGGGATTGATTATGATTGGTACACATATTATGTATGATTGGTACACATTATGATTGGTCACATATTATGATTGGTATAGATATGATGATTGGTAGGTGTACTACTTAGGGGAAGTTGGTAAACTTACAGGATGTATTATGCTTGGTTATCTCATGAAAACTGTTGCATGATTCTTTATTGATGCTTGTGCTCTGTTTCTCTTATTGTATTTTGTGCATTGAACTATAGGAGTGTGTTTTGTCACAAATTTGACAAAGGGGGAGATTGTAAGTGCTATGGTTTGAATCCTCTTTGGTTGTCAAATTTTGTGTGTCAAAACCTTTATATGTGTCTTGTGTTTGTATCTTGTTAAATATGTTCGAGACACCACGTCAATACTTCGAGACAAGAAGATGACGGGTCCCACACAGGATCCAGTGCTGCCTCGAGGAAAGGAACCGGTAGGAGAGCGTCCTCAATCTCCACCCATAAACCGTGATATGGGGAGTAGCTCATCTAGACCTTAATAGGTAGCACCCACAACAGCAGGCCCGAGTAGGATTCTAAATCCTTATGCTCGGCCAAGGTCAAACAATTGTTACCACTATGGCCAACTAGGCCACTTATCAAACACTTGTCCTCAACGTCCCGCAACACACTTAACTATAAATGAAGGGGGTACTGAAGGTGAGGCCGCAAAAGAAGATCATGGCTTTGATGAATATGAACAAACCACTGAAGAAATAACAGGTGGTGATGAAGTGACGAGCGAGGATCGTGACGAATCTCTCATTGTGATACGATTATTGTATATCCCACGAAAGGAATTACATCCACAACGACACAATATATTTCGTACTCGGTGTACTGTCAACGGAAAGGTCTGTGATGTGATCATAGATAGTGGTAGCAGCGAACATTATCTTAAGAGTGATGGTGGATAAGTTGCAACTACCAACGACGAAATATCCTTCCCCATACTCAATTGGCTGGATAAAAAAGGTGAATGAAAACAAGGTAACTGTAATACCCTGAATTTTTGTCAACCTGGATTTGGACGTCCTTAGGCAATGGGTCAATCCTAACACCTGATTAACTTCTCAAAACTCAATCCAAAAGTCTCAAATCCCTATTTCCTTCGAAAATCTCACATTTCACTACTTTATCCTTCAAAAGTTTCTAAGAGCTTTCATATCAAATACAAATATTAAAGTTTAGGTGATGTTGATCAATACTTAAACTAAAAAGTACTATAAATATTAAATAAATAAATAAAAGGAGTTTTTAACCATTAACCTTTTTGAATCTCACGAAATAAGTAGGCTATTTGGATAGATTAGCTTCTCCTACTCTAAAATCATATATTGCATGTCAAATAACTCATCCCAAGTTCTAAAATATACCCATTTCAAATATCAGATGGAAAAATCACCCCAAACAGGTCAGCGAGCGGTGAGGGGCTCGTCGGTTCGGCGAGGGCTCGCCGATTACCGGGCTTGGCTAGGCCGCAGTTCATCGGTTGGCCTGTTTTCGGCCACATTTTCTGTGATTTTAGTTCAACTTTGAAAATTTATATCTCCCTCGTTATAACTCCGATTTAGGTAATTTAAAAATAAAATTGAAGATAAATGAGTCCAGTTTCATATAAAAATAAGTAAAAAAATATAATAAAATACTTAGTATAGTTAAAAATGGGTCGTTGTGACAACTATCTGGAAAGCATAGTTTTGGACAGCTGCTGCTTCTAGAATTTTTAGAAATTTTCTACAACATGAAATATTATGAAATTTGGTGGAGATAAATTAGACTTAATGATGAACTACTAGAAAAATAATTAAAATAATATAATAATTAAAAATATCAGGAAAGGGCGTAGAACTTCCTAGGGACTTATTCTGTCATAATTAGGTTAGAATTTGGTTAAGTACTGAACTAAACAATCAGTAGAATTAGCGTGAACCACTTTAAATATGATCTGTAAGATCCAAAACCTATAGAATCATTAATGCTACGTTACCTTAAAACCTAGGATCAAACTCTAAACCCGTTTACTCTCAGGAATCCTTTGAAACTTTGTATTGGATCTAGACCACGCGTCGAAAGTCCGATATCTACAATCTCAGACCATTATGATCGCTTAGTTGGACTTGACAATCATTTCAAAAATCAAGTCCATACGATGTCCTGAGACCATTTCCTTGCGTTCAGAGTGAAGAGTGTGAGAAAAGTGAATTTATTTAGAAATTAAATACAATTTAAATAAATCTGGCACATGTCGCTGGCGTGACATTTTTTAAGCATTCTGACCATCGAAATCTGACCCAAATACACCCTCGGATCAGAAAACATTTTCCACTCATGTAGTGTACTTGGAATCCTCGATTGAGTCTCAGTGACCGCTGAACTGAAACTGGTCCGCCACGTGCGATCTGGGAACACTGTCGGACTAAAAACTTAATGTGATCAGGATCCAATATCCATGAGCTTAAGTCCAACCGCATTCAGTCAGGGGACCTCCAGAAATGCTCCGTTGGATCAGAACAAGCCCGCTTTGGTTATAAAATAAGTATACCTTGGCCCTAAGCCTATTTTCGACAATTTTGGGCCTATATAAGGAGCTTAAACCCTTAGCCTTCTAACCCATATAAATTTGGAGAAAACCCTAAGAGAGAGGAGAGAAAAGAGAGAGAAAGTGAGGGAGAAGTTGGGGCTTTCTCCTGGGATTATTCCCTGCTGCTCTACGTGCCAGATTCTTCCACCTGCATCGCTATTCTGGCGATTCCAACGCCGTTCTAGGTAAGAAAACCCTAACCCTAACCTGTTTTAGGGATTCTATCGATCCAAGTAGTGAAGTAGCTGACTTACCTTGTGTTGTAGGGTGCCAATCAGTCGTTGACGACGACGTAGAGTTCCTATTTGATTCATTACGCTCCTACGGCGTAAGGTGTGGATTTTAGACGCTTTGGTTATCCTTTTTCAAAGCTTTCAATACCATTTAATGGTAGATTGCTAATAAGGATGTTGTTTGACTTGTAGAACATGTTGTCTATTTTTCATTTCGAATATGTACGTAGAATATGAGATTTAGGGTATTTTGGGTATTTGTAGGAAATACAGTATACGTACGTATTTTGTTGATATGATTGCCATGATTATTTATCATGTACTTATACTAGTTATACGTGTATGATCTGTTTGGTGAAGAGATTCGCCCTAATGCACATATTGGTCGACATGTGATATGTAGACTAATGTGTGTAGACTAAGTGTTTGTTGAAATGCCTAAATCAATATGATTTATGCCTGCCATATGTTCTGAATGTAAGAATATGATTGTTGTATATTAGACAACTCCTTGATATAAGGATCTTTCATATTATATGTTGGAATCAACATACGTTAAGTACGTTGGAGTTGAGTAGTCTAAGTGTTTGTATAAATGTATGTATTAGTAAGTATTGAGTAAATGGTGTTGTAGATTAGCGTTGAGACTGGATTCTCAACTACTTTGATGATGCACATGATTTCATCCATGCTTGTTGTATTTGAATTGATTACCTTGGGCATGAAATACTCGTGTATGGTTAACTGCTTATGATGTACGTTATAACATGTTGATAACATGCTGGAATTACTTATATTTCAATTCTGTCTCTCTCATATGATTACTGATTCACATTACATGTGCTTGGGGCTATACTCTAGTCCAGGTAGTCGGTAACAGCTTAGAATTCGTGGTTGGATTCTATTCGCAACGAAGGATGTGTACGATGAACCCGAGCCGTACTAAAGTCGTCGGCAGTGGTTAGGCCACACGAAGTGCTTGTGCACTTCATGTCGGTCGATTCAACGTGCGCTTATGCTAGTCGGACTCATCAAGTAACCTGACTGACCATTGTATGTTCACCTGGTATTCGTCATAACTGCTTGAACTTAGGGTACTAAACTTTCCATTAGAAAGCCCCTCTAACCTTGGTACCTCGATCCCTAAGACTCATGAGCCAAGCATGGAAGTATGGGACACCGTGGTCGAGCTGTCGGCCTATGCTGGGGCCATAAACCTCCTCGTAGTGACCAGTGAGTACCCTACTCTGAGCAGATTATGGTGGTATAAGACACTATATTCTTGTTGTCAGCCTACATTAATAAGGTGATGGGGGAGTGGAGCAACGAGTGAGAACAACAGCCCTGACAGCCCTTTGTAGTGACCTTGAGTTTATCCTGACACCGCATGAGGGCGACGAGTCCTGATGCAGTCTTAAGGATATAAACTAGGCCTGTATTGATAAGGTGATAGGGGAGTGGAGCAACGAGTGCGTGTAATAGCCCTTGCAGCGACCTAGAACCGTACTTCGTATGAGATATGCTAGGACTGATGACCCTAGAATGGATCATTATTTAGGTATTGATATAAGGGAGGTACCCTAGTTTCCCAATCCTGCTGTATGAAAAGGACTAATAACAATTCGGTAATCATATTCATATCGCACTGCATATGCCTGGAAGATGTAGAGCACTGAGGGAAGAAAGCATGCCGCGGACGTAAGATGGTGTCGCATGGGGGAGTATGTCGGTGAGGGCATCCATCATGTTATTTCATGCTTGCATTAATCATAGTATTTAGGAATGTTTAATTTGCTTGCTTTATCATTATCGCTTGATTGATTTGATAACATGTTAACCTTTGCTCTATGATTCCACTGAGTTAGCTACTCACTCCCACGTTACGGGACGGTGTTGCGCACACCAACCAGTCCTTATTTTAGTTTCAGGTGATAGCGCTGCTTGTGAAGCGGAGCCGGACTTGTTTGATGATGAAGAAGATTTCTCCTATATGCTGGTTCTGATCGACGGGTTTACAGGGTTACTGATTAGATGCCAATACACTTGGCGGTTTGCCTTTTATTTACACACCCATGTATATTCTTTTCTTTCTAATATTGGAGTATACATGTAATTAGTTAACCTGGTAACATGTTCACACTATGGAGACTTACAATCATTTATATGTTTTATATATTTATCACAGTCTTTCGCTTGCCTTGCTAATTTAACTGTCTCTGGAGTATGATATGCTGTTTTGGTCTAATCCCACTCATGTTTTCTGCACTAATATGAACAACATTCATCCATCATTGAAAATGTTACATAAGTAATGTTCTGAAACTTGAGAGTTGGGTTTCTACCCAACCCTCGATTTTTGGGGTGTTACAGTAACTGAACAATGCACTATCTTGTTTTCAATTGGAAAACATTATAAGGATCAGATACTTTGTGACGTGGTTGACATGGAAGCCTTACCACATGCTACTCGGTCGACCTGGTAGTTGGACCGTGATACGACCCATCGAGGACGAGATAATGTCTACATATTCGTCAAGGATAGTCAAAAAATAATCCTTGCCCCTATGGCACTAGCGAACCACCTTGAAGTCTCTAAAGTGGAGGGGAGTTCTCTCTTGACCATTCTGGATTTTATGGAGGAATCAAAGAAAATCGGCGAGGTATACGCCATAGTGGTGAAGGGCGAGGAAGAGAAACCCTTAAGCATCCCTCCAAGCTTATAACTGTTGCTAAATAAATTCAAAGAAGTTTGGCCTGAAGATTTACCTGATGGATTGCCCCCCATGAGGGACATCCAACATCACATATACCTCGTCCCTGGGACTAGCCTGCCCAATCACCCTCATTATCGGATGAGTCCGAAGGAGTATGAGATACTTCAGGGGCAAGTGGAGGAATTGATTCGTAAGGGTCTATTAAGAGAGAGCATGAGCCCATGTGCTATACCAGCATTATTAACGCTAAAAAAAGATGGAAGCTGGTGCATGTGTGTCGACAGCCGAGCAATCAACAAAATTACCATTAAATATCGGTTCCTAAAACCATGGTTGGACGACATGCTCGATATGCTGGGAGGGGCCAAGGTGTTCTCTAAACTAGATCTAAAGAGCGGGTACCATCAGATTCGTATCCGACCCGGTGATGAGTGGAAAACGGCATTGAAGACAAAGGAAGGGTTGTATGAGTGGCTGGTCATGCCCTTCGACCTATCGAACGCACCAAGTACTCTTATGTGTTTGATGAATTAAGTTCTAAAACCGTTCACTGGCCGATTTGTGGTAGTATATTTTGATGACATATTAATATATAGTCAGGATGAGGCGGAGCACAAGAAACATCTCAGGCTGGTGTTGCAGATACTATAAGAAAACAAGTTGTACCTCAACTTGAAAAAGTGTAGCTTTTTAACTGACAGCCTGTTGTTTCTAGAATTTGTTGTAACGTCCATAGGCATTCGAGCGGACGATGAAAATGTGCGAGCTATTAGGAAATGGCTGATTCCGACAAACATTCATGAGGTGAGGAGTTTTCACGGATTGACAACTTTTTATTGTCGATTTATGCTAGACTTTAGCACCATAGTCGCTCCTATAATAAATTGCATGAAAAAGGGACCGTTCTAGTGGACCGATAAAGCTGACAAGAGCTTTCACGAGATCAAGCATCGTTTGTCTATAACACCATTCTTGGTGCTTCCTAATTTCGACAAATTGTTTGAGGTTGAATGTGACGCTTCATATGTCGAAATTGTGGGAGTATTATCATAGGAAGGTAGGCCAGTAGCCTTCTACAACGTGAAGCTCAGCGAAGCCTGAAAGAAGTGGTCAACTTATAAGCTTGAGTTGTACGCAGTTGTTCAGGCGTTGCGACATTGGCGGCATTATCTGATTCAAAGGGAGTTTATTTTGTACACTGACCATCAAACATTAAAGTTTATTAATAGTTAGACTAACGTGAATTGTGTGCATGCTATATGAGTTACATTTTTACAGGAATTCACGTTCATTCTGAAGCACAAGTTAGGACAACAGAACAAGGTGGTTGATGCACTTAGCCATTGTGCATCACTACTTGTTATGATGAGCAACAAGGTGGTCGGCTTTGACTGTCTCAAGAAGCTGTATGCCGAGGATGAGGACTTCAAAGATTCTTGGTTGAAGTGTCAAGAAGATCACCCCAGTGACTTTTATATACATGACAATTTTCTCTTTAAAGGGAATCAATTGTGCATCCCCGAAAGTTCTCTGAGAGAGCAGATTATTCAAGAGCTACATGGAAGTGGCCTCGGTGGACACCTTGGGTGAGACAAGACGCGAGCTCTTGTGAAAGAACGGTATTACTGACCGCAATTAGTACGTGATGTGGGAAGAGTCGTACAACATTTTCATATTTGTCAAACTTTTAAGGGACAATCTCAGAATATGAGACTTTACACCCCATTACCTGTGCCTGACAGTCCTTGGGAGGATTTATCAATGGACTTCGTTCTTAGTCTTTCACGAACACAACGCGATATGGATTCGATGTTCGTGGTGGTCGATCGTTTCTCTAAGATGACGCACTTTATCCTATGCAAGAAGACTCTCGATGTAACACATGTAGCGAATCTATTCTTCAGGGAGGTCGTACGGCTACACGGGGTCCCTAAGACCATTACTTCTGATCGTGACACGAAGTTCATTAACCACTTTTGACGGACTTTGTGGACTTGATTCGATACATGACTTCAATTCAGTAGTGCTTATCACCCATAGACTGATGGGCAGACTGAAGTTGTGAATCGCACATTGGAAAACCTCCTTCACAGTATTGCAGGAGAAAAGTCGAAGCAGTGGGACTTGGCATTGTCTCAAGCAGAGTTTGCATTTAACAACATGGTGAACCACTCGACAGGGAAATCACCATTCCAGATTATCTACGGACGAGTGTCTCGCCACACACTTGACTTAGTCCCTTTGCCCAAGCACTCAGGCACGAGCGTTACAGCAGAACATATGACAGATAAGATCATAGGCATCTATGTAGAAGTGCAGGCCAAGCTACATACCTCAAACGAGAAGTACAAGGAACAAGCGGATAAGCACCGGCGATAAAAAGTATTCGAGGTGAGCGACCGCGTTATGGTCCATCTGCGTAAAGAAAGATTTCCAACCGGGATGTATAATAAGTTAAAAAATAAGAAGATTGGACTGGTACCGATCATCCGAAAGATCAATGACAACGCTTATGTTGTTGATCTTTCAGATGACCTGGCGATCTCACGAACTTTTTAACGTCGCGGACCTGGCCGAGTATCATGAACTAGCGCAGGAGGAGAACTCGAGGACGAGTTCTTTTCAAGTGGAGGGGACTGATGTAGAGCGGGCGCAGACAATTTCATGGCCAAGATGGATCAGAAAAGGTACTGTCGATGACATAAGTGATCCGAACCGTTGGACCTTAGATCGGTCGTATCTTGCAATCCAGAATGAGTTATCTGACGTAAAATATATGATTTTGGGGGTAGAACAAGCTACTTTAGCCAACCAACCCACCCAGCTATGCCGAGTTGCGCAGCCCAGATTTGTGAGAAACCCCCTGATCGACGGTCGTTTCCCGGTTTTAATTTCGTTTTTACTATAAATAGTAAGTTTTAGTTTGCTTATAGCTCTTCATCCGTTGGGATTTAGGAGTTGTGTCCAACATGAAAAGTGCTTAGAATAATTAGGAGAACAGCTTGGTGAAGCTAAATAGGACACTTACTATTTTTGGCCAAAAACCTTGCGCACTAGTAGACATCACGACCGTCTATAAATAGTAACTTTACTATTTATAGTAAGTCACGGATTCTAGGAGTTTTAGTTGTAGTTTGAGTCTGATTTCTTTCCTATTGCTTGGTTCCCTTATTTAAAGGGATGTAAACTCATTTTAGGCATTCATCAATTAATTTTGAATTTTATTAGAATATATTTCTATTCTCTTGTTTTCTTTCCTCGTGGATTCGAGAAGTCTCTGTGAGGAGTCCAGAGAAGCTCCGTGGATTCGGAGTAGTTATCCTTGAGGAAGATAGTGATCGACCTCATCACGTTCATCCCTGCGTCAGCTTCCATGGGAAGTACTTCCCCCTCACATACCGTAATGAAAAGGAGGGCGACAGGGAGGGATGACCTTGTCAGAATATGAGAATAAATTCACGGAGCTAGCCAAATACGCTCCATTGATACTAGCAGATAAGCCGATGAAAATGCGACATTTTTCAGATGGGCTGCGGCCCGATGTCTGCACTAAGACGTGTTGCGCTAGCATTCCTAATTATGCCAAGCTAGTCAATGTGTCCCTACGAGCCGAACAAGATGGAGACAGTTTCTCAGACACGTATACCAATAGGCCCGAGGCCTCATCCCGAATTACAGCACTGGCCAATCCTAGGTAAGAGGCCGCATGTAGACTCGCCTCCCAGGCCCATTGCTCCGCCAACCCATCATTGACAAACGGGCCGTTGGTGTACATACTGTGATAAATGGGGACACGCTGACCCCTTCTATTTTACCAAGATAAAAGACAATGGTATCGTGCCACCTCAGAAGATTGATCGTCAACCACCATGTGATATAACGACTTCACCTCTATGATATGCACCACCAGTGCAGCCACTTTACCGACCACCTGTACCCCGAAATAGGTCACCTCAATGACCTATGGCAGTGCGACCAAATCATCCTCAACAAGCCTGTGTGTATGCACTTAAAGCTGAAACACCTGAGTCAACAACTGCAGCGCCTTTGGCCTTTGAGGTCATTACCCATAGCCAAGGTATACCTGTTTTCCTATTAGTAGTTACTAGGTCCACTATTTTAATAGTGTCAAGCTCTGCAGTCAAGCGTTGGGGTTGAACACTACCCCTATAGGTGTGTTGAGAGTCCGTACCGCAACAGGGACCTTTTCCGACACTGCCAAACTTTGTAAGGATTGCCTGATAGACTTAGGAAACAGAATAGTGTGCATTAACCTGATAGTCTACCCGCACATAGGCGCGATGGGAGCTTGGTGGGCCACTATTCCATTGACCTAGGGTCGAAGGAAATTGATCCAGATTATACGAAAGGTTAGGTCACTAAACAGGAACTGAACCTTCCTTAAAATGTCAACAATGAAGATACTGGAATAACAACAATTAGGGTTTAAGTATTAAACCAATTCATAACAATGGGTATGAGCTGAATTACAATAGCTGAGGTTAGTGTATTCACAAATCCATTTGTTAAATACAAATATAATAGAAGCCTTGACCAACTCTATACGATTTGAAACCCTTTTAGGATGATTTATTAAGGTGTTTATTAACCCCTACCTTGGATATATATTAAGACAAGGACTCTCCTAAATCAAGACCCAAAGGGCAACCTTATAAATAGAAAAATTTGAGCCTTTCAATGATGGACATTCCCTAAGCTTTTAAAGTGATCGGACTATGGAGTTACTGAAATATATTACTGCGAAGCATTTGCGGCTTGACCCAATTTTCAATCCTGGATGACTACCAATGGACTCATTGCTTGACTGAGTAGAAGACCAGGATCCAGCAGGACTAAGAAAGGATACGATAAGCTTTTTACCCTGGTCAGGTAGATGATCGATGTATTGGGATCAAGCCCACTACAACTATCTTTCCGTGTTGATCGACCATTGAAACCATATATCTTACTTTAAATGAAGGAAAATTGTGGTCATGAATCCATATCCTTACAAATAAATGGATAAGTAAATAAATTGTAGCAAACCATTATGGTGAAATTTTAAGGAGAATTTTTTTTAAAGGGGGGTATACTAAAATGAACTATACTAGTATAGATCGTATACACCCTACTATGCATAGAAACTTGAAATCAATAAAACTTAGGCAAAAGGAATAATCAAATCTTTATTATTACCCTTAGGCAATTTCGGGGATGAAAGTGGGGTAGATTGTAACGTTCCAGAAAAATCCATACAAAGACTCGAGTACCACCTCAGGCAGAAATCACTCATGACCAAATTCTTTAGAAATTAGACGAGAATTAACTAAGTGCTAAACTAGATTACCTGTGAAATTAGCATTAATCACTTTAAATATGATTTGTAAGACCCAAAATGAGTAGAACTGTTAACGCTACATTACCTAAAAACTTAAGATCCATCTAAAAATCCTGTTGCTCTCGGGAGCACATCGAAACTCCATATCGAACCTGGACTGCACGTCGAAAGTCCAATTTCTATAAAACTATATGGTTATGACTACCTTGTTCGGCTTGACTACCACCTCAGAAATCAAGTCTAGATAGTATCTCGAAACGCACAACTTGAGCCCGGAGTGAAGTGTGTAAGAAACGCAAATATCTTTGAAAAATGAACTAAAACTTAAGTGAATTGAGTCGTTCGCTTGCAGGCCAAATCTAAAGATTCAGTTGGTCAGATTCTGATCCAATTACACCCTCGAATCAGGAAAAATTTTCAACATAGGTCAGTGTACTTGTGGCCCTAATCGAGTACCGGTGACCGTTGAACTGAAACTGGTCCCTCGCGGCCGATTCACTGATCCGATCAAGCTGAGATCTTAACTTAACCTAAATCTGATGTCAGGAAGCTTAATTCCGACCGTATGTAGAAAAGGGGCCTCCAAATGTGCTCCATTGGACTGAAATAACCAACCTTTGCCTATAACATAAGTATACCATGGCCCTGAGGCCATTCGCATTAGTTCTGGGCCTATATAAGGGCCTTAAACCCTCTCTCTCCCTTCACATACGAATTTGCAAACCCTAGAGAGAGAAGAGAGAATAAAGAGAAGGAAAGAGAAAGTGAGAGAGAGAGTTGGAGTTTGTTCCTGGGATTCGATCCTACCACTCCACGTGCTTAACCACTGCGACCGTATCGTTATTCTGGTGATTCTGATTTCATTCTTGGGTAAGAAATCTTTACCATAATCTGTTTTAGGGATTCTAAGAGAGTAAATGGTAAAATAACTAACTTATTTCATGCTAAAGGTTGTCGTTGAGTCATAGACTAATGCATAGTGTTCAAACTGAGTATGTTACGAGCCTACCAGTGAAAAGTGCGGACTATAAACGTTTAGGTTATGGTTTTTAAGGCCTTCAATGTTAGTAATAGTTTATGACTGACTTGATTGCCATCACATGTGCTTAGATGCGATGTTTTTCGTATATTACACATATATGTAAACTATGTTGATTTTAATGCATTCCAAGTATTTGTTGAAATGTTTAAATGAATATGAAATTATGATTTGTGCTTGCCATGATTGTTTGGCTGAGAATACATGTTCATGGTATGTGTGGCAACTCCCTTATGAAAGGATTTGTTGTAATATACATTATAACTAATATACTACATGTATGTTAATATGTGTAGTCTAAGTGTTTGATAAAATGACTGAATGAGATATTGTTTGATGAACTATATTTAATAAGGGTGTTAAGGTAGGATTCTCAACTAACTTATCTATACGTATAGTTTCCTTCATGTAATCTATGTTACTGTTACTTATTTTTTTAATGGATGAATGACTACGTATGTTAACATGTACTCTACGTGTTCGTTAAAATTCTTTTATGAGATTTATATTTGAATTGGCTGCTATATGATGTTTTGACTAGTGCATATGAATGCCTATTGTATTTGACGTATGATTGAGACTACTGCATAGTCTAGGCAATCGGTAATGATTCTCGAATTAGTGGTCGAGGTAGTTTCTCCACATAAGACATGTTCAGTGAATCCAAGTCGTACGATGGTTGTCAACAGTGGTACCATGTCGATTAAATCAGTGTATGCTCGTACCAATCGAACTTGTCAAGTAACCTAATTTACCTATTGTGTGTTTACCATGTATGAACACTACTACTTGAACCTAAGGTACCCCTCACCGATGTAAAGACTTGTCTCAACCATGGTACCACAATCCGCTAAGACTCATGAGTCGGACATGGTGGTATGAGATACCGTGGTCGAGCTGTCGGCCTACGATGGGGTGACGAACCTCCCCGTAGTGACCACTAAGTAACCCAAAACTCGTGAGTCGAATATGGTGGTATGGGATACTGTATTCGAGCTGTCGGCCTGCACTGGCATAGCTTGGCTGTGGTCCCCAGTTGGGTTGGTGAGGAGCCTTCGAAAATAGACTGCCAGTTGGTAGGACGTTAGTGGAGTGACCTCGAGTATGAAATAGGCCTATCCCGGTGCAGCCTGGCTATGGTCCCCAGTCGGGTTGGTGACCAACCTTTAAAAATGGACTGCCAGTTGGTAGGACATTGATGGTAGTGACCTCAAGTAGAAAATAGGCCTACGTTGATGGTGATGAGCCTCTCGTAACGACTTAGAGTATAACTCTCGAACTTACCCATCGTATGTGATTAACTAGGATTGTCGACCCTAGATGGATTATTGTTTGGGTCAATGATATAAAGGGATGTACCTTAGCTTCCCTATGCTTAATTAAGAACTTGACTAATCACGCACATGCACTACATTGCATGTGCCTTTGGCGTTGGAGTTAAGCACAGGGGAAGGGGTGCATGCCACGATCGTGAGATGATGTCGCAAAGGGAGTATAGGCGAGGGCATGCATCATTACAGCATACCATTCCTGCATTAACAAGAGTACTTAGGATATGATTGTTGTACTGCTTTATCATTACTGCTTGACTGAATTGATAACATGTTAACCTTTACCTTATAGCTCCACTGAGTTGATCACTCACTCCCACGTTCTGGGACGGTGTTTTAAAACACCAACCAGACACTGTTTTAGTTTCAGATTATATTGAGGCTTACGAGATGGAGCTTACCTTCTACGATGATAAGGAGGAGTTCTCCTACATGCAAATCTCTGGTGGGTCTATGTAGATCTAGAGTTGCGCATCGGGGCTACAGGGATATGGATAGATGACATTACACTTTATCATTTTTTTATATCATTTGGAGTTATACTTGTATTTATTTAACCTTGTGACGATCATACTCTGAAGACTTACAATCACTTATATGCTTTATATACTTATCACGGTCTTCCGCTTGCGTAATTTAACTATCTTTGGAGTATGATATGATATTTTGGTATAATCTCACTCATGTTTAATGCACTAATACGGGCAACATTTAATTATCATTATCTATGTTGCATAAGTGATGTGTTGGAACTCGAGAGTTGGGCTCCTGCTCGACCCCTGATTTTTAGGGCGTTAAAGAAAGGTATGGGGCTAGAAATATCCTCACGACGTTAGTAGGATTTCATCCGTCATTTGTACATAGTTCTGACACATTCTAGTTCACATGAACGTGCCAGGACAAGTGTAAAACCGGACCATCATATTTATGTGTATTTGGACCATGTTATAAGAACTCTATGTAGTGGGCCTTATTGATCAACTGTCTGGATTGTACTCTAGTTGGACTATTTGATTGAGTTAATCATGGGCCCTACTTAAGGTGATACGCTGCGCAATCTATCTGCGTAGCACTGCGTATTTGGGGTGGAATGTTATAGCCTTACGCAAGGCAATTTGAGTCAAAGTAGGACACAATAATGTGGAGCGTGGGAGAGATAGTTTTGATGGGTTTTAAACTCTCTCTCCACAGTCTCTATAATAGAGAGTTGGGTCCCCGATCCTACACCACGGCAGAATTCGGGTCTCATCTTTTGAATTGCAGAAAGGGTGTGAAGGAAAGGAAGATCCTAAGCTCTAAGGAATTCTGGTATTCTGGTGTTCTTATCCGGCTTCCATGGCGGCGTCTCATCTAGGTACAATATATGCACCCCTGATCACCATGTCCCATGCACAGACAGATTCGTGGGCCTATTCCGCATACATCTTAAGCCCCACAGTTGGTATCAAAGTCATCTGTGCATAGGTATGGATGTTCAAATTCAATCATATCATATCAACATTAGGGATTTTCTTTTAATCTCATATTAGATCAGCATCAGAGAATTTTGAATTCCTAAAACTGTTGAAGTCAGGGATTTTACCCTAAATTCATATATCAACTATTAGGGATTTTTCCCATGAGTAGAATTAAGGATTTACGATTCGTAATCCCCAAATAAGCAGATTAGGGTTTTCAATTTCGAACCCCTATATACAAACATCCAATTTGGGATTTCAAAATCCAGAATCCCTAAATCCTAAATCAATCTAGGGATTTTCGAATCAGATCCCATAGCATCCAATATTAGGGTTTTCAGATTTGAATCCCCAAATCAGGAAATTAGGGATTTCAAATTTTGAATCCCCAAATCTGGAAATTAAGGTTTTCATATATGAATCCCCAAATCAGAAATTCAAGGATTTTCAATTTGGAATCCTCAAATCCGTTAATTAGGGATTTTCGAATCCCATACATACTGGTTAGGGATTTCAAATCCCTGTATACAACAATCATCTAGAGATTTCGAAGACTAGAATCCCTATTTAGGAATCTCAGATTCAACTTCCTATTAGAGATTTTGAATTTGGAATCTCATATTAGCATATTAGGGGAACTTGAGATTAGCCCTAAAATCCAAATAATTAGGGATTTTAAACCCTAAATCCTTAATCAATTTGGGGATTTTAGTGAATTCGAATCCTAAATCTAGTCTATTAGGGATTCTAGATCAGTATCCCAAATCCAGTAATTAGGGCATAGGGTTTCAACCAAATACCCTTGCCTATGCCTTTTCAGATAGATAACCATGGATGCAAGGTCTCCACCGTCATCTCTATTCATCGGTTGCAAGTCTTCATCTCAGCAGGGCAGGATTCCGGCCACCTCCTTCGTCTCATGTGTTAATCACCTTCTCCATTTGCATCGAGATGTTGGAACCCTTCTTGTAACCAAGATCGATGATGGTCATCTCCATGCGATGTCCATCGTCGAAGACGTGATCATCAAAGTCGTGATCTCTCTCTGTGGTGGTCATCATCACCGCACAGAGAGCTCCTGCTGGCAGGTGCAGGTGGCGAAGCCCTCACATGAGAAATCTTCAGCCTCTCAGATGGTCGAAATCGGTTGCCTTTTGGGATATTAGGTTGAGAATGACCTTTTATGAGTTCGGGTTTGCGGACCCGATTACATCTATTCAGGTTCCGCTCTTTGGACCCGAATACGGGATCTCGTATAACAATTTAGTTGGGCTTGACATTCGTTCTGGGTCCATGTCTCGAATATAGGTTCATTACCTTTAACTGCTGGGCCTGACAACTGAATTGGGCCCATCCATTATATCCTAATCTGGGCCTAATTTTAGGCTATTCTTTTTATAGTCCATTATAATCATATGTAGCCCTACTTCTGGTTATTTCACAGTGAGCACTCCATTCAAATTCTTTCGCTAAATTGATAATATAGAACATTGATCTTCTATTAGATCTATCTAGCCACTCATATTGTTCCATACTATATGACTATCTCATAGAGTTTAATAGCTAGGATTATGATGCTCATTGATGATGATCATAACATACAGAGTCTTGATTCGGTATAGGCCTATTACCCATCTTTGAGGAATTGGTGTAAACTGTTGGAACTTAGAGAATAAATACATATTCACTTAAGGTTACTTTATTTTCCAATAATCAATACCAATGATCTTGTGAGCCATATCAAGACTAATTATAACATAATCCATAGAGGAAGGATTATAAAACGCAATCCTAAGTTTATATTTGTAGTATTGGATTCAGTTGTGTTAGCCACTATAGTGACCTCAATCGATGAATTTTTTTACAATTACAGACTTGTAAATTGGCATTAGAAGGATTGCATATAGTTGCGTTCATGTCTTCATGCGTGCGGTAACGAAAACACAAACGATTACTGTTTGGCAGACACGTAAACGGGTGAGGTAAATAGTGTTGGTAATGTAAAGTTGGAAGACTCATTTCACCCATAGGTATTGAGTGTCTCAAATTTATATGACTAACATCGCTTAGCTTCATACTCAAGAGGATCACTAACATGTTATTATTACCGCCCACAAGAAGAATAATGATGATGTAACAAATTCTCATCAGGATGAGATGGTTGGGCCCATTGTCATCTTGGATGATTCAATTGATGCCTCCCTTAACAACTGAATTGATTCACTTTGCCTGATATTTTATTTACATTCACAAAATTACTCTGTGAAATAATGGACTAATGTGAGTATATGTATATCCCTTTTATTTCGGTCTTAATTCCAACTAATCAGAATCAAATCCTTGCCCTAAATGGATCTAATTACGCTCAATGGAAGAATGCTATTGAAGTTGTATTAGGATGTCTTCAATTAGATCTGGCTCTGATAACACTAGAACCATTTGATGATGTCACTGAAGCTGAATATAATCGATGGGTTGCATGGTTTAGATCAAATGATACTTACCTAAAAGTAACTAAGTATTCACTTTTTGAATCTATGAAGGGCGCCATGCCTGATACAGACAATGTCAAAACTTTCCTGATTGAAATGGGAAAAAGGTTCAAGAAATCTAATAAATCTGAAGTGGGCATCCTTCTAAATAAATTGACTCGCTCATCCTATGACGCAAAAGGCAATATCCGTGAATACATTGTAGAACAAATCGAGGTTGTTTCTAAGATCCATTCTCTAAGGCTTGTACTCACTGATGATCAGCTAGTTCATTTGATCATGAACAACCTTCCTCTCCAATTCAGCACGTTTCTGGTTAACTATAACACTCTGAAGGACATGTGGACATTGGATGAACTCATCACTCAGTGCGTACAAGAGGAAGATAGGATCAGGCAGATGAGCAGAGTTCAAAATGTTAATATAGTGACCTCAAGTCATGAGCATGTGCAAGGGAATAAAGGTGAGAGGAAAATGAAACAAGGTTCTAATAATGGATTCTCTGGTCCTCCATCTGTAAATTATGAGAATCAATCTGAAAATGGTCTAAACGCAAACGGGTTAAAGGTAAATCATGCTTCTTTTGCAAAAAGGTGGGTCATTTAAAGAAAGACTGCGAAGGTTTTCAAAATTGGCTCATAAAGAAAGGTAATCATTCTATTCTTATTTGTTTTGAATCTAATCTAACTAATGTGTTAGTGGATTCCTGGTGGATAGATTCAGGAACTACTATTCACATATGCACTCATATGCAGGGATTTTTAAAGGTCAGGCCACCAACTAATGCACAGCGCTCAGTATACATAGGCAATGGTGTTAAGATAGACGTGGAGGTAATAAGAGTCTATATGATTAAGTTGAAGTCTGGTTATTTTTTTGACTTAGTAGATACATTCTGTGTGCCATCTATAAGACGTAATCTAGTTTTAATTTCCTGTTTGGATAAATTTGGATATTCATTTCAATTTAGAAATAAGAGTTTTAGTATTTACTTTAAGTCGATCAAAGTTGGGACCGGCTCTATGGTAAACAACTTATACCAGTTAGACTCGATTGCCTCTCACGTGTATAATATTAATCACTTGCATAGAAATAAAGTGGGATCTAAGCGAAGGCTAGACTATGAGAATTTCTCCATGTTGTGGCATAGGCGGCTATGCCATATATCTCATGAGAGATAGACAGGCTTGTATGAGAAGGAATTTTACATTCTCTAGACTTCTTTGACTATAAAGTGTGTATTGATTGCATAAAAGGAAAACAGACCAGAACTAGAAAGAAAGGTGCAATCAAGAGTGTAGGTTTATTAGAGGTGATACATACAGACATTTGTGGACCATTCCCTACAGCTTCATGGAGTGAGCACAAATATTTTATTACCTTATAGATGACTACTCTCGTTTCGGGTACCTCTACCTTATTAATGAGAAATCAGATGCCCTGGATGCTTTTAAAATCTATAAGGCTGAAGTTGAAAATCAACACGATAAGAGGATTAAAGTTGTCGGATCTGACCTTGATGGTGAATACTATGGCAGATATGATGAATCAGGATGCAATCTAGGGCCATTCGCTAGATACCTACTGGATTGTGACATTGTTGCTCAGTACACTATACCTGGTACTCCAAAGTAGAATGGTGTGGCTGAGAGGTGCAATCGCACCGTTATAGATATAGTGTAGAGCATGCTCAGCAATTCGACATTTCTAGAATCTCTGTGGGGTGATGCGATCAAAACCGCAGTTCATATACTAAACAGGATTCTCAGCAAAGCAGTAAGCAAAAGTCCTTTTGAGTTGTGGAATAGGAGAAAATTAAGTCTCCGATATCTACATGTTTGGGATTATCCTGCTGAGGCCAAAATTTATAACCCGCATGAAAAGAAGCTTGATCCTAAAGTCGTAAATTAATTTTTTATTGGATATCTAAAAAGATTAAAAAGATATCGATTCTACTGTCCTTCCCACTCTATCAGGATTGTTGAGACTAAGAATGACAGATTCATTAAGGACACTGAAAACAGTGGGAGCACAAACACTAAAAACTTTATATTTGAGGAACAAAGGACTTTGACTCAAGTCATAGTCAATTTAGATCATGTAGATATTAATATTACAGTTGATCCTGCAATCACTATAGAACACCACATCGAACCTCATGTACAAATCACTGATGAGGAAAATCAAGATCAGACCTAACAAACTGAACCATTGAGAAGATCTGAAAGAGAGAGAAGACCTATAAATCGAGACGATTACATCATATACTTACGAGAGCACGACTTTTACATAGGGATAGAAAAAGATCCTGAATCCTTTACACAAGTTAAACAAAATGCTGGTCCTTCTCGTTGGTTTGATGCCATGAAAGATGAGTTGAAATTCATGAAAGACAATAAAGTATAAGATCTTGTAAAGTTACCAATTGGAATAAGGTCGATTGGTTGTAAATGAATATTAAAACTAAACAGGACTCCAAGGATAATGTCGAAAGATATAAAGCCAGACTTGTTGCCAAGGGTTTTAACCAACGTGAGGGCATTGACTTTAAGGAGACTTTCTCACCTGTATCTAAGAAAGACTTATTCAGGATCATAATGACTCTTGTAGCTCATATGGATGTAGAGTTACATCAGATGGATGTAAAGACTGCATTTCTCAATGAGGATCTTAATGAAAATGTGTACATATTACAGCCCAAAGGTTTTGTAGCTACTGGCTCAAAACATTTGGTTTGCAAACTTAAGAAATCCATTTATTGGTTGAAACATGCATTTCTACAGTGGTACCTTAAGTTTCATGAAGTAATTTTCTCATATGGCTTTGCAAAAAATACTGCAGATGAATGCATCTACATTAAAACCAGTGAGAGTAAGTTCGTTATGATGATTTTGTATGTTGATGACATTCTATTGGCTAGTAGTGATACCAGGATGTTGAGCGACACCAAGAAATTCTTATCTCAAAGATTTAAGATGAAAGAGCTTGGTGAAACTTTTTACGTCATTGGCATTGAGATTCACTGTGACAGAACACTTGAACTGCTCGGCTTGTCACAGAGGTCCTATATTACTAGGATACTCGAAAGGTATAGCATGCAAAATTATACTTTCAGACAATTGCCCATTATGAAGGGCGATAAGTTTGACCTATTTCAGTGTTCAAAGAATGATTTAGAAAAGAAGCGAATGAAAGAATTTTCATATGCATCAGTAGTAGGAAGAATCATGTATGTTCATGTCTATACGTGACCGGACATTGCCTTTATCACTAGAATGTTGGGAAGATACCTATCTAATTCAGGAATGTAACATTTGATAGCTACAAAGAAAGTATTTCGGTATCAACAGAGAATGAAAGACTTCGGACTCACATATAGAAGATTTGATCAGTTGGAGTTGGTCGAATATTTAGACGTAGATTTTGCAGGCTGTGTTGACACTAAGGAGTCTATCTCAGGATACATCTTCATGATGGTTGAAGGAGCTATATGGTGGAAAAGCTTGAAATAGTCTACTACAACCTCGTCCACCATAGAAGCTAAATTTATCGCCTGTCACGAAACATCTAATCAGGCACTATGGTTACAGACTTTCTTCTCAGGTTTGCGAGTATTGGAGCATATCCCGAAACCCTTGAGAATATTTTGTGATAATTCAGCTGTTATTTTCTTCTCTAGTAACAACAAGTATTCATCAGGGTTGAAGCATATCGACATCAAATAACTTGTTGTAAAGGAAAGAGTTCAGAATCATCAAGTGTCGGTGAAATTCATCGGCACTAAGCAGATGATTGCAGATCCGCTCACTAAAGGGCTCCCTATCACGCCATTTCAGGAGCATGTGACATCCATGAGAGTCATTAATCCTACAGATATTTTCAGTTAGTGAGAGTTGAGCATATTTTGATTTTCACAGACATTTAGAGATCTCATTTTATATAGTTTTTTTTGGAATGATTTTGATATAAAGATTTATTTCTGCTTCTCTATATATGTGCGTAAATTTTGAGTAAGTAGAACTGCAGTCATGTCTCATTGGAGACATGTAAAAGCTTCAAGACCTCTTAAGAATAGACACATATCATCACACTAAAGTGTGTAATTCTTATGCCATATTTCCTAGTTAGTGATCTATGTCGTTAAGATTGAATGTACTTGTAATCGCGCTTAGCCTCACTTCGCCTAAATTAAATGTTGTGACGACTACTGCGTTTCGATACTAACAGTCTTAATGGACCAGATTGAATATCATTACTCATATTGTCCAACTATTTCATTGGCTAACCATTTAGACATTTTCTTAATATCAAAACTTATTTTCAAAACTATTTTATATGACAATCATTGACGTTGCTCAATGAGGCCCAAGTGAGAGAATGTACGAACTCTATGTAGTGGGCCTTACTAATCAACGGTCTGGATTGTACTCTAGTTAGATTATTTGATTAAGTTAATTAGTGGGCCCCACTTAAGGTGATACGCTGTGCAATCTATTTGCGCAGCACTACGTATTTGGTGTGGAATGTTATAGCCTTACGCATGGCAATTTGAGTCGAACTAAGACACAACAATGTGGAGCATGGGAGAGAGTTTTGATGGGTTTCAAACTCTCTCCCCACAGTCTCTATAATAGAAAGCTGGGTCCCCAATCCTACACCACAACAGAATTCGAGTCCCATCTTTTGAGTTGTAGAAAGGGTGTAAAGGAAAAGAAGATCCTAAGCTCTACATGTAACGCCATGGAAAAATCCGTACTTGAACTTGAGTAACAACTCGACCAGAAATCGCGCGGGATTAATTTCTTTGAAAAATAAGTGTAAGTTAGCTAGCGCAATGCTAGAGTAGCTGGAAAATAGTCCCTGATCACTTTAAATACGTTCTACAAGACCCAAAGCGAGTAGAACCAATGACGCTATAATACTTTAAAACCTCGGATCAAACTCTAAACCGATTTGTTCTCAGGACTTCTTTGAAACTTTGTATTGGATATAGACCGCGCGTCGAAATTCTGATACATACAATCTTAGACCGTTATAACCGCCTAGCTGGACTTGACAATCATTTCGAAAATCAAGTCCGACTGACATTCAGAGGCTATTTCATTGAGCCTGGAGTGAAGAGAGTGAGAATAGGGTTAGATTTGGAATTTAAAATTCAAATCTAGCACACGACTTGACGCGTTATTATTAAGCGTTCTGACCGTCAGAATTTAGCCAAATTACACCCTTAGATCAGGAAAAATTTCTATTTCATATCATGAGACTTGTAGGCCTGATCTACGTGCGGTGACCGCTGAACTGAAACTGGACCGCCACGTGCGATCTATGAACACTACTGGTCTGAAAATGGGATGTGAGCGACATTCGACGTGCATGAACTTAAGTCCAATCGCGTTCGGCCAGGGGACCTCCAGAAATATCTTTTTGGACCGAAACAGCCCCGATTTGGTTAGGCATCAAGTGAACATTGTTTCCAAGCCTGTTTTGGGCAAGTTTTAGGTTATAAAAGGAGCTTAAACCCTCACTTCTCTCACCCATCCGAATTTGCTAGAAACCTTAGATGGTGTGAGATAAAAGGTGAGAGATTGTGAGAGAGAGTGGGAGAGAATTTCCTGCTGCTTGCACTACGTGTTTCACGTGCTTAAGCAATGCGCCTCAATCACTTTCCCGACGATTTCGCCGTGATTCTAGGTAAGCAAATACCCCAAATACTTGCTGATTTAAGGTTCCTTTGGTTCCTTAGCATGGTAGCTGATACATCTTGTAAAATAGATTCCCGGTTCACCGTAGACGAAGCGTACACGCTCCATTCGAATTAATACACTTATAGGAGAAAAGGTGCGGATTTTAGATGCTTTGATTGACTGTTTTCAATGCTTTCAATATCGTTTAATAGTAGATTATCGACGGCAACACCGTTTGACATGTACAACATGCTGTCCGTTTCCTGTTTCGTAAGCAGACGAAAAATATGAGATTTAGGGCGTTTTAGTCATTTGTAGAAAATACTGTTTTCATCCATATTTTGCTGATATGATTGACATGGCTTCTTGTCGCATTAAGATATTAGGAATGTGTGCATAATCAGTTTGGCGAAGAGATTCGCCCAAATACGCACTTTGAGTCGACATACTATATGTAGACTTAAGTGTGTAGACTAAGTGTTTGTATAAATATTTGTATTAGTATGTATTGAATTAAATGGTGTTATGAATTAGTTTGAGATTGAATTCTCAATTAATATGCTGATGTAAATGATTTCCTACATGATTAGCTTTATGCATGATTTCATTATATGTATGAAATGCATGTGTTAGATGTTTTACTTAAGTTGTATGTTATACATGTGTTAACATGCTCACATTGTTGTATTTCATTTCCATTACTCTTTTATGATTGCTGATGTAAATTCATAAATGTTTGGGACTATACCTAGTCCAGGCAGTCGGCAATCAAGTAAATTCGTGATTGGCTTATCTTCGCCACGAACGACGCGTCGATGAACGTGAGTGTGTTTTGGAGTTGGCGGCAGTGGTTAGGCCACACGAGGTGTTTTATGCACTTCATGTCATTCGACTTGAGATGCGCTCGTGCTAGTCGAGCCCGTCAAGTAACCCGACTGGCCATTATATGTTCCCCTTGTATGAGTCATAACTACTTGAACCTAGGGTACTGAACTTACCACTGTAAACCCTATTAACCATGGTACCTTGATCCATAAAGACTCATGAGCCGGGCATGGTGGTATGGGATGAGTTTTGGTACTATGATGAGGACCAGGACGAGTTCTCATATATGCAGTACCACGACGGCTTTGCTTAGGTGGCCTAGATTGGCGAGACTTCTCAGTGGGACTACTTTGAACATTTTAATTTTGCTTATTTACATGTATATGAGACTCAGAGATGTATTCATACTTTGGAGACACTTGAGATCTATTTTGTTTTCCATACAGTGATATGTATATTTTTTAGTCTTCCGCTTGCTTTTATCACTGAATCTGGAGTATGAATTGCAGTTTTGGTACACTTTTACTCATGTGGATGCTTTAACTCAGACAACATTGAATCATAATCATTTTTGTTGCATAAGTGACGGTCTGGTACTCGGGAGTTGGATTTATACACGACCCCCGATTTTCAGGGTGTTACACTACATGAATTCTGATATTCTGGTATTCTTATTCGGCTTCCATGGTGGTGTCTCATTTAGATACGATATCTGAACCCCTGATCGCCATGTCCCATGCACAGACAAATCTGTGGGCCTATTTTGCATACATCTTACGCTCCACAAAGCAATGTATGGGTGATCAAATTCAGTCATATTAGATCAACATCAGGAATTTTCTTTTAATCTCACATCAGATTAGCATTAGAGATTTTTGAATTCCTGGAACTGTTGAAATCAGGGATTTTTCCCTGAATTCAGATATTAACTATTAGGGATTTTTCCACCAGAATCTTAGATCAGGTTGAAAATTCACCCCCTAAGGTTTCATGGGATTCCGCATCTTATGGACCGTTCGGATTTGACACCCATGACACGTGTGCAAAGGTGCGCATGTGCTTAGGTATGTAGGTGAGCTTGCCTCTCTCTCTCTCTCTCCATATATATATATATATATATATATATATATATATATATATATATATATATATATATATATATATATAAACACAACACTCACAACCACTCAAACCCACTATCACTCAAACTAAATTACTCATTCCAAGAAAATTAAAAGAGTTTCAACCAGCGACCTCATATCGAGAGAGAAGCACACGTGCCAAAAGAGCTTCATTACTTTAGACATCCCCAGTGTTATCATTTGATGGATTCATGTGTTATGCATACACATAAGTGATATACTTATATAAAGTTATTAATTTAATTATTAAATATCTAGTTGGGCTGCTTAGAGAATCTTCTATTGAGGCGGCTTGATTTGGCTGGACATTAAATCAAGCATAGTTGTTGGATGATAATGTGTAAGGATGTAGTGTGTGTTTTCAGGCTCACGCTCTAAGCTAAGTCAGACCATTGTAAGTGTGATCCATGTGCATGTCTCCTCCTGAAAGTAGTCATTTTCTTTTGTTACCCTTTCAAAGTTTTTTATTTTTGTAACTGGTACTTTAAAACCAATTTCCCCAAGGTCCTTGAACACGTAAGACTCCATTCTTCTTATTATCTCCCATTCTCATCAGTTCCTTCTCTAGGGGTCCTTAAACACATAGAATTCCTCCTCTAAATAATTCATAATATTGGCCCACTGGCTCCACATAGCCTTTAAACTAAAGTTGAGAATCACTTTGAAGGTGGGCCAATTAATCATGGGGCGGCGAGAATCAATCCACTTATATTATCTTCTATTTGGACAAAACTTGCTTATAACTAGCATCTTGATTGTATTTAGCCCTTGTGCATCACTGCATTCAATCATTAATTGCATGTTGTTCATTTGCTTCATCATATCTACACATGGACAAGTGTGTGTGAGCACCCCTGATGGAGGGACCGGTTCATCCAAGGTAACTTCTAAAATTGCATCCATGTGTTTGTGGCAAAACGGTTAAAAATTCAACATAAATGAGGAGCATTTTTTAATTCATTTGCTTGGTTCTTGATTTGGGAGCTTTCTATTTCTTCTTTGCAAGCAATCTCTTTGATTTTTTTTTCCTTTGCCAAGCAGGTTAATTTGTTGGTGTTATATTGTCAATGTAGCTATTGTAGTGGACCTTGTAACTCTTGTTTCCACTTATCTATTGGAAGTCAACATAAGCTACTGAAATTGGTCATGGCAGAAACTCACAACGACACTACTCACATGAAAATACAATTCCCTCTACATTAACAACTACACTTCAAAGCACAAGCGAGCAAAGTAAGGTTACAAAGGCGGCCTTAAAAGAATTCTATAAGGTGGGCCTTATTGATCAATAGTCTGGATCGCCCTAAGGGTTAGATAATGTGATCAGGAGTACTGGTGGACCCCACTCAGTTATGATTCATCTAAAATCGTGTAAGGGGTAGTGCAATAAAGCTGTGTCAAGCGCACGGTATTCTAGTTGGATTAGACTTGACAAATTCGCGTGGAGACTAAAGGGATAGGAGTTTCGATGGGTTCCAAATTCCTCAACCCTCTAAATTATATAAACAAGGTTGGGTCCCCAAGCCTAGGTTTTTCTTTAAAGAGTGTAAGGTACGAAAGACTGTGGCATCAAGCTTAAAGAGATTGCATCCCAATTGGGAACGTCGTTTATTGAGGTTATTTGATCTCCATACTCGATGCATAGCATGGTGCTTTATAATCATGAATATTATTGTTTACAATTGGTATTAAAGACGATCGTGCATCGACTATGGCAAATCAATTTAGTCTATTGAATTTGTTATAGAACCTTATGGTCGAATTTGTGTGAACCAGATCTGGACCATGCATGGGTATGGTTCTTCATATGTTTCTAACAACTAGTTTTAGATATGGATCATTTATCATAGTATTTCATGTTGTTTTATGGTGTATCCATTCATGGATTTTTTGGGAGGTCACACCATTTACAAGTCCAACAATGGATTCCGATGACAACCCTAATAGCACTCGCATGACTTGTGGCCTCTGCAATTGATTTGAGTGCATTTTTCATATACCAAAGCCAACAATAGCGCATCTGGAAATTACATTAGGCAATGCTCAGACTTGAGCCATAGGCTCCGTATTTTGACAATAATGGTAACAATTTTTATTTTTTTTTTTAAAGAAGGCTCCAATGTTATTGTCATCAGAATAGCCCTTGTTGTCGATTGCCAATAACATCAAGATAAATGGTCAGCATTTGAGGCCGGAGGCGTTGCTAGTGGTGGACAGGGGTCGCCGAAATCCACAAGGTTCTTCTCACTGCTTTTGTCCGAGCTGCATCCTCCGTTGTTGCTCATGAAGATCACGACAGCCATTAATGGCCAACAAGGAGTTCCAATAGGGATTTAAAAAGAGGGGGGGGGGGGGATAAGGGATTGTGTTACCGGTAGCCATGACATAACCCACCCTTTGTTCAGAGCTCGTGTCGACATTCTTTGTGGTCTTCTTCCATCTTGAGATAGTCGGACTTGGATTGATGGCAGCCATTATCGGTGGCAAGATGCTACCGAAGCTTGTGTGCATCACTCAGGTTGTTAACTCATCATCAACAAGATGGGATTTAGCTTTCCCTTTTCATCCTGTTCTCCAGTATGGTATCTAACAGAGGTCCATCTACGAAGAGTGGGCAGAGGCAGTGGGTGTTTTGTGGTTAGGGTTTCTCAAACCTCCCTTGAACCTATTTGAGAGGTAATGGCCTACTTTGGAAAGTTGCGGGCCTTGCCCCATCTTTCACCCTTTTGCCTCTCGTTACACCTGTTTAGGGTTGTCTTTGGCCCAATGTATGGGCCAACACCCTATACAATCTCGGGTGGTCCATATCAGTGGTTTCGCACTACTTGGGCCTTGTCAGTGGGCCTATACTCACTTAGAGTTTGCATATGGGTCATCTCTTTAAAGCATATTCATAAGCTTATGTTTAGATATAGACCATCTATTCAGCTCACAATGAGCGTTCAATCTTGATTTTTCACTAAATGGACAAAATAACATTTGGACCTTTCATCATGTGGTTGGACATTTTTATAAAAAGTATGTGTGGGGCTTACATGATGAATGGTATAGATCAGTGATTGGACATTTTTATAAAAATTAATTAGATCCACCATTTTGTTAACCATTAAGCGATGGTTATGATAATTTGATCAAAATAATTATTGGAGCTTGCAAAGACACGACTCAGTGTCCCAAAAAAAGCATGATCTAGATGGATAATTGCACCTTATCATAGCTAATGTGATGTTCAGATTGGGTACTCCCCCATCCTATACTCAATAGAGATGGGTGACGACATGGCGGGATTTGATTGGACAGTAGACCCATGTATGAGGTTCACATAAAGCATGTATCAAAAGTATTTAGTAAAGTACGATCGAGACACATATCTAATATTGGCCAGCTAGCCAATCAAATCCTATTGCATCCGGGCCTACTCCTGATTGGTAGAGTACCCAATCAACACCTTTGCCTGCTTAAAATTTATTATTTCATAATTCTTTAGTAGCTTACATGGATTGTTGGAATGGGAAGTGAAACTTAACCGTTTGTTTCACTCTATTATTTTTTCTCCATCTTTCAACTAATGATGTCATCTATTTACTAGGCCAAATCAAACTAATTCATATTCAATCCGTTGAGGGAAAGATTGAAATCACAATCCTAAGTCTAAATTTATGAAATTGAATATGGTTTTGTTAGCCACTATAGTGACCTTAATTAGTGTAAATTTTCACAAATCGAAACTTGTGATATTAGGATTCAAATAAAGGATTGCATGCAGTTGCATTTACATTCAATAGAGACAGTGAGGAAAACACATGCGATCACATTTGGTGAGAACGTAGATAGTGTGGAGTAAACAATGTTAGTGGTGTAAGGCCGAGAGACTCATCTCACCCGTAGGTATTGAGTGTCTTAGATTTACATGGTTGGCATCACTTAACGTTATGTTTAAAAGAGTCACTTGCATGTTATGACTGCCTCCCACAGGATGAGTGATGATGATGTGACCGATTCTTGCCAGGATTGAATGGCTGGACGTATCTTCATCTTGGATAACTCAATTGAAGACCCCAATCAATTGAATACCCCAATCAATTGAATTGATAAAAATTGTCTAATATTTAGTTTTATTCAAGAGTTGTTTTATATAAACAATATATTAATGTGAGTATATTTTGTAACCAGTTACAATTTCAATTCAAACGCATCATATCCCTGCCTTAACTAGGTCAAATTATGTTCCACAGAAAGAGTCCATAGAGATTGTCATGTATTTAATGTAGTTGAACCTTACTTTGGATAAACCAGAACTTCTTAAATCATTTGAAAATGCTACTGAGTTAGAAGTTAATCGTTACGAGGCATGGTCCAGATTCAATAGTATGTGTCTTAAATCATGAAGCACTTGATTTCTTAGACAACGAGGGGTACCATGCCAACTGTGGATAAGCCCAAAGTTTTCTTAACTAAAATAGGAAACTGATTCAAGAAATCCAATAAGGTTGAATTGGGTTTCTTACTTAATAAAATAACCCACTCATCCCATAACGAAAAATGAAACATTTGTGGATACATTATAAAGCATATCAAAATGGTATCTAAGATCCACTCTTTGGGCCTAAAAATTAAAGATAACAAAATAGTTCACTTGTGTAAGGACCGTATCCTAACCTATACTGTTCTGTAGGCTTATGCGGTCCTCCCGATCAAATTTTGACAACCCTCGACCTGTAATCGGCAGTTGCGTACGACCCAGAGTCTTATCCCGTGTTCCTGAGTCAGCTCGACCCAAGACCTGTACCAGTGCGACCACACCGTCACCGCGGTTCGGATGCTGCATCTCGCGCACCGAGGCAATACCCAAGTCAGGAGATGTAGGCCTGTGTTCAGTTCAAGGAAAATACCGCGTGTTACAATTTCAAGATAATCTCTACGACACATCACATCAATCAATCAAAGTACAACTCATCACTCCATCCATCCCCAAGTACAACCACCCTCCCTAAAAATACTCAACACTCTCTCTTACATAAGTACACATCCATCACTCACTCACCCATCACACTCCATCACTCACCCACCCCTCTCTCTTACACCTCTCTCTCTCTCATTCTCCTAAGCAATCCAAGCCCCAACGTCCAAGCTTCTCAAGCTTCCACGGAGAAGCTAGTGTCGCCCACCTTCTTATCTCCCATCCCCACCCTCCCAAACCAATCTCAACCATTGAAGTTCATCCTTTTGAACTCTAGGGTGCTTTAGCCGAAGGAGGAGAAGATCAAAGGTGGGTGTTCATTATCTCATTTTTTTAATTTAAGGCCCACATGTTGGGACCCACATGATATGTGTATTGTATCTTGTATGGAGGAGCCCATAGTAGCGGAGCTGGTCCCACCTCATCCATCTCCCTCTTTTTTTTTTCTATATCTCTCTCTTGTGATGGGTGTGGCCCACTCGATCCATGCCGTGCAGCTGCGTGGACTCACTTGATTTATGTGTTTCATCCAGCCGTTCAGCTCGGACGGTGGGCCACACGCTGATGCATGTGTTTGATCCACGCCGTGTACACCACCTTGATGTATTTATTTCATCCACACCATCCAGATTATGACTGGACGGTGCTGGACAATGTTTGGACAGTGGTGTCCAATGTTTGGACGGAGTTGTGGGCCCTATGCTGACGTACGTGTTGTAGATCCACCCCGTCCATACATGGGACGTGGGGCCCACCTTATTGCTGCCACGTGTGGCCTGCCTTGATGCGTATATCCCAGCCGTCCATCCCTTCCTGAATGCTGTAGATCAGCAAAAAAAAAGAAATAAATAAATAAAATAATAAATTATGCTTATATATATATGTGTGTGTGTGTAATGCATATCAAGTGGGGTGGCCCACCACGTGGGACCCACTTTAAAGAATATACAAATATATGATATATGGGCCGTCCATCTACTGGATGGCCAGCTATGGCTAGTAACGGCCAGTAACTACTTAGCTGGTGGACTGACGTCACCAGGTCCTACGGGACCCACTTTGATGGATGTGTCCTGAATCCCCACCATCCATTCGTTTGATGGTGGCCAGCAGCTGTTGCTGCACGTGCAACACGTAGTGGCCACCATGAGGTATCTGTTGATCCCAGCCATCCAGTGGACTAGATGGTGGGACCCACCTGTAATATATGTGTTTAATCCCTGTTGTGGGACCCATGTGATGTAAGGGTTATATCCAGCCGTCCGTCCATCTGGACGTGGCCCACTGTAATATGGGCTTCATTCACGCTGTGCATCTCCTTGCAGCAGTAGTAGTTGCTGTTGTTGACGTCAGTGAACTAGGCATGGACCCCACAAATGATGTATGTATTCCATTCTGTCCCTCTGCTTTCCATCTGCACCGTCCGTGGATCCCACCCTGATGTACGTGTTTTGGAACCACACCGCCCAGAGGTGGTGTCCACTATGATGTGTGTCTTGTCCATGCTGCCAGTAACTGTGGACCCCATGTGTATGTGTTGCATCCATGCTGCCAGTAGCTATGGGGCATACCTGATGTATATGTTTTATCTCACCATCCATTTGCCTGGACGGTGAGATCCACCTTGTTATATGTGCCTTATCTGCACCGTCCAAAGCTTGGATAGTGCTGATTTGTTGGACCATGTTTGGGCGGTGTTGTGGACTGCACCATGTTATATATAATTCATCCACGCCGTTCCCCATATTTAGACGGTGTTGGACAATATTTAGATGGTGCCGATGAGCTAGACAATGTCAAGATGGTGTCGATTTACTCGGCCAATGTTTGGGCAATGCTGATTTACATAGACAATGTTTGGACGGTGTTGATCATCATCAGTGTGCTATGTGGGACCCACCATTGATGTATTTGTTCTATATTCACGCTGTCTATTAGGTTGACCACAATAGAAAATAGTGGAGATTGAACGCCTACTATTAAAACCCTTTTTGGGGTTACCGAAGTTTGGATCAATATGATATTTGCTTTCCCTCTTAATCCAGGTCTTTGTGACCTTATGATCAGAGTGGCGCAGTGGAAGCATGGTGGGCCCACCTGAATGTATTTGCGGCTCATTGATGTGGCCCACTTGTAGATGGTGCAACCCATTGGTGCGGTCCATTAATGCGGCCCACTTGATGTATGTGAGGCCCATTGGTGCTGCCCATTAATGCGGCCCACTTGATGTATGTGAGGCCCGTTGGTGTGGCCTGTTGATGCGACCCACTTGATATATATGAGACCAATTGGTGCGGCCCGTTGATGCGGCCCACTTAATGTATATGAGGCCCATGTTTGGGGCCCAATATGATGTAAATCCAGCCCATGTGTTGAGGCCCAATGTGATGTATTCATGGCCCATGTGCCGAGGCCCATAGTGATGAGTATTAGGCCCTTGTGTGAGGCTATAAGCCCACTATATGTTTAACTCTATGTGGCTCACTCTTTGGGAGTAAAGTTGGTTAAATGGCCACATTGATGGGTAATGATGGTTAAATGTCCACATTGTGACCGTCCCTTAGGCCTTGTTCGGCCTCGAGGCCGATTGTTAAGGCCGATTTTGATTTATTGAGGCCGATTGTATATGTCGATTTCGATTGTCGAGGCCGATTCTGATTTGTCAAGGCTGATTGTATAGAACGATTTCGATTTGTCAATGCCAATTGTATAAGCTGATTCCAATTATTGAGGCTGAGTATTGATGCCGATTTCGATTGTCGCGGCCGAGTATTGAGGCTAATTCCAATTTGTCAAGGCCGATTGTATATGCCGATTCTGATTTGTCGAGGCCGATTGTATAAGTCGATTCCGATTGTTGAGGCCGAGTATCGAGGCTGATTCTGATTTGTCGAAGCCGATTGTATAGGCCGATTCCTATTATTGAGGCCAAGTATCGAGGTCGATTGTATAAGCTGATTCTGATTGTCGAGGCTGTGTATCGAGGTCGATTTCGATTTGTTGAGGTTGATTGTACAGGCTGATTCCAATTTGTCAAGGCCGATTGTATAGACTGATTCCGATTGTCGAGGCCGAGTATTGAGGCCGATTTCAATTGTCGAGGCCGAGTATCGAGGCTGATTGTATAGGTCAATTTTGATTTGTCGAGGTCGATTGTATAGGCCGATTCTGATTGTCAAGGCCGAGTATCGATGCCGATTTCGATTGTCTAGGCCGAGTATTGAGGTTGATTTCGATTGTCAAGGTTGAGTATCGAGGCCGATTTCGATTTGTCAAGGCTGATTGTATAAGCCGATTCCGATTATCGAGGCCGAGTATCGAGATCGATTCCGATTTGTCGAGGCCAATTGTATAGGTCAATTTCGATTATCGAGGCTGATTGTATAAGTCGATTTCGATCGTCGAGGCCGATTGTATAGGCCGATTTCGATTGTTGAGGCGGATTATATAAGCTGATTCTGATTATTAAGGCCAATTGTATAAGCCGATTCTGATTGTCGAGGCCAAGTATCAAGGCCGATTCCGATTGTTGAGACCAATTTCGATTGTCGAGACCAATTTTGATTACCAAGGCCGATTGTCAAGACCTATATGATGTATATGCGACCCGTAGTTGAGGCCCATTGTGGTGTGTATTCGGCCTGTGTGACATATATATAACCCGTGTTTAAAGCCTAATATGATGAATATAAGGTCTATGTGATGAGGCCCATTGTAATGCATTTGAGAGCCAATCGATGGAGTCCATTGTGATATATATGAGGCCCATATGAGAGGCTCATCGTGATGTGTATTAAGTTCTTGAGTGAGGCCCATGGTGTTGTATATTAGGTCCTTGTGTGAGGCTATGGGTCCACTATATGTAAGGCTCTATGTGGGTCATTCATTGGGGGCAATGTTAGTTAAATGTCTACATTGTCGAGGCCGGTTATTGATGTCGATTATGAGTATGTGATAGCATAGCATCATGATACATGCCCATACACATCATTTGCATATTTATTGTGAGATGTGATTGACCCTTACATATGTCATAGTACAGATGGTTTATGAGACTCCTTGATAGGTAAAGTTATCCCACATGAGCGCACGGTATGCGCAAGATTGATGCATGATTGGACTATATGACTTATGCATATTGCATTGTGTGATTGTAATTACTATACACCCTAGCGACATCAGGGCCGTGACCTCCACATGCATGTCGTGGATGGCCAGATGGGACACCACGAATGTTTGTTTTGAGCATCTGGGCATTTTGGATGTTCATGGGTGAAAGTCCCTAAACCTCTGAGGCTAGGAGGCATCTCAATGTCGAGACCGATTGGATACATGAGCGTTGGAGTGCCAAATACCAGGAGGTTGCATCTCTCAATATGTTATGGTCGGTCAGGAGGGGGTGCAACCTTACCCGCCCGAGTGTAGGGGGCATAGCTAAGCTTAGTTTGACTAGCTTGTGAATGAGTCCGCTATCGATGTGCCAGGTAGATATTGGCTGACTACTGGTCAGGCTGATAGTGAGGTCTCTTCCACTTACATGGTTGCGTGTTAGTGGGCGGTGATTTGCATGTAGAGTGTACTAGACCCCGGTGATGATCCCAGAGATGAACAATACTGATATGTGGACTTATTGGATAAGAGTTGCATACTCATTTATTCACTATCCACTCGGGCTGGTGGTGCTTAACTATTTATTACGTGTGCCTTGGCAATGGCCAAGATTTTGGTTAGGGGGCTCGACTAATCTGAGATCAGGAGTTTACCACATTGAGTTTGACTATTCAAATTTAGGTATAAGACTGGCTAGATAGAAGTCCCTTGTGATGGACCCCATAGCCTGTGATACTATGTACTATTATCCCGACTTCACACTCCAGCATGGTCATTCCATTCGCACCGCATATTGCATTGCATCCTTGACATCTCATATTTCGTTATTTATGACTCCTCATTTGCATAACTGATCTGTATTGCGTAATCTAATATAGATTGACTCATGGACTTGTCAATATTTCCGCTTGCTCTGATATAGTATGATTCATGATCTTATTAGTATTTTTGATATTGTATGATTATGGCATTATATTGAATACTTGGCACTTACCTTGCACACACACTCACACCACCCTCTGAGCTTTCTATAACCTTATGCACGATAGATGAGTGCAGGTGGCATAGGGTTGCAGTAGCATTGAGCTTGGAGCATGCAACCGTCTTTTGGAGTTTTGATTTTTGATACATTTATGTCCCTTTCAGCACTGTATTCAAATGTTTATGTGATGATGATGTTGCCTTTGTGATTTGGGTATACTTGTCGTTATACTTCTTACGAGTAAAATGTACATTGGAAAGTCCTCTTCATAAGATCCCAGGATCGAAACCTGACATATGGGCGCTGGGAGCCAAGAATGGGGTACTACGGAGACTGTCGGCACCAAATTCAGTGATTGGGATTCCCATGAATCCGATTTTCGGGTTGGGGGTGTGACAACTTGGTTATAAATAACTTACATTTCAATACAATACATCCTTAGTGAAATGTAATATACTAAATGTTAAATTGACATTGGAAGAACTGATTTCTTAGTGTGTCAAATATGAGGAATGACTCAAGTCACTTAGCAAGGCACAAAATGTTAATATAATAACCTCAGGATATGGACATAATAGGAAGAGAAAAAGAAAATAATGTTATAGTAAGGGATCCTTAGGTCCTTCGACTGGAAATCATGAAAATCAACTTGGGAATGGATCGAGTAACAAGCAGGTTAAAAAAATAATTTTTTATTCTATTAGAACTCGAGCCATCAAAATAAAAATTGTACAAAGTATAAGCAGAGGCTCGTAAGGAATTGTAACAGTTATATTCCGGTCTATTTTGAATCTGATCTAACTAATGTGTTGGTAGATTTTTAATGTATAGATTCAAAAATAACTATTCACATTTGTACTTATATACATGACTTACTACAAAACATGTCACCAACTGATTCAGAACACTCGACATACATAGGAAATTGTGTTAAAGTTAACGTGGAGGTGGTTAGAGTTTATAGGCTTATGTTAAGGTCAGATTATTTATCAGATATAGTAGATACATTTTATTTACCTTTTATAAGGTGTAATTTGATTTCTATTTCTCGTTTGCACAAATTAAGTTATTCATTTAAATTTAAGAATAAAAGATTGAGTATTTACCTTAATTCAATTATTGTCGGCATTGGATTTATATTAAATAATATATACCAACTAGACTTGAATGCCTCATGAATTATAATGTAAATACACAGCATGAAAATAAAGTATGATATAAGCGAAGACTAGATTATGAAAAAAAAATTATGTTATGGCATAGGCGATCAGGTCATGTCTCTCGTAAGAGATTGGAAAGGCTACTGCGAAAAGAGATTCTTCATTCTTAAGACTTCTTTTACTATAAAATACACACTGCTTGTATTAAGGGTAAATAGGCATAAACTAAAAAGAAATGTGCAACAAGGACTATAGGACTCTTAGATGTGATGCATATAGACATTTATAGGCCATTCCCTGCAGCATCTTAGAGTGGGCATAAATATTTTACCACTTTTATAGATGATTCTCTTATTTTTTTGTACCTTTTTATTATAAACAAAAAATCGGATGCCATGGATGCTTTTAAAATCTATAAAGCCAATGTTGAAAATTCACTTCATAAGAAAATTAGAGTTGTTAGGTCTAACTGTGGTGGTGAATATTATGATAGATATGACGAATCAGGTTGCAATTCGTGACCATTCACTGGATACCTATAAGATTGTGACATCGTTACCCAATATACTATGCTTGAGACTCCAGAGCAAACTAGTGTGGCTGAAAGACACAATCGCACCCTTATGGATATGGTGCATGACATGCTAAGTAATTCGATATTGTCATAATCTCTATAGGGTGATGTGATCAAAATTATAGTTTATATCCTTATCATGGTCCTCATCAAAGTTATAAGTAAAACCCCCTTTGAGCCATTAAATGAGAAAAAACTAAGTCTTCTATATCTACATGTTAGGGGATGTCCTGCTGAGGCCAATGTTTATAACCCACATAAAAGAAAGCATGATCCCATAACTATAAACTATTTCATTATTGGATATTCGAAAATGTCAAAAAGTTATCGATTCTATTGTCATTCTCACTCTATCATAATTATTGAGATTGGGAACGCCAGATTCATTAATGATACTGAAAATAGTTGGTGCATGAAATTATAAATTTTGTATTTGAGGAAAAAAGGACTATGATTTTCATCACGGTAATTCCAGACCACGTGTGTATAAATCCTTTAGTTGAGCTTGTAATCACTAAAGACCACCATAATGAACTTCCTATTCAACCCACTTAGGATAAAAATTAAAATCATACTCAAGAGGGTGAGCTATTGAGAAGATATGAAAGTGAGATGAGGCTTGTGATTTGAGACAATTATATCGTATACTTATAGGAGCATGAGTTTGACATAGGGATAGAAAAATATCCTGAATCTTTTGCGCAAGCCAGACAAAGTATTAATCATTCTTAATGAATTGATATCATCAATGATGATTTGAAATGCATGAAGGACAACAAAATATGTGATCTTGTTCAGTCATCCTAATGAATAAAGTCGATTGGTTGTAAATGGATATTTAAAACCAGACGGTACTTCATGGGTAATGTCAAAAGATATAAAGTCAAACTTGTTACTAAGAGTTTTAACCATCGTGAATGCATTGATTTTAAGGAGACTTTCTTGTCAATATTTAAGAAAGACTCATTCATGGTCATAATGGCTTTTGTAGCTCCTATGAATTTGGAGTTATATCAGATTGATATAAAGACTGCGTTTCTCAATATAGATCTAAACAAGAAAGTATACATTGCAATCTGAAGGTTTTATAGCCAATGACTCATAACATATGGTCTGTAAACTAAAGAAATCTATCAATGGATAGAAACATACATAACACCAATGGTGCCTTAAGTTTCATGAAGTGATTTCCTCATTTGGTTTCATAGAAAATACTGCTGATAAGTATATCTATGTTAAAATCAGTGGGAGTAAGATTGTCATATTAATTTTATATATTAATGATATTATGTTGGCTACTAATGACATTAGGATGTCGAGCGATACCAAAAAATTCATATCTCAAAGGTTTGAGATGAAGGATTGGTGTCGCCTCTTATATCATTAGCATTGAGATACGCCATGACAGGTCACACAGATTTTTTAGCTTGTTACAAAGAGCCTATATTGATAGAGTACTCCAAAGGTATGGTATGCAAAACTGTGCTCTTGGACAATCACCCATTGTAAAAGGTGATAAATTCAGACAGTTCTAGTGTCTTAAGAATGATTTGGAAAATAACTGAATGACGAATCTTTCGTATGCGTCAGTAATATGAAGCATCATGTATGTTAAACCTTACACGCAACCGAATATTTCCCTTGTAGTTTGAATGTTGGGCATGCATTTGTCTAATCCAGGAATGTAGCATTAGATAGTTGCAAATAATACGTTGCGCTACCTGTAAAGGACAAAGGAATCTAGACTCACATACAGAATGTCTGATCATTTAAAGTTGGTTGGATACTTATACGCGGATTATGTTGTCTACATTAATACAAGGAAATCCACTTTAACCTTCATCTTTTTTATGGTTGGTACGGTTGTGTCTTTGAAAAGTGTAAAATAGTCAACGACGACCTCATCCTCCATAGAAGTTAAGTTCATTGCTTGTCATGAAGCATCAAATCAAGTACTATGGTTACAACATTTATTCTCAAGTTTACGGGTATCGAAGCATATTCTGAAACCATTGAGAATCTTTTGTAATAATCTAATTGCGGTTTCCTTCTCTAACAACAATAATTATTCATTAAGGTCGAAGCATATCTACATTAAATATCTTATTGTAAATGAAATACTTCAAAATCGTCTATTGTTTGTAGAGTTCATCGGTACTAAGCAAATAATTGTTGATCCGCTCACTAAAAGGCTTCCTATCACGCCATTTTATTATCATGTAACATTCATGGGAGTCATTGACCCCACAGATGTATTTAATTAGTAGGAATTGAGTGTGTTTTATTTTTATAGACATTGAAGAGATCTCATTTATAAAGTTTGATGATTCAAATATAAAGTTAATTTATGATTATCTTATACATGTGCAAAAATAAGAAAGCGAGATGATAGCCATGTTTTATTGAAATTTGTGACACCTCCTGGACCTCTCAAAGATAGGCACATATCATCACACTACGTGTGTAATTTTTATACCACACTTCTTAGTTCCTGACCATGCTTAGTCTCACTTCACCAAGATTAAATGTTGTGATGGCCGCGATCCTATACTAGCAGTCTTGATTGACCAAATTGTAATAGCGTTGCCCATACTATCCAACAATCATATTGGTTAACCATTTGGATGTTTTCTTTAATACTAAAACATATTTTTAAATGTTTTCAAAATTATTCCTTTACTATATTGATTGACGTGGCTCAGTTGGGAGAATATAAGAATTATATAAGGTGGCCTTAATGATCAACAATCTAGATTACCCTAAGGGTTGGATAGTATGATTGAGAGTATCAGTGGACCACACTTAATTGTGATTCGTTTAAAATCTTGTAAGGGGTGGTGTGCTGCAACTGTGTCACACGCATAGTGTTCTAGTTGGACTAGGATTAACAAATTTGTGTGAAGCCTAAAGGGAGAGGAGTTTCGATGGGTTTTAGACTTCTCAACTCTCTAAAGAGTATAAGGTGCGGAAGTGTAACACCCCGTACTCTTAATATGTGTGTGTTACCATGAAATCTTAGCTTATTATATCATTCACATACACTTTAGTCAAAATCTAACTGTAAGAATGATCTTTATATATAGATCGAGCTATCCAACCGTTGATTTTAAAAATAGACCATCACACCACATTTTAGCCTGAATCTAACCACTAAAATTAATCTACATGTTTAGATCGAATCCATAATGACCGATTTTCCAATCCATCACTGGATCATTAAATCAATAGTTAAAGTCCAAATTTAGCAATTCTTACATACTTAAGAACCCACGTGAGTCAAATATGGATTGATCTAACCGAAAGATTGTCTGGAACTGGCAACGAACACCATAGATCGTCCTAAAAAGGGCAAATCAAAGCATTCATCTTTGAAGTCAATAATCAGATCATCAAATCCACCATTCAACGGGCCATAACTTACATTTACACGATCCAACACAATGTCACCTTAACTCGGATCAGTTGGATGCAAAGTAATAATATATAAATACTTGAATCAATTACTAGAAATCCTAACATCACTACGGACTAACTACAAATCAATCAGACCGTTGAAATGTTAAAACCAACGCTAAAACTCAAAACTCACTATTGTGGCTCACCTGGTTACCTGATTTGCTCCACCACTCATCTCGTGTCCCAACAGGACCAAACAAAGCTGATGAGTGAAGAGGGTCTCATCTATGTACATCAATGTGGACCCCACCTTGGTTACATGTACACAAAGTGCACGTACACTAGTAACACACTGAACCCATCAACACGGTTTGACTGTGTTGACCCAATAAAAATGAGAAAAAGGAGAGTTTCTCTCCTTCGTTCTGCCGCCAACGATGGATTTGAAATGGGCCCACCGATTGAGTCCTGATCAATGATCGGAACCATCCATCATGTCAGGGAGAAGAATCCAACCAAACCCCTGATTTTTCCACCGGTGTTACGCACGTGTACATGCACGAATGCGAGATAGATAGTGCATACATGTGGTGTGTTTCGAACACGGAAAAAGATTCCATTCCTCTTTGCCACGTCGGCATCTCCCACATCTTAACCATCCGTTTCGAGAGATCCCAACCCTCCATGCATTCCGTGACTTAGGGCTTCTGTGGCTACAAAAGCAAATAAAATGAATCTTTTCGTTATAAGGCATTGATTGATCGTGAATGTCTAAAAACTTCTAGAGGCTCTTCCGACACATCCAGAGCACCCATTCTAGGGCAACTAGTAAGGTCATCTTGCGCCGGTAGGAGTTCTCGCGAGAAACTCATGGGTGCGCGAGTTAACAGTCGCGGTCGAAAATCCTATAACCCACCGAGAAATGGTGGTCAATCATTAAAATGGTGGGCCCCACAAGATCTATAGGACCAATCTAGACCAATCAGAAGGCTTGGATTGACGGTTGATTCCCTCGATCAAGATCCGCCATGAATAGCGCGATCATCTTCCTCAATTTGGCCAAAAATCGTGCCATCAGCATATGGAACCTGTTCCACACCAGAGATGTTCATCCAATGGGCCATGCACTTTAACCATCATCGGTGGCATTGGATCTTAATCATGCAGCTTAAGAAGTCGACACTCCAAACATCACTATAAAACTATCACTAAAACGCCTTTGGCTGTAACTAATCCCGCGATTAGTTACGCCCAAACTTTCCAGAATGAGATTAAAAAGACCTATAAAAGGGTGTCTTTTAGGGAAACTAATCTAAAAATAGAAAATGGAAAGAGAAGAGAGTGATTGTGCCGTTTTGACTCCCGCACCTAGTCGAGTCAACTCAGCCCGAGTTGTTGTAAATCGGGTTGTGCCCAGCGTCCCACTTGGTACTTTCCATCAGAGAGAAAGAATGGAAGAAAAGAAAGAAGAAGAATGGAAGAGAACCTGTGGAAGATGCCAAGTTGCTAGTGTGGGCGACTCGATGTCGAGTCACTATTCCAGCTGGGTCGACTCGATGTGTCTCTGGCACTGGTTTGGGTTTGTCGAGCTGAATGAAGAAGAAGAAGAAAGGCAAAGGAAGCAATGAGAAGTATAAAGGAGAAGATCAGAGAGAGAGAGAGAGAGAGAGAGAGCACGTTGGTGCCACACCGAGTCAGGATGACTTGGTCCGAGTCTGGGCCAAATCTAGGCTGAGTTTAGACCTGTTTAGGTTGAGGAAGGAGACAAAACAAAAGATCTGCTGCCCATTGCCGCACCCTTGCTCAAGCCAAGCTACCGGGTTGAACACTGACTCAACTCGTTTCACTGTTTAGCACTAGAATTTAGCACCATTACTGGTTCGATGAGTTCAGGAGAGAGAAGGAACAAGGAGAAAGGAGGGTGAGAGCGAGTTGCAGTCTGCCTGGTTGAGCCGAGTTAACTCAGCACGTTGACTTGACGATTCCATGGTTGGGTTAGCTATGAGTTGTATCCATATCACTGTTGAACTCTTCGTTAGAGAAAGTGGAAGGAAGAAGATTTGGGAAAGAAGATGAAGAAGATGAATTGGGGGAGCTATCGAGTCAAATCCGAGTTCAAACTTGGTTCATGCTTCTCATGCGATGTCGAAATGAGGCAGGATTTGGTTAAGACCGGGCCGAACCAATCGGGTTTGATTTAGGAGCGAGTTGAGTTGAGACAGGTGGTTGAGGTATATTACTTGTATCCAATTATTAGTGAGTTTAATACCTTATACATGTGTGATTAAAGCTCTTTGTCTTATGATAAAAAAAATGAATTGTAGGCGAGTTGAATTAATCGAGTTAACAGCTAAGTGAATCAAGCTCGGTTGTAAGAGTACATCTAACCAAGTTTAATTGGAGTAAATTTTTTTTAAAACCTTGCCTTAGATTGGAATTATCCATGTGTAGATTACTCTAAATTCAAGTAAATGTTGAAAGGAATTTGAGTTGGAACTGAGTCAAATCGATCTAGTAAAGGAATTGGAATCTTAAATTATCTACGTCTACACCCGAGTGCCAGATAAGTTGAATTAGGCGATTCGATTCGAAGGTGAGGATCACCCTCAAGTCTTTCTACATCATGATAATTAACATTGCTTATTTATATTCATCTATTTTCCTTATTGATTTCTTAATATAGTATCATATAGAAATGATGATAAATGTTAGTTCTAATTGAGTAATTCTTTATAAATATTTGATGACTGAATTAAATTCAATGATTGAACATGCTATAGATTGCAAATATCCCTATTTTGATTTTAAACATATATTTTACATGTGTGGATACTATTGACATTGTACGTGTCTTGTTTTACTACTTGTGATGGCATGACGATGTTTATGGAGGTCCTCGAATTAGTGGCCTTTCTGTCTAATAAATTAAGTCGAAGTTTGTTGTGGACTTACCATCTAATGAATTATTGTGTCGTTGTGGCTTTTGGGGTCAATCCCTTTCATCGTATCATCGAATGAACTATTTTCCCCATGTGGCTTTGATTGGCTAGTTGCCCTATGTGGCTTGATTGTATGTTTGCCCATTGTGGCTTTGATGAATTATTTTCATACAACCTTACGATAGTAAGTTCCACTTGTTTAATTAGAATTGGCTACTAGTTGAAGAGGTTTCCCTTAAAATATCATATTCGTTAGTCTTATGAGCCAGGGATGGTAGAATAAGATAGTATGCCTGAGTTGTCGGCCTATGCTGGGTGACAAACCCCCCATAGTGACCTTTGAGCTTCTTTAAATTAGTTGTTTGAAATTGGAATAATAATGGTTGGACTAATCATGCATGGTCATTGCATACGGACTTTACCAGGGGTCGATGTAAGACACAGGATTTTCTTATATCACTATGGCTTATATCATATAGTATTTTACCGAATGATCTTAAATTATTATTGCGTGCATTCGAATCACTATGAGTTGTCCTCATTGTATGGACTTTTTTGAGTGCCTAATCCTCCTTAAGGTGTACCTTTAAGTACTTTTTCGAGAGACTAGTTCACATTGGGTGTCCTTGTTGCATGGTTTTTTTTCGGGTGGCTAGTTCTCCCTAGGGCGTACCTTTGAGTACTTTTTCAGGTACCTAGTTTTTCTTGGGAGACCTTTGTTAACTGGATGTGCATCCCTAGGTCTGTGAGTATGTGCATGCATCCATGCATTTAAATAAAAATATCTTAGTGGTATTTATTTAATATATGTGTATCTGATGAACCTTATATTAAGATTGTAACACCCCAGATTTTCGCTATTTTGAAATTTTTCAAAAATCCTTGTAAATATTTTTTTTAAATAACTAGCCACATCATCACTTATGGACCATTGACGCTCGAGGAGAGCTTATACGCGACTGGTACCGATAAAGAATGATACAAACAAAATTGACCAACCGTGAAAAACCAATGAATCCAACTGATCACTTAAGCATTGAGTTATCCCATGATTTATTCACATAGGGGCCAAATCTAATCAACTTACCACTGATTAAGCAAGACAATCGTAACTAAATTAAAATATTTGCACGAAGTCAACCCAGATAAGGCCTGGATCTTGACTAATGGACCAAACCAACCTAGTTACTCTTTTAGCCATAAACTGACAGTTTAGGGTAATCATGACCAAATCACCATTTTTGCTAATTTTGAATAGGTCATACTGTGAACTAAATTAATTTATACCTCAACAACTGCGCCTAAAAAATTTTCCTACCTAATTTATTTCAGAAACGCCCCGATTACCCGAACAAGGTCTAGATCGCTCGTTAGTGGGCCGCTAGTTTCAAAATTATAGAGTAATGTTCGTCCCGCTGGGATTATGGTCTATCACAGACGACAGACTTAGATGACGCCTGAAAATAGATGATTCACGCTGTCAAGTCAGCACTTGTAAAGTGCAACTCGCCCTAGCACAGGCCTAAAATCTGAATTTTAAGACAAATGGCCCTGCCACTTAGGACAATAAATTAGAACATTTTACCCATCGGATTCCACCCAAATTTGCACCATCGGCTAGAAATATTTTTCTGCCCTTGTCCACAAAATCTGGTCATTGATCGTGGAACGGTGACCGTTGATTGCGAATCAGATTGTTGAGGCAAAACCCTACATCCGTTTGTGATCAAACTTTGCCCAACCCTTCATTGGGCTATGGGGCACCTATCTCATTAATTAGATGGGCCAAGGGGCATCAGAGCAACCCCAATAGCCTAAAATGGGCCGTATATGGCCATTATGGGAATTTTCCTAAACCTTAAGGCCAACTGAAATAATTCTGAACATAAAAGTCCATCACTCTCTCTCACTCCCATAACTCTAGCAGGTGAGAGATAGAGAGAGAGAGAGAGAGAGAGAGAGAGAGAGAGAGAGAAAGCAAGGGAGGAGAGAGAAAAGGGGCTTTTGGTGGGTGCATGAGAGCTTGGAGTTTAGGATTTAGAAATTTCAGCCCCTTTCACCTCCTTATCGCCGAAAAGTGCTGGCTCATACCGTTGTTGGAGTGAAATTCCACTCCATCTAAGGTAAGATAGGGTTCCCAACCTCATCTTCTTCAATTTTTGCAACATGCATATGTTTTACCTCCATTCTATGCAATGTAAGGCCCCGACACTTCGAACTTGCGAACTTGGCGGCGCTAGGAAAATCTCGGCAACCTTCGGCTATGTATAGGTGAGGACTATTACTTTTAGGTGGCCGGTTATCACCCCTAGAGTAGGTTTAATGAATGTGGTTGGTGTATGGTTTGTGCATGTGACTGAATTTTCATTTGGACTGCATATATAGGTTAATAAACTAGGAATTATCAAAATATTGGGAAAGAATTTGGCCCTAATATCCCAAATTGTGACTTGTGCATTTATATGCTCATGTAGGGTGTAAATATCTAAATTTTTTCAAATTATTGTTAGTCAATTCTTGTTTTCTTAGTTTGGTGTTAACTATGCTTAACACGATGACATAAATTACTGTAGAATGGTAATTAGTGGTTAATTTCCTAATTTTATGATTAATCCTGCTTGGGTGAAAGCATGCAATATTGTAAGTTGCTGATTGGTTGAGTCACTTGTCTGAATTTTCAAGTTATGGCTAAATAATGTGATGTATGATTGGCCTATAGGAGATTTATTTCAGTATATTATTATATGGTTGTCCATGTGATCGTATAGGCTGAAATATGTCATGTTGAATATGTAAATTCGGGTGGAATATTATATGTTTCTATCCTTGTAATGATCACACTGAAATCTTTTCCTCTATACTTGAATTGTATCTAAGAAATCCATATTTGTGACGTATTGTTACATATTTTCCTTACAGATCGGCTGATTACCTAGAAGTTCTTAGGCAGTCCTTGTTGGATCTGTTTATAAGTGAATATGACCTAAATAGTTGAACTGTAGGTTATTGGCCATAGTTGGACTACACGAGATCATGTTTTCAGGCCGATTAGTTATAGTTTAGCCCCTCGGGGCATATTGACCACTAGTCGACCATCCTGATATGTTAACATTGTTTGATCACGCATATATGAACCCGAAGTACCAAAATACTATTGTGCCCATTTTAAAATATGATTTACAGCCTACAAAGTCTCATTAGCCAGGGATGGTGGTATGAGACACTATGCCCATACTGTTGGCCTACATTGGGGTGACAAGCCTCCCTGTAGTGTCCATTGAGCATTTGGGCTCGTGAGCATAGAACGGTGGTATGGGACACTATACTCGTGCCGTCGGCTTGTGTTTGAGTGATGATCTCCCTATAGTGACTGTGAATAGGACATTTAAGTCCCAATCTATTTTGTCTATGTTTATAATACTTTTGGGGATTGATGGCCCCAATATAAGGCTAAGGGTCGCGAGAGTCACATGACTATGGCCCTTGAGCCACGCGATCGGGTTAGGACGTTAACTCCATTAGGGTATTCCGATTTTCCCAACCTGCTAAATGAATGAACTTAACAATCAGCTTGGCTAATATGTTCCATGGTATTGCATTTATTATTATTGGCGATTACGCAGTCGAGGTCGCTTTTGAGAGAGTGTTGGTTCATTGTGAATGTTAGATGTCATCGCTTGAGGGAGAACTATTTTTTGTGAGGAGCATGCATCATATCATAATCATGCATTTACAATAATAATAGCATTTAGGATTCTATATTTTTTGTTGTTCACTAAATATATTATATGCATAATAAATTGTGCCTCTATTGCTAATGGTACCACTGAGTTAGCCACTCACTCCCACTTTGGGATAGTGTTCTAAAACACTAACCAGAATACGTTATAGATGCAGGGTTGATGGAGATGGACGCATTGGAAGATACTAGCATGGACGTTGAGGAGGAGTGAACGTACAACCAGACTTATGGTGGATCTTTTTAGACTAAGCTTGATGATCGCAGGGATTGGGCTAGGGCCCTATTCACTTTGAGACATATGTATGAGTGGGACTAGTTCCCTGTTTGGATACTTTTAGATTTATTGTTTGGATTTTTTTATTTAGTGGCACTTGATATTGTCTTATGACTTATTTATGCTTCATGCCTTGCTAAACTCTCCATTGCTTTAAATCACCCAAATGCATTGAAATCTAGAGCCCATTAGGGCATACGTGGCACCCGAGAATTTGAGAGCCGAGTTCCTACTTGGCCCTTGAATTTCGGGGGCGTTATAATAATGATTATTGTGAAATATATATTATAGACTGTTCTTGATAATTATGCTCAACTATCTTAAGATGCGATAAATCTTAGGAGATTATACCTCATTGTGATAGTCATTGACGCTATCAAACCATAATTAGTGTGCAGGAGACGCAGAGGATGTGCATGCTGGTGTTCATGTAGAATACGAGGAGCCAGGCGATCTTGCGACCTTCTATTCCTAATTTCATTTGTAATTAATTTGTACTGTTATGTAATGTAAAACCTTAAGACGTTGATTTGTATAAGTTTTTGGGTAACCACTCGAATAATTGGACTTGTATATTTGGATTCCCTCTTATACTTGATTTATTTTTATACCACTAAATTACTAACTCTGATAAAGAAAAAAAATGTAAGTAAAATTTGAGCCACCGTTAAAGGTTAAGACTTGGGTTTTTGGAAAACGAGTAGTGTACTCGGGTTTAGGGAGCCGGGGTGTTACAAGAAGTCTGTCGCATCTAGCTTATAGAGATGGCATCCCAATCAGGTATGTCGTCTGTTTAGTTTATTTGATCTCCATACTCGATGCATAACACGATCCTTTACAATTCCGTATATTATAGTTTATGGCAAAAACACTAAGAATGAAGTATTATTGATGCATTACATGCTAACATGGTCTGGCCCCACACTCTCCCATAGCACAAATGGCACACCAGTCACCACCATATTTTTAAATGGTGAGAGAACTATGTTACGATCTAATAACATAAATATTCCTCCATCGAACATGGTTAAAAGACTTATTGACTTGGATTGACTGATTTCGGCCTTAGCTTGAGTCGGGACTCAACCAAATTGGTGTTAAATCAGGAGGTGACTCATTACATCGAACTAGACCTAGTACTATTGAATTGGGGTTGAGTTTTGAAACCATGCCATTAAACAAAAAGGCTTTCAAGGAATAAAAATAGTAGGGAATTCATCTACACACACTCTTTCTTGTAATCACTTATAATCTTCCTTAAATTCACTTCCTTGATCTGATCTTAATTCAGCTACTTATCCAACTTGCTTTAGATTAGTTGAATTTATGTGCATGGCCTTGGGAACGAATGCTAAAAGTAATATCTCATTACAACCTCATCACATGGCATATAGTAATATGGACACAATATTTACCTATCAGACTAACACGCGTACACAACGACTCGAATTTTATCAATCCATTGCTTGTAGGCAATGTGTATGATTCAATTCACATGTTGCAAATGGTCAAGTGTTTATTGTCTATGTGATTATCACATAAGATTTATCTGATCAATTAGTGATCCATCATTGTTGTAATATACATGCCACACAATCTAACTAGGTATGAAGTCAACCATGGCAATCAATATGAGATCTCATCTTAATCATCTTATAAATATTAATAGGAGCAACAAACATATATAGGCATGCTCACGTTCTTGGCACACGTGTCATGAGCCCATAATCCGAACAATCCATGTGATGAAACACCGCATGAAACCTCAATGGACTAGTTTTCACCCTGATCCAAAAATCTGGTGGACATAACAAAGAAATATACAAATCAAGGGAGGAAACTATTTTCGTATGTCATGGCCCACCAAAGTTTTAGATTAGGGTAAAAGTTGGGCCCTGGGGTTTTATGGGGTATTGTATCATGTAGGCCATTCAAATTTTGAGCTGAGTTTTCAAAAAGTTCTCACAAGAACTCATGAAAACTAGTGCGCAACTAACTAGCATTATGATATATATATATATATATATATATATATATATATATATATATATATATATATATATATATATATATGAATGAATATTTGGTTTGCATTCTAAGCCTTTTACGAGGCGTTTGGATTGTAAGTGACTAAAGATAAGCTACTTATACCTTAAGTAGCTTAATTATCTTGATTTCTACTTATTACACTAAAGTAATTCAATAACTTTAAATAAAAAAGCTACTTATAATTGATTGCAAACCAAACTTGTTTCAAATAAGTTACTTATTTATCGGTATAAGTAGGAAAAGTAACTTATTTAGTGGTATCCAAATGAGCCCTAATTAATATATATTGGCCACACTTAATCATGAGCGCTAATCCAAATATTCAAAAACTTGACAAACTCATCAAATGATCCCATCCATTCATATAAATTGAAACATAATTTATTTTTAATATAATTTAATAAATATGTACACATGTCAATAATAATAAACTGACACACAAAGTCTAGCAACTTCAATCTCATTCATTTCTTTAGTTTATTTTCAATACAATTTAATAAATAAATATGCACATGCGTTAGTAATAGTCTACTGTCAGTAATAGCATCTTCTTCTTCTTTCTCTTCTTCTTTTTGTTTAAGTTGTTTGCAAGTCGATCTTGAAGAAATTGGTATCAGAGCCATCTTGTAAGTAGTTTTATTTTATATACTTTATTTTGCATACATATAGTTTTTTTTTTTTTTACTTATAACATCTACCAGTTCTCTTAGTTTTTTATAGTTCTGCGAATCTCTTTGAAATGGATTTCTTTCTTGATTTATATTTATCAAATTAAAATTAAATAGAGGTTCTAGGCTCCCTTGTTGTAATACCCTATTGCCATTAACATGTGTGGTGTAAGGCCTTTGTGGGGAATCATATTATTGACAAGCCACTCTTCTTAATTTAAAATTTTTAAATATGGATTCAAGAAGACGATCTGTTTCAGAAAGATTTGCCAATTATAAAAAATTAAAGAGATCTGATAGTTCTGCTAGCGAAAAATCTGCTAAACCTTCTAAAAGTGTTATTTTCAAAGTAACTAAATGGTTTTCTACCCAAAGTAATTTTGATTCTGCCAAATTTATAGAATCAACGAGTATTGCTAAAGCAGCTGATGCTGACACAATGTCCATCAAAAATCTTGTAGAAAGTCGATATTTTGATATCAAACAATTTCTTGAAAATTGGAATCTACCAAAAGTTCCTACAAATGAGATTTATATAGAGGATTCTTTTCAAAATGATGAATCTCTTGAATCAGATTTCATCATCAAAACTGTAGAACAAACTCTATCTATTTCTCACTAAAGTAAGATTTAACTTTGTTCTCTGTTAGAGAACTTCTTAAATCTTCCTCCAATTATAATTACATCAATTTAGGATTTGTCCAAGTTGCTGTAAAACCATTAACTCGATTGGGTTTACAGACTTCTTGTCTTGTTACTTTAAGAGATCACCGATTCCAAAAGTTCAAAGACTCTTTATTTGGAATGATTGAGGCTAGCCTTTTGGATGGTCCAGCCTATTTCATCTGTATTCTAAATTATTCAGTTGCATTAACAGATGTCCATTTGTCTAGATTCCTTCAATTAGGAGTTTAAACACAAGGATTCGATATGCTTCCAGGAAGTGAAAATGTAGCGGTAACTTACCGTATTTATTACAAATTGATGAAAACTATTTCACCTGGAACAACTTATGAAGATCGAATCAAAGGTTTAACTACATTTTTTATGGCAAATCTTGCTCATAATGTGGTTATACCAAAAAGAATCAAATGGGATGAAGTCAATATTTCCAAATGGCATCTTGAAGATGCTTAAGAAAAAACCCCAAAAGATCTATAGAACCTGATCTTATTCAAATGAATGATGATGGATCTGTAGACATAATCTTTGCCAAATATACTCAACGAGAAACAAGTTCTTCGCAAACATTGCCAAATCCAAAACCAAATATTCCAAAAGACAGTTCCCACTCATGTCTTTAGCCCTCTATATCAGAGACAAGAGGATGATTATAATCCTTATAAAAGTGATTTTCTTCCTCATGTCAATATGATTTCTGTTACCTGCCAAAATCTAACAAATAATTTTGTTATAGATACAGAATATCTAAAACAAGATTTCCAAAAACATCCATTAACAAAATGGTACTTTAAAAACATTCTTGAACATATTAAAAAAGATTTCAAAGAAAAATGGCATCTTCACATGAACCAATATCAAAAAACTATCCCTTTCTTCACTTGGTTTACAACCTATCATGAAATCCAACCAAATAGTCCCAAAGAAATTCTCATGCTTCAAAATCTCACAAGAAAATGGGAATCTCAAGCAAGGACTCATATAAGTCAAACTTTTCCTCCTTTTCAACCTATCAAAGTCTCAGGTACTATTGCTTCTCCTATTAAATTAGCTGAGAAATTGAGTGCTGATAGACTTGTCACTCCAAAGGATCTTGCTCCTATAGTTAAACAAACCAAATATACAAATACATTTCTTCATACGCTTGGAGAACAAATAAATCTACAAAAGATGTCATTTCCTCCAACATCTCATCCATCAACTTCTTCTTCTTCAGATCAAAGAAAGACTTCTACCTTCTTTCTTTCAAAAGAACCAGCTAAACCAACCTTTCCAAATCCAAATACTGTGCGTTCAGATTTTATTGCTGAATTAGCCAAAGAACTTGACAAAGCAAAAAACCCTTCTGTCAATGTTCTTTCCAAAGAAACTTCACAGGATTCAGATATAGAAAAGAGCTTCCAAAATCTTCACCTTTCTTTTATTACAAAATCTGATGCCTCAAAACCTGACTCTGACTCTGACTCTGACATAGAAAAGGTAAAAGATCAATTCCTTGATCGACAACAACCCCCTTAGATCCAAAGCATAGTCAAACCAACCAAACAATATTATCAAAGACCCACTCCCGTTGATCTTCAAATCGAAGAACAACAAACTTTCTCTCACCTTCATTTTGATGGAAATCATCTTTATGAATGGAATCTTGATGGTATGACCGAATATCAAATTCTTCAACTTTACAACCAAATGTTGATCTACCAAAATGCTTATCTAATCTACCATCATACAATAGCTAACATAGCTTTGGCCATAACCCAGGGTTTTACTGGTTAGCTATGTGGAAGGTGGACTGACTATCTTTCTCCAAATCAGCATGATGAAACACTCTCTACTGTCAAATTGGATGCTCGAGGTACTCCTATCCTTGATGACCGAGGAAGAGAGATCGGTGACCAAGTTATTGTCCTCCTTGTAAACATCATCCAACATTTTGTAGGACCAACAGATGACATTTTTGAGAAAAATAAAGAACAACTGATGAATCTCAGATGTTGTACTCTTATTAATTTCCATTGGTATAAAGATGTTTTTCTCTCCAAACACTACAAAATTACTTCTTGTAATGATGTAATATGGAAAGATAAATTTATCTTAGGGCTTCCTCCCCTTTTTTTTAAGAAGGTCAAAGACAAATTAAAAGATTTAAATTTTGGTATTTTAAACTATAACTGTTATACTTTTTGTGAATTAATCCAAGTAATTTGCCCAGTAGGGTTAAGTATTTGTAACGAAATAAAACTCTAAAAATATCTCAAAAGGGAACAATCCAATGGTAGGAAAGAATTAGGAAATTTCTGCTATCAATTTGGATATGATTCAATTGTTTCTCCATCTAGAAGAAAATATCCAAAATTCCAAAATCCTCCTCAAAAATATATATGAAAAGAGGTACCCGCTATACTTCCTAAAAGATTTTTTCAAAGCCAAAACCTCGCTATACAAAGAAGAAAGCTTCTTCTTCTACTGTCAAATGTTATAAATGTGGTCTTCCCGGCCATTATGCTAATTGATGTTTCAGATCAAATCCTAAAAGAAAAGTTAGAGAAATTGCTACTGAATAGCAATCCTCTTCTGACCAGTCTTCCAAAAATAATCAAAAATGTAAATGTATCTTTTCTTCTGAAGAAGAATCTGACATTCTTCTCCTTCCTCTCCTTCCTCTCCTTCCAAACCTAATGTCATGGTAATCTCTACCAAAGAACAATTAATTCTTAAACTCATAAATCAAGTTCAAGATCCTAAAGAGAAGGCCAAATATTTAACTAAAGCTCTTGAGCATGCTCTGCATCAAGATCTTCCAAAAGAAAATCCTGAAGAAAAAGAAAAAACTTTTTCTTTCCAAAAACCTGTTACCATCACTTCTATGTAAGACGTTTATCAACGTCTTAAAACTACTTCTTCAACACAGGTTACTTTGCAAGATCTCTATAAGGAAGTAAATCTCCTTAAAAGAGAAGTAGCCACTCTCAAACGAGAAGTTGAACTCTTGCAACTTGCTAACCTTGATCTTGATATGGTCGAACAAATTGATGAATATCTCACTCCTAATATTGTCAATTCTTTGACCACATATCAGTTCCACAAGTGGTATACACCAATTCTACTCCAAATTTCTAAAAAGAAGTCATTGCTCTGATTGATTCAGGCGCTGACTTAAACTACTTTTGAGAAGGATTAATTCCTACTCATCTCTGTGAGAAAACTAATAGCACTATTTATACTGCTAATAGTCAAGAATCTTACATTGAATATAAATTGCCAAATGTTCATGTTCGTAAAAACGGTAAATGTATTCCACTCTCTTTCATAATTGTAAAAAATTTGCAATATGATGCCATTCTTGGCACTCCTTTTATTCTTAAAATACAACCCTTTACCACCACCAGTAAAGGCATCCAAACCAAAATCAATTTCATAAATTTATTCTTCGAATTTATTAAACCACCTCAAACTGGTTTAATTTCAGAAGTTGTTAATTGTGTTTCTCACAAAGAAACTCAAATTAATTTCTTGAGAAATGAAATTTCTCATCTCCAAATCTAAAAATAACTTCAACAGCCAAATTTTCAACACCAACTAAAAAAATTCCAAAAATCTCTTGAAACTCTTTGTTCAGAGGTACCTAATGCCTCTGGCACAAAAAACTCATTTAGTTTCTCTGCCATATGTAGATGACTTTAATGAAAGTCAAATTCCTACCAAAGCTCGTCCATCTCAAATAGACTCTCAACTTCTTCAACTTTGTGATGAAGAAATCAAATCTCTTCTCCAAAAAGGTCTCATCTGCCCTTCAAAATCTCAATGGAGTTGTGCAACTTTTTATGTTGAAAAAGCTCGTGAACTAGAAAGAGGTGTTCCAGGACTTGTTATAAATTACAAACCTCTAAATCATGTTTTAAAAACTACCAGATATCAAATTCGAAATAAAAAGATTTATTAAATAAATTGCACAAAGCCAATTTATTTTCTAAATTTGATCTGAAATCTAGATTCTGGAAAATTCAAATCCATCCAAAAGATAGATACCAAACCACTTTTACAGTTCCTTTCGAACATTTCGAATGGACTATCATGCCTTTTGGTCTAAAGAATGCCTCATCTGAATTCCAAAAAATTATGAATGATATCTTTAATCCATATAAAAACTTCATTCTATCTTATATAAATGACATTCTCATCTATTCCCAAAACGTAAATTAACATTGGAAACACTTAGAAATCTTTAAATCAGTTTTTGAAAGAAATGGTCTTATACTTTCTTCAAGAAAGATCAAGCTCTTTCAAACTGAAATCCAGTTTTTAGGTTTCAAAATTTGCCAAAATACAATTAAGCCAATCCAAAGAGTCATAGATTTTACAGATAAATTTCCTAACAAAATTACTGATAAAAAATAACTTCAAAGATTCCTCAGATATTTAAATTATATTTTCAAATTTTACAAAGATTTAGCCAAAGACAAAGCTCTTTTACAAAATCTTTTAACCAAAAATCTAAAATCTCTTTGGTCTGATGAACATACCAAAGCTTTTCAAAATATTAAAGCCAAAGTAAGACATCTTCTTTGTCTTAATCTTTCCAATCCTGAACTTCGAAAAATCATCCAAACAGATGCTTCTGACTATGGTTATGGAGGTATTCTTTTACAAAAAATGCCAAAAGCTCAAGAATAACTTGTTCGTTTTACTTCTGGTACTTGGAACCCTACTCAGTAAAATTATTCTACAATTAAAAAAGAAATTTTGTCTATGGTTTCTTGTATCCAAAAATTCTAAGGTGATATTTTAAATCAAAAATTCCTTTTACGAGTAGATTGCCAAGCAGCCAAAGAAGTTTTAAAGAAAGATGTAAAAAATCTAGCATCAAAACTGTCACGCCCCAAACTCGGAAACCGGGATCACAAAATTTTCGATCGGCGAATCCGGCGCCGACAGCCTTCGTAGAACCCCATTCTCGGCTCCTAGCTCCCATTTGCTAGGTTCCGATCCTCGGATGCTACGAGGAGGATTTTCAACGTCAGTTTGATTCGTAATAAGCATAACCAAAGACATAACCCACAAACAACAACCAAGAACTCCATTACATTTTCACTATGATAAAAAACTTTACAAGTATAATGAGCATAAAGGGAAATACAATGGTAAAGAATAAAAACTCCAAAATGATCTGCAGCGTGCTCTTGCCTCAGCGCTGCTGCGCCCCAATGTCACCTGCACGCAACGGTCGTGCATAAGCTTATAGAAAGCTTAGAGGGTGGTGAAAGTGTGTGCGCAAGGTAGTAATATGATCATGCAATATCAGAGTAATGCAGAATATGCAGATGGATCCATAATATCATGTGTCGTACCAAGGCTATGCGATGCAAGATGCAAATCAAGCATACAATCCTCATCTAAGTCCACATATCAATACAGCTCAACTCTGAGAGATTACCGGGGTCTAGTATACTCTAAACCAGATCACCGCCACATAACGTGCAATAAGGTAAGTGAAATAGACCTCACTATCTGTCTGTCAATATTGAGCACGACTCGTCGATAGCGGACCCATTCCTCGAGCTGGTCAAACTCAGCCTAGCATTGTCCCCTACTCTCGGGCGGGTAAGGCATCACCCCCTTCCAACTGACCATGACACAGTGGAGAGCGCAACCGTCTGGTAATCGGCACTTAACGCTCATCTACCCACTCGGTCTAGACGTTGGAGCAACCTCTTGGTACCATAAGGGTTTAGGGACTTTCACCCAGGGATATCTATAGCACCCCATGTAGAATAAAATTTTTGGTATCCAATCCTGCCAACCACGATGCATCTGTGGCGGCTACGGCCCCGATGTCGCTAGGGCGTACAGTAACCATATCACACAATGTAAAATACATGAATCATACTATCCAATCATGCAGCAAATCCTTGCCGTAACGTGTGCTCATGTAGGGTAACACTGCCTAATCGGGAGCCCATAAACAACCTGCCCGAAGGCATATGCTATGATCAGTCACCTCTCACATCAAGCATACATATGATGCATATGATCATGAGTCATGAAACTATACTAAACATATTATGATGAAATGAACTATCCTTACAATGCAGATGGGCCCTGAAGGCTTATACCCAACAAGTACGGGCCTATTACTGGACCCTAGGGAGAGTCGTAATGCGGACATTTAACCAACATTAAACTTGCAATGTGAACGTCAAACCACCATCACTCCCAAGCCATAGCCCGCAGTAAACATCATTACCCAAACCATGTTGGGTTCACACATTGCAATGGACCATAGGTACATCCTAGTGGGCCCTTATTACATCAAATGGGCTACATTAGTGGGCCTTACATTTATCAAATGGGCCGCATTACTGGGCTTCACCAATGGGCCTTAGGTACATTGCAATGGGTCACAATCCATGAGCCTCAGAGTATATCAAAATGGGCCTAAGCACATGGGCCCTATGTGTCTTAAATGGGCCTAATCCCATGGCTTTATACATATCAAATGGGCCTAACCCATAGGCCTTATATAACTTGAATGAGCCTAAACCCATAGGCCTTATATGAATCAAATGGGCCTAAACCCATAGGCCTTGGAATACGTCAAGTGGGTCCAATCCCATGGGCCTTAAGATACGTCCAATGGGCCTCATCCCGTGGGCCTAGAGGCCCATTGAAATTGTTTATTTCCATCCAAAATGGCAAGGGGCCCACTGTTATGCTTATTTCCATCCAAGATGTTCATGTGGTTGCATGGGCCTAGGCCCACTACAATATTTATTTATCTCCAGCGTGGGGGCCAGGGCCCACTATAATATTTATTTGACATCCAGCCAGGGTGTGGGCCAGGGGGAGGCCCATTGTGATATTTATTTGTCATTCAGCGTGTGGGCCAAGCACCCACTATAATATTTATTTGACATCCAGCCAGGGTGTGGGCCAGGGGGAGGCCCACTGTGATATTTATTTGTCATTCAGCCAGGGAGGTGGCGTGAATGAAACACATGCATAAGGTGGGCTCGACCGTCCGTTGGACGGTGGATGTAAAACACAAATATCAGGGTGGGCTTCCACCGTCCGCCTGGACGGTGGATATAAGACACATCACTGTGGGCTCCAAGTGGGGCCCACCATTATGTTTATAGGCCATCCAGACCGCTCATAAGGTCACTCAGACCTGGATGAAGGGAAAACACCAATTTCATCTTGATCCAAAACTTCTATGGCCCGGAAGGAAGGTTTCAAGGGCAGATGTTCAATCCCACTTTTTCTTATGGTATGGGCCACCTGAGTATTAGAATTTGCTGAAACTTGAAGGGGGCCCGCCTGACGAGGGGACCCACCTCATGAACAGCGTGGATCTAACATATACATCATGGTGGGGCCCACGGCAGCAGTCGTGGGACGCTGCCTGGCCGCCTGCTGCACGCAGCGTGTGCGGCTGCTGTACGACGTCAGAGGCAGAGGCAGAGGCAATGCCTCTTGCATTGTTTTGTTTTTGTTTTTGAAAAAAAATGCTGATCTGAGGATTTTTGAATGTGGGGCCCACATCGCATCAATCCACTCCGTCCACTAGCTTCCCTGGCTTGAAACAAGCCCAACGAGTCCGTTGTTGAACCCATTTAGATTTGTAGAAAATTTAAAATTTATTTAAATGGTGAGAGTCGCTGTTTTGAGAGGTATGACTCGCCTAATGAATAGATGGACCTCATTCCTTGGTTCAACGCCTAAAATAATATGGGAAAGAGAATGGATGGCTTGGATTGAACACATATATCAAGGTGGGGCCTGCATGAGCTGGTCCACCTAAACCTTCCCTTTTTTTTCTTTTTCTTTGGCAGAGACGTCCAGCGTCTGAGACGCTGGACGGTAGGATTTTCTTTTTCTTTTTTTTTTCTTTTAAGCTATGCATTGAGGTAGGCCCTGATTATGGTGGGCCACCTCATGGAAAATAGTGTGGATACGTCGTACACGAAGTGGGCCACATTTGATGATTTGGGTAAAATAAAAGCCTCATGGTGGGGTCCATTCAAATAGGCCACACCTATTGTAATCTCATGAAAAATAAATAAATAAATAAAAGAAAATGAAATAAAAAGGGAGAGAGAGAGATGGAGAGTGAGACACGCGAGTGATGGAGGGCTCCGCCACTATGAGCCCTCCCTTGTAAGAGATCATACAATAAAATGGTTCCTTTTACACATGGAACTAACAAAATCAAATTCAACGGTGGAGATCCTTTCTCCACCAATATGGACGGTCTAGATGACCTCCCTAATGTAATGAAATAAACATTATGATGGGGTTCATGGAGAATGGCCCCATCATGGAATGATCATGATGATCCAAGTGGTCCATCGGCCACAACTTAGGGTCCCAAGTGAGATCCAAACCATTGATCGGTTGGCCTCACTTGGCCCATCTTAAAAATATAAAAAACTACTAACATCAAGCACCCACCGTCCGATCTTCTTGCTCTTATGGGTTCCTTAGCACCTTAGCTTCAACTTCAATGGATGAGATGAGGAATGGATGGCTAGGATGAGAGATGATGGGGTAGGAAAGGTGGGCCACACTTGGAGTTTGGAAATGCTTGGAGAGCTCTTAAACGTATGGAATTTCTCTCCCTTGGAGGTTTGAAAATGAGAAAGAGAGAAAGAGTTGTAAAGGGAGAGAGAGTGAGTGATGGATGGATGTGGTGATGGGTGTATAAGACACCTTTGTTGACTTTGGTGGCATTTGTGTAAGAAAGACATGACATTGTGTAAGCATTTCTTGACTTTTGAGGCATTTGTGTAAGAAAAGTATGGGCATGGAGGGCTTTTGTGGCTTGCTTGGGAAAGGGTGAAAGTGTGTATACTTGACACGTGATGGATTGATGGATTGATTGATTGATGGGATTGATGGGATTGATGTGACACATCGTAGAGATTCTCTTGAGTTTCGCAATGCGCGGCGTTTTCTTCGCGTCGAAAGTTGGCCCACATCTCTTGACTAGGGTATCGCCTCGGCGCGCAAGTCGCGGCATCGGAACAACAGCGACGGCACGGTCGCTATGGTAGTGGTCTTGGGTTGAGTCGATACGAGTTGACGACATATGAATCAGGGTCGCGCGTCAATATCGGTTAAGGGTCGAAGGTTGCCGGAATTCGACCGGTAAGACCGCGAAATTCTACGGAACGGTACGGACTAAGATACGGGTCTTACAAAAATAAATTTTTACACGATGGCAAGCTATTTTATCTATTTTTAATTTTGATATCGAATTTATCCTTGGAAAACAGAATTCTTTACTTGATTTTCTATCTTGCGAATTCGTACAGGGAAAGACCAAATATGCCTCCCAAAGCTCACCAAAATCAAAAAGCCAAAAACAAAGGAAAAGAAAACAATGGATATCGAAATCTCAAATACATTCTTTCCCCTTCACCAAACACCAGAAAAGAAACAGCCAAATCCTTCAAACCAACCAAAATTGCAATATCAAACAAATTTGCCAAATATGGAAGATTATTAGCCAAAAGGAAAACATAGGGTTTTAACCCTAGACCCTGAATTTGCCAAATTACCAGAAGAGCTTCTTATTTCCAAAATTTTTCTCACTCAAAATCATTTTTATCCAAAACATCCAACCCTCTCTCGAAAATTGTATGAAGCTATTCTAGTCCAAACACACAGTGCGATCTTTGAGAACCGCACTAACAAAAACTAAATAGAATACTCTTTCTCCAAAATGAAAATAGTCAACATCATTTGTCAAAATGAATGGGAAAAATATCTTTCTCAATTCCAGAATGTCCAAATCCCCGATGAAAAATCTCATCCTTTTTCCTATTGGGATTACATGGTAGCATGGAAATATGCTCTCCTATTTCAAAATTCAGAAAATGGCCATTCATGGTTTTTAAAATTTTTAAGACCATATACCAAAGAGATTCTTCCTTGGTTTTATACTCAATGGTGGATTCTATTTGGTGGCCAAACTTCAATCTTGCCAAATGAACTCCTTTCTCACGATATTAAAATTGAAAAAATAGAAAAGCCTGATTTGCCAGGCCATTCTGTTATGAAATACTTTGCCAAATATGGACTTCCATGGATTCTTAAATGGAAGTATGAGGTTTTACCCTCTGAATATCTAAATGCCAAAGTCTTTTTTCAATTCACTTACATCAAATGGTAAAATAAATTTGATTGTGACATTGTTCTCAAAGCAACAAAGAAGCAATCTACTACTAAAAGAGAATTGCTAAAGACATTCAAAGAAGCCATCTCAGCTCCCAAACCAGATGAAACTGTCAAACTAAAGCAAGACTTAACAAAGCTCAAATCTGCCTTCATTGCCCTTCAAGATCAGGTGTTCAGTCGTCATGGATCTACTTATGTCGAATCTGAAGGATCCTCTACGGTCGTCCTAGAAACCAATCCGGATGAAAAAGATGTTTTCTTCTGATGTACATTTCTGCCAAAATTCATGTCAAATGCAAGCCAAAATAAATCCACAATGAAGCCAAATGCAAGCTAAAGTCAAGCCAAAATCATGACAAATTGAAGCCATCAAAGCACCGACAAAGCCAAAAGACACGTTATTAGTCTACTGTAGCAAATCTACGGTAACAATAAATAGCTAAAATACTGTAGCAATTTACTATTTGTTGCGCAGCACGCCAACAACGCGGTGAGCTGAGATCCAATCTCAGGCCTCACCCACAAACGATAAACAGGAAGAAATATAAATTAAAAACAGATCAAAGCAATCAAAGCATTCCACAAGACAAGATATACATGGAAAAATCCTAAACTAGGGTAAAAAACCACGGATGCAAACTTCCACTATAAAGAATAACGAAGATTGCAAGATAAAATACTAACTTCTCCCTTGGAAAAACATAGAAAACCCTTAGCCCACACCTTAGAATAACTTTTCTCCTACCTAGATAAGCCCTAGGAACTCCTATTTATAGTTTAGGCAACTCCCCTTTCGCATCCTTGTGAAAGGCGACACCAAAATCCGCAATCCGCATCGGATTCAAAAATGAATCTGCGTAACTACGACCCATCGAGCATAGCCCACGATCGGTCGAGGATGGCCCCAGATGTGGCTCCACATCTCAACAATCTCCCACTTGGAGATACATCACCATAAACATTTATCTTCCTCATCCGGAGTGCACCATCTCCCTGTCTTCAAGCTTGAAGACCAATCAAAGCTGAACAGAGCTTCAACTTCTCCTGTGTGACTACCTTGGTCAGCATATCCGTAAGATTCTCACTTATATGAATCTTCTCCAGAGTAATCGATCCATCTTCTAGTAACGAACGTATGAAATGATATCTGATGGTAATATGCTTGGTCCTCTAATGAAAGGCTGAATTCTTAGCCAAGTGTATTGCACTCTGACTGTCACTGTACAGTTTGTAATTTACTTGCTTCTTACCCAACTCTTTCATAAAACCTTGCATCTACACCATCTCCTTACATGCTTCTGTAGCCGCAACATATTTTGCTTCTGTCGTACTGATAGATCTATCTTCTGTAACTGAGAGACCCAACTGACTGCAGCACTGCCCAGAGTAAAGACATAACTAGGAGTGTTTCTTCTGCTATTGATATCTCCTGCCAAATCTGAATTCAGGTAGCCTTGTAGCTTAATTTCTGATCCACCATAACACAGCCTTACATCCTTAGTACCTACTAAGTATCTAAGGATCCACTTCACAGCTTCTCAATATTCTTTTTCGGGGTTATTCATGAACCTACTAACAACTCCCACTGCTTGAGCAATGTCTGCCCTCATGCTCATCATAGCATACATGAGACTCCCAACAGCTGACGCGTATGGAACTTTAGCCATGTAGTCCCGTTCCTCCATCGTCTTTGTCCCTTGCTCCTTAGATAGCTTGAAGTGGTTGGCTAATGGAGTGTTAAACGGCTTAGCACCTCCCATATTGAATCGATCAAGTACCTTGGCTATGTACTTTGCCTGTGATAAAACCAGTTTCTTAATTTTTCTATCACGCTTTATCCTCATGCCTAGGATTTATTTTGTAGCTCCTAAATCCTTCATGATAAATTCTCTAGACAGTTATTTTTTGAGGTCTGAGATGTTCTTCATGCTTGAACCGGCCACAAGCATATCATCAATGTACAAAAGAAGGATGATGTATGATGTATCAAACTTCTTCAAATAATAGCACTGGTTTGCATGATATCTCCTAAAACCGTTTCCCGACATGAAACTGTCGAACTTCTTATACCATTGCCTTGGGGCCTGCTTCAGTCTACACACTTTATTCTCCTTTACTAGTGGCACGTATCCTTCTTCAGTCTACACACTTTATTCTCCTTTACTAGTGGCACGTATCCTGTCGGCTAATGCATATATATCTCTTCTTCAAGGTCCCCATGAAGAAAGGCTGTCTTAACATCTAGTTGCTCTAGATGTAAGTCCTTTGTAGCCATTATACTCAAGACCATACGAATCATAGACATTTTCACCACAGGTGAAAATATTTTAGTAAAATCGATACCTGCCTTTTATTGAAACCTTTTCAAACCAATCTAGCCTTATACCGTTTCGAACCATCATGCTCCTCCTTCAGTCTGTAAACCCACTTGTTATGAAGAGCTTTCTTACCCTTAGGTAGAGTGACTAGCTCCCATGTACGATTAGAATCAAGAGAGTCCATCTCCTCATTCATGGCCTGCTCCCACTTAACTCGTGTATCTAACTGTAACGCCTCTTCAAAACACTCTGGCTCACCATTATCTGTCAGCAGTAGATAATGTAAGGAGGGAGAGTATCGGACCGTGGGTCTCCTTTTCTGAGTAGACCTTCTCACAACAGGTGTATGCGGCTCTGCCTCATAATGTTCCTGTGCATGATCATCCTGTGATGCTATAACACCCGTGTCCGGTAACTCTTCTAACTCTACGAATTCTTTTTCCTTGGCCTTATTTTCTTCACACTGTCCTTATGCATCACTTTTTCATTGAAGAGTACGTCCTTGTTTCTGACAATTTTTCTGTTTTCTGCATCTCAAAACCTGTAGTCAAAATCATGCTACTCGTAGCATATAAACGTACTCCTTCTAGATTTCGCATCCAGCTTGTTTCTGTGCTCTGCATTAATATGAACATATGAAGTGTAACCTGTAAGACCCGTATCATAGACCGTACCGTTCCATAGACATCCGCTGTCCTCCCGGTCGAGTTTCGACAACTCTCGACCTATATCTAATGTTTGCACGCGATCCTAAGCTGAGTCTTGCATACCGAAGTTGACTTGATTCGAAACTTGTACACTTGCGACTGCACCGTCGCCGCGGTTCTGATGCCGCGTCTCACGCACCGAGACAATACCCGGGCCAGGAGATGTGGGCCCACGGTCAGTTCGAGGAAAATGCCATGCGTTGTAAATATCAATGGAATCTCTATGACACATTACTTCAGTCACATCAATCAAGTACACATCACTCCCATCACTCACACCCATCCCCAAGTACAACTACCCTCCTCAAAAGTCAACTTCCTCTTACAACAAGGTACACACGCATCACTCCCCATCACCCCATCACCTCTCACCCATCCCTCTCTCTCTCCTTACATCACTCTCTCTAATCTCTTTTTCTCCAAACAATCCCTCCATGGAGTAACCCATGTCCATGGCTCCCATGAGAGAGCTAGTGTGGCCCACCTCCCTACCTCCCATCTCCACCATCTAATGATCATCTCCACCGTTGAAATGCATCTCTCGAAACTCTAGGACGCGTTGATGGAAGAAGAGGTCCAAAAAAATAATAATAATAAATTTCAAAGGTGAGTGATTTTTTAATTTTTCTACCATTGATTTTGTGATTTGAGGGCCCACAAATGTGAGACTCATCTTGATGTATGCGTTGTATCAAAGAGGGACCCATAGTGGCGGGGTCCCTCCGCTACTCCCATCTCTCTCTTTCTCTCTATCCCTCTCTCATTCTTCTTTTTTTTTGTGCTGATGTGTGGCCCATCATGAAGTACCCATGCCATCCTTCCAATGGGCGAAGCCCACCTGGCTATCCATTTGAACAGGCCTGGGAAAAAATAAATAAATAAATAAAATATAATAATACAAATATCTGCTTGGTCCTGTGGGACCCACTGTTTTGTATACACAAATATCCACACCGTCCATCCAATTTACTGGACTGGTGGGCCACACGTGTGAACCCACCTTGGGATGGAAGCGGATTGGCTAGATGTACCTCACACCAGCTATATAGCTGGTACATAAACGTCAACACCTGGACGTTTATTTTTAAAAATTAATATATATATATATATATATATATATATATATATATATATATATATATATATACATATCTTCATAGCTGGTGGGCCACACGTGGGACCCACCAGAAGTAATGTTTCATCCCTCACGGTGGATGGCCCACCTTGATGTCCGTATTCTACATCTGCACCGTCCATGGATTGGGACGGTGCCGTGGGACGGCCGCATGATGTGTGTGTTGTAAGTGTGTGTTGTACAACCACGTCGTCCATCTGCTAGATGTGTGGACCCCACACATGATGAATGGTTGATCCCCACCATCCATCTTTTGTTGTCCAAGTGGTGGGGTGCACCATGACGTGTGTGTTGTATCTATACCGTCCAGGGCCCACCATGATGTATTTGCCACCCAATCTGTCCGTCCGTCTAGGACGTAGCACCCACTCCACACGTGTGGAGGTGGGAGCCAACCTGATGTATTTATTCATTGTCTACACCATCCATCCCTCTCTGGAAGGTGGGTGGACACCCTGATGTATGTAATCTGCACCCTCCATCTGGACAGTGCTTTGTGTGCATGCCGCCGTTATATTTATGTTATTTACACCATGATGGGTGTATTTGCATCCACATCACCCATTTCACCATGCTGTGTATTTTGCGTACGTCAGTAACTTCTGTGGATCCCAACTGGACCGATGACCCCACCATTATATATGTATTTTATCTCATCGTCCATCTGGACAGTGAGGACCCCACCTAACCTCTACACTGATGCCACCATGTTCTGTGGGCCTGATCATCAGGCATGTGTTATATCTGACCATCCATCTGCAGTGGGGTGACCGTGATGTATGTGTGCTCCACGCCATCCACTCGTTTGCGATTGAGATCGTCCATTAGATCCAAATCTCTGATGGCCACATGCATGGGATCCGCCCTGATGTAAGTGTTTTGTCCATGTTGCCTTGGAGTGTGGGCCCCACACGTGGAAACCTCCCATGATGTATGTGATTATCCGCGCTAACCATCCGTTTGTTTTGACGTAGGGCCCTGCCCACACGTGTAGCACATGTGGGCAGGTGGGACCCACCTTGTTGATTGTATTATGTATCCACAACCTTTCACTTGTGGATGGTGCTATATGGGTCGCACCATGATGTATGGGTATATCCCCATCGCCTGTCCATTTTGATGGACATATGGCCCACCTTGACGCATGTATTTTAGCCACGCCGTCCATCTGTTTCGTCTGCGTCGTACCCAGCCTCGTGGGATACCATGATATATGTGTTCTATTCCAAACCGTCCATCTATTCCTCTTTCTTTTAGACGTGGCCCACCATGATCTGGACAGTGGGCCCTATCATGATGCATGCGTTCATCCATGCAATCAACCATCCAGGCATGGACGATGGGACACGTGCAATGTATGTGTTTCTCCAACCGTTCAAATCATGGGGCCCACCCTGGTGTACGTATCCTATATTCACAACACCACCTTTAGACGGTGCCACGTGGGGCCTACCATTGATGCATGTATTGTATATTTATGTCATTCATTTGTGCAACCTACCATGATGTGTGTGTTGCATGCACATGGTTCAGCTACTTTTCTAGGCCCATTGGTGCAACCCGTGACGCCTTCCATTTGATATATATGAGGCCCATTGATGTGGCCCACTTGATTTACACCTGGCCCATGTGTTGGGGCTCAATATGATGTATTCGAGGCCCATGAGTGAGGCCCATTGTGATATATTTTCGGCCCATGAGATAAGACCCAATGTGATATGTATTAGGCCCATGACGCGTGGCCCATTTGACGTATTCGAGGCCCGTGGGCGAGGCCCAAGGTGATGTATTCGAGGCCCATGGGCGAGGCTGAATGTGATATGTTCAAGGCCCGATGGCGAGGCCTAAGCTGATGTATTTAAGACCCATGGGTGAGGCCAAATGTGTAACACCCTGAAAATCGGGGGTCGTGTATAATCTCAACTCCCGAGTTCCAGACCGTTACTTATGCAACAAAATGATTATGATTCAATGTTGTCTGATTTAAAGCATTCACATGAGTAAAAGTATACCAAAACTGTAATTCATACTTCAGATCCAGTGATAAAAGCAAGCGGAAGACTAAACAATATATATATCACTGTATGGAAAAACAAAGTAAATCTCATCTGTCTCTAAAGTATGAATACATCTCTGAGTCTCATATACATATACATGAACAAAAGTAAATGTCCAAAATAGTCCCACTGAAGTCCCATCGATCCAGGTCACCTACGCGAAGCCATCGTGATACGGCATGTACGAGAACTCGTCCTGGTCCTCGTCAAAGTCTGGCTCCACCTCCTGGATCTCAGCCTCACCTGCATCTACAACAGGGTCTGGTGGGTGTTGCAAACACCATCCCGTAACGTGGGAGTGAGTGATCAACTCAGTGGAATCATAGAGCAAGGATTAGCATGTTCACAATTCAATCATGCGATAATAGTAAAGCAGTAAATCAGACAATCCTAATACTGTTGTTAATGCAAGATGATATGAAGTGATGTATGCCCTCACCGACGATCTCCCTCATACGGCAACATCTTACGACCGCGGCATGCAATCGACCCTCAAGTGCTCCACATCTTCCAGGCACATGCAATGGCATGGTGATATGATTTCCAAGTTGTTATTAGTCCATTTAAACAGCAGGATTGGGAAACTAAGGTACTTCCCTTGTATCAATCCCAACACAGATCCTGTCTAGGGTCGTCACTCCTAGTAATCTCATACGATGTATATTTCGTAGGTCACTGCAAGGGCTGTCAGGGCTGTTGCTCGCACTCGTTGCACCGCTCCCCCATCACCTTATCAATACAGGCCTACTGTACTCTACTGCAACGGAAGGGTCGTCGCCTCCCGTGGACTCAGAATACGCTCGCGGTCACTACAAAGGACTCGTCGCCTGATTAGTGTAGGCCGACAGCTAGAATATAGTGTCACATACCACCATAATCTGCTCACGAGTCTAGGTGCTCACTGGTCACTATGGGGAGGTTTATAGCCCCAGCGTAGGCCGACAGCTCGACCACGGTGTCCCATACCACCATGCCCGGCTCATGAGTCTTCGTGGATCAAGGTACCATGGTTAACAGGGTTTATAATGGTAAGTTCAGTACCCTAGGTTCAAGCAGTTATGACTCATACAAGGTGAACATACATCGGCCATTCGGGTTACTTGACGGGTTCGACTAGTGCGATCGCATCTCAAGTCGAACGACATGGAGTGCGTAAAACACTTCGCATGGCCTAACCACTGCCGCCAACTCCAAACACGAATCGCGTTCATCGACGCGTCGTTCGTGGCTATGACCAGTCAGCCACAAATTCGCTCAGTTACCGACTGCCTGGACTAAGTCTAGTCCCGAGCACTTATGGAATCACATCAGCAATATATGTAAAAGTATTGGAATTGAAATACAATCATGTGAGCATGTTAACACATGTTATAACATTCAACTTAAGCAAATCTTCAAGCACATATATTCCATGCATGTAATGAAATCATGCATTTAGTCAACATGTAGAAAATCATTTAGGTCAGCATATTAATTGAGAAATCAATCACAAACTATCACATAACATCATTTAATTCAATACATACTAATACAAGCATTTATACAAACACATACACTACACACTTAAGTCTACATATAGTATGTCGACCTGAAGTGCGTAATTAGGCGAATCTCTCCGCCAAACTAATTATGCACGTATTCCTAACTTCCTAATGCGACAACAAACCATGTCAATCACATCAGCAAAATATGAATGTAAACAGTACTTCCTACAAATGACTAAAATGCCCTAAATCTCATATTCTTCGTTAGTTTACGAAACGAAAAACGGAGAGCATTTTGTACATGTCAAACGGCGATACCGTCAAGAATCTACTATTAAACGACATTGAAAGCGTTGGAAACCGTCAATCAAAGCGTCTAAAATCCTCACCTTATGTCTTGTAAACACGTGAATTGAAACGGAGCGTATACGCTTTGTCTACGGCAAATAGGGAACCTAATACACGAGATCCATAAGCTACATCGCTATGGAAATAAAGAAAACTCAAATCAGCAGCTATTTAGGGTATTTACTTACCTAGAATCGCGGTGAAATCGCCGGGAAAGCGGTAGAGGTTTGTTGCTTAAGCACGTGCAATACGTAGCACAAGGGGTAGGAAGAACTCTCCCACTCTCTCACAATCTCTCACCTTTTTCTCTCTCCCAAGTTAGGGTTTCTCTCAAATTCGGATGGGAGAGAGGAGTGAGAGTTTCAACCCCTTTTATAGCCTAAAATATGCCCAAAATAGGCTTGGGAACAATGTTTACTTGGTGCCTAACCAAATCGGGGCCGTTTCGGTCCAAAAGAGCATTTCTGAAGGTCCCCAGGCCAAATGCGGTCGGACTTAAGCTCATGCATACTGGATCTAGCACACATCCAGTTTTCAGACCGGTAGGGTTCACAGATCGCACGTGGCGGACCAGTTTCAGTTTAACGGTCATCGCACCAAGATCAGGCCTATAAGTCTCGTGATATGTAATAGATATTTTTCCTGATCCAAGGGTGTAATTTGGCTGTATTCTGACAGTCAGAACGCTTAATACTGATGCGTCAAATCGTGTGCCAGATTTGAATTTTAAATTCCAATTCTAACCCTATTCTCACTCTCTTCGGTCCGGGCTCAATGAAATAGCCTGTGATTATCGGTTTGACTTGATTTTTGAAATGAGTGTCAAGTCCAGCTAGGCGGTTCTAACGGTCTAAGATAGGAGGTAACGGACTTTCGACGTGCGGTCTAGATCTAATACAAAGATTCAAAGTGGTCCAGAGAATAAACCTACTTAGAGTTTGGTCCGAGGTTTTAGAGCATTATAGCACCATTGGTTCCACTCGCTTTGGGCCATGTAGAACGTATTTAAAGTGATCAGGGACCATTTCCCAGCTATTCTAACGTTGCACTAGCTAACCCAGTCATATTTTCTAAAGGAATGAATTCTACGCAATTTCGGGTCGAGTTGGTACTCGAGCCCAAGTACAGATTTTTCACGGGCGTTACAAAATGTGATATATTCGGGGCCCATGCGATGCAGCCCACTTGATGTATATATAGCCCTTACGTGAGGCCACGAGCTCATTATATGTTTTGGCTCTATAGGTAGGCCACTCCTCGGGAACAATGTTGGTTAGATGTCCACATTGATGGGCAATGATGGTTTAATGTCCACGTTGCGACCTTTCCTTAAGCCTTGTTCAGCCCATTCTCATCAAGGCCGATTATCGATTACCGATTATCGATCGAGGCCGAGTACCGATTCTGATGGCCGATTGTCGATTATCGATTGAGGCTAAGTACCGATTCTAATTTTTTATGGCCGATTATCGATTATCAATCGAGGCCGAGTACCGATTCTGATGGCCAATTGCCAATTATCGATCGAGGCTAAGTACCGATTCTGATGGCCAATTGCCGATTATCGATCGAGGCTGATTACTGATTCAGATTTGTCGTGGCCGATTGCCGATTATCGATAGAGGTCGATTACCGATTCTGATTTGTCGTAGCCGATTGCTGATTATCAATCGAGGCTGATTACCGATTCTGATTTGTCGTGGCCGATTGCTGATTATTGATTGAGGCCGAGTACCGATTCTGATGGCCGATTGTCGATTGCCGATTATCGATCGAGGCTAAGTACTGATTCTGATGGCCGATTACCGATTATCGATCGAGGCCGATTATCAATTCAGATTTATCGTGGCCGATTACCGATTATCGATCGAAGCTAATTATCGATCGAGGCCGATTACCAATTCTGATTTGTCGTAGCCGATTACCGATTATCGATCAAGGCTGATTATTAACCAGGGCCGATTACCGACTTTGATTCCTCGTGGCTGATTTTTAATTCCGATTGTCGGGGCCCAATGTGATGTACATGCAACCTATATTTGAGGTCCGACGTGATGTGTATTCAGCCCATGTCTAAGGCCCAATGTGATGTATATTGAGACCTAGGTGATGAGACCCATTGTGATGTATTTGAGGGTCAGGCGAAAGATCCCATTGTGATGTATGTTAGGCTCATGAGCAGGGCCCACCTGTTGTGTACATGTAACCCTTGAGTAAGGCCCATTGTGTTGTATATTAGACCCTTGTGTGAGGCCGTGGGCCCATTATATATTTGGATCTATGTGGGTCATTCCTTGGGGCAACATTGGTTAAATGTCCACATTGTCAAGGCCGATGGTTGATACCGACTATGTGTATGTGACAACATAGCATCATGATACATGCCCATACGCATCACCTGCATGTTTGTTATGAGACATGATTTACCATTGCATATGTCATTGGGTAAGATGATATGAGATTCCCTAATAGGCGGAGGTTATCTCACATGAGTACATGACATGCGCAGGATTGATGCATGACTGGATTGTATGACTTGTGCATCTTGCATTATGAGCTGTGATTACTGTACGCCCTAGCGACATCAGGGTCGTAGCCTCCACAGGCATATCGTGGATGGCCAAATGAGACACTAAAAATATTTGGTTCTAGCATACGGGCGTCATAGATGTCCCTAGGTGAAAATTTTTAAACCTCCGTAGCCAGGAGACGCCCCAACGTTGAGAACGAGTGGATGTATATGAGCGCATGAGGGCTGTATACCAGTAGGCCGCATCTCCCACTATGTCGTGGTCGGTTGGGAGGGGCTGTGACCTTACCCGCCTGAGTGAGGGGGCAATATTTGGGTTGAGTCTGACCAGCTTAAGGAATGGGTCCGCTATCAACGAGCCGAGCCCAATATTGACAGGCAGATAGTGAGGTATCTTCCATTTATCCAGTTGTGCGCTTGGATAGGGACGACAAGCTGGTGTATAGTGTAATAGACCCCGGTGATGATCCCAGAGATGAACTATACTGATATATGGATTTAGTGAGCAAGAGTTGCATACTCATTCATTCATTCACTATCCACTCAGGCTGGTGATGCGTAACTATTTGTCAGGTGTGCCTTCGCAACGGCCATGATTTCGGTTGGCATGCGCGACTAACATGAGATCAGGAGTTTACCACATTGAGTCTTATTATCCAAATTTAGGTATGAGACTGGTTTGGATAGAAGTTCCTTGTGATGGACCTCATAGCCTGCGATACTACGTACTATCATCCCGACTTCACACTCCAGCATGACCATTCCATTCTCACCACATATTGCATGACATTCACGGCATACAACATTTTGGGTTATTGTGTTTCTGCATTTATATGGTCTAGGTACAGCTGATGCTATTTGTGATACTCATCAAGAATGTACATTGCATTGCATCCTTTGCATCTGATATTTGGCTATCTATGATTCCTCATTTGCATAATTGATTTGTCTTGTGTATTTTAATATTGTATGACTCATGGACTTGTCCGTATTTTCGCTTACTTTGTTATAGTATGATTTATGATCTTGTCAGTATTTCTATTTACTCTGATAATTCCTGATCTTGCCAGTATTTCTACTTATTCTGATATTGCATGATTTATGGATTACCAGTACTTCCGGTATTGTATGATTATGACATTGTATTGAATACTTGACACTTACCTTATGCACACACTTACACCACCCTCTAAGCTTTTTATAAGCTTATGCACGATAGATGCGTGCAGGTGATGTTAGGTTGTAGCAGTATTGAACTTGGAGTGTACAGCGATCTTCTGGAGCTTGATTTTTATTTATGTATTTCCTTTCAGTATTGTACTCAACTGATTATATTAATGGATACGTGATGATGATGTTGCCTTTGTGAATTGGGTAATCTTGTAGTTATGCTTATTACGAGTTAAATGCACATTGAAAAAAAAATCCTCCTTGTAGGATCCCAGGATCGGGTACTACGGAGGTTGTCGGCACCGGATTCGGTGATTGAGACTCCCGTGAATCCGATTTTCGGATTTGGGGCGTGACATAACCAAATACTCTGAGATGTACAAGATTCACTTCTTTCCCAGTCCACGTTTCTTCTAGTAGCCCACCATCTAATGGTGCTGAGGGACTTCTATTGATAAGATATACAGCAGTATTCATAACATCTGCCTAAAAGATCTTGGACAATCCTGCATGTAACCTTATGCTCGTGGCGCACTCAAGAATGGTCCTGTTAATGAGCTCAGCCACGTCATTCTGCTGCGGTGTCCCTGGAATCATTTTCTGATGTTTGATTTCACTTGCTGTACAATACTCCTTAAACCTCTTATCATAATACTCTCCCCCATTATCAGATCTGAGACGCTTTATTGTTTTACCTGTCTCATTTTCTACCATAACTTTTCACTTCTTAAACGCATCAAATGCATCAGATTTATGCTTTAAGTAATAAACTCATAGTTTTCTATTAGCATTATCAATAAAAGAAATAAAATAACGTGAGCCACTAAGAGATGATACCTGTACTGGTCCCCACACGTCAGTGTGTACAAGCTCCAACAGATGCATCTCTGGAGCATGTCCTGTCTTCTTAAAGCTTACCCTCTTATGCTTGTCATACACGCAGTCCTCACAGAATTTTAAGTCAATAGACTTCAGCCCTGGTAGCTTCCCTTTTGACAAAAGCACTTTCATCCCCTTCTTACTCATATTTCCCAACCTCTGATGCCATAACTGCCCATTCACTCCAGTTGATGCGACTGTGAATGAACTATATGATCCTGAAGTCACGTATAAAGTACCTTCCTTTTTGCCTCGAGATATCACCAAGGTACCTTTTGTGATATACCAGAAATCACTAGTGAATGTTATCACATAATCGGTATCGGCTAATTGCCCCACTGAGATTAGATTCCTTCTCAAATTTGGTACATGTCTGACATTCTTCAATTTCAAAATCATTCTGTCTTTTTGATTGACCTGAACATCTCCCTTTCCAACGATACTGCACGGCTCATCATCACTCAGGTAGACTCTCCCGAAGTCACCTAACACATAATCACGTAGAACTTCCTTACATGAAGTGGCATGAAACGAAGCACCCGAGTCTATAACCCAAGACTCATTCCTCGTATCAGGAGATAAGATCAATGCCTTTGTGACACTCTCCTTAGAAAAATTCACTGAATCCTTCCCGGCTTGAGAGCTTTCATCTTGTTTCTTAAGTGCTCTACAATTACGTTTCATATATCTTTTTTTACCGCAATGCCAACACCCATCTTTGTCTTTCGGTCCCTTGGACTTCTTCCTTGACTTAGAACGCCCATATTTATTGCCTTCTTTGTTCAGCGATCTTCCTCTTCCTTCAAAGTTTAGAGCATTCCCTGAGTCCCCTGAAACTCCTGATGCCTTCCTTCTAGATTCTTGGCCGAGAATTAGACTAGTCACATCATCAAATTTCAGCTTTGTCGACCCTGAAGAATTGCTCACAGTAATCACCAAACCATCTCAACTATCTGACAGACTAGATAAGATCAATAGTGCCCTGACCTCATCCTCAAAAATGAGGCCAATGGATTTCAGCGGGCTCGTGACTATATTGAACTCGTTTAGTTATTTAGCCACGCTCCTACCATCCGACATCTTCATGTTGAATAGTTGTTTCATAAGATGAACTTTGTTGGACACTGAGGGTTTTTCATACATAGTGGTTAGGGCTTCTATTAATTCTTTTGTCGTTTTCACCTTGGATATATTGAAGGCGATGCTTTTAGACAAAGAGAGTTGGATCGTTCCTAAAGCCTTCTTATCCAGTAAAAATCATTGATCATCTGTCATCTTTTCTGATTTCTGTTCTTTTCCTCCTGGAGGAATATATGGGTCCTTCTGATACAGATAATCCTCCATCTGCATCTTCCAGAAGGTAAAGTTTGAACCATCTAACTTCTCAATTCTAGTTTTCCCTTCTTCTGCCATCACTCCCAATAGAACTAAACCAATAGCTTTGATATCAGTTGTTGCACAGCACGCCAACAACGCAGTGAGCCGAGATCCAATCACAGGCCTCACCCACAAATGATAAATAGGAAGAAATATAGACTAGAAATATATCAAAGTAATCAAAGCAAACCACAAGACAAGATATATGTGGAAAAACCTCAAACTAGGGTAAAAAACCATGGATGCAAACTTCCACTATAAAGAAGAACGAACATTACAAGGCAAAATACTAACCTCTCCCTTGGAAGAACATAGAAAATCCTTAGTCCACACCTCAAAATAACTTTTCTCCTACCTAAAAAAGCCCTGGGAACCTCTATTTATAGTTTAGGCAACTCCCCTTTCGCACCCTTGTGAAAGGCGACACCAAAATCTGTAGTTCGCATCGAATTCAGAAACGAATCTGCGTAACTACGACCAGTTAAGCATAGCTCATGACCGATTGGGGACGGCCCTAGATGTGGCTCCACATCTCAACACTATCGACTTTTACTGTAGCAAACAGTAAAACTACATAGTAAATTCGTACGGTAGTCAAAAGTTGCCAAAAGTCGTCAAACTGTGTACTATTTGCTCACAGAATGTACCCACCGTTTTGATTGTACAATTTTATTGCTTATACAATTTTATAATAGTTCTTGTAAATCTCTATAAATAGAGATGTTGTCTTTTGTTTAAGGTAGAGTTTGATTAGCGAATTCAAAGTTTAGTCTCAGAGAGTGCTTGAATAGTAAGCAAGTGTGTTCTCTTCTTCTTTCTATTTAAGCTGTTAAATGTGTACACATGTCAATAATAATAAATTGACACACAAAGTATAACAACTTCAATCTCATTCATTTCTTTAATTTATTTTCAATACAATTTAATAAATAAATATGCACATGTGCCAGTAATAGTCTACTGCCACAAAAGTCTAGCATCTTCAATTCACTCATTTCTTTTCCAACTTCTCATATTAGTTGAATATCTGATAGGCATATAAGGTGGGGGCACACTGTGGTGACTGATCATCATCTGAATATGAAGATTAGATTGATCCATTCATTGGGTGGGTCACAATTCAAAATCATGGACAACCAATGGAATGGCTCAGTGTACTGGTGCAACCAATGCAACAGTAGATCAGTTTGAATTTTCACATCGGGTGATAGAAAACGGGGTATTCCACATTTTGCGTAGTCCGATGTTTTACCAAAAAAAGTACAACCTCTATTAAAAGCTCCCTGGGATGTGGACCCATATCCACCAAGGTGGGTGGGATACCTGACTGGATCCATGTGATGTACATGACTACATCCATGTCCTCAATCTATATTGAAAGCTCATTTTAAAGCATGATCTAAGAAATGAAGCAAGTCCAAATTCTAGATGGACCATAGTACAGGAAACAATGGTGATTGACCATTAAAAACTTCTTGTGGGTCACAAAAGCTTTGGATCAAGATGATATTTGTATAGTCTTTTCATCCAGGTGTTTGTAACCTTATCAATAGGTTGGATGGAATATTCCGGTGCAATCTATGAAGTTTTAAATGTTAGGGATTCAATAACGATTGTTTCCTGTGGTGTGGTCCGCCAAAGATTTAAGTCAACTTCATTTGGATCATGCCCTAAAATGAACTTTCAAAATGGTCGGGCGGTTTAGATCCGTGGAAACCTATGTACTCAGTGAATTTACAACGGTTAAAAACCGTCTCAACACTTGTACTTGGTGAATTTTCACCTGCAATCTATCAGTTTTTATGTACTTAGTGAATTTACGATGGTTGAAAACCATATCAACACCTGTACTCGGTGAAATTTCACCTGTACTCGATCAATTTTTACATACTCAGTGAATTTACGACAATAGAAAACCTTCTCAACACCTACACGATGAATTTTCACCAGCACAATCAATTTTTCATGTACTCAGATGAATGTACGACAATTGAAAACCATCTCGACACCTGTACCCAGTCAAATTTCACGTACTCAGTGAATTTACAGCTGCTGAAAACCGTCTCATTGTGAATTTTCACATACTCGTTGAATTTACGATGGATGAAAACCGTCTCAACACCTATACTCAATCAAATTCATTTCACTTGGTCAATTTATGACGGCTGAAAACTACCTCAACACCTTTACCGAGTCAAATTTCACTCACTCAGTGAATTTACGACGGTTGAAAACTGTCTCAACACCTGTACTTGGTTAATATTTACCCATACTCTCGTATAGGTGAATTTGACCAAGTACTATGTGAATTTTCACTGGTCAATTTTACTGCAAAAAATATAATTATTCTTCATTCTTACTTCCCACAGCCGCCGTTCCAGTGAAACACGAGTTTAATAATAAGAAGAAGAGTGCATTAAAGTGAAATATGATTTCAACATAAAACCTAAAAAGATTGCAAAAAACCCTTATGGACATAAATCGGAAGATTCCAAGTTTATTAATGCGACCAGTTTGAAGCAATGAACAAAATCATAAAAAAAGATTGCAAATGTAAAATGATAACAACTAGAGATTTATGAAGAAAAAATGAGTTTTTGGGTATAATTGAACGAAATGAATATAACCCCAAAACAACAAGGGTATTTTTGTTTTTTAAAAAATGTCCATCCGTACAGCATAGGTAGGCTAGTGGTTCAAAAGTGAATTCACTTAAAGGAAGGAAATTTCTCATTTTTTGCTTATCAAATCGTTCCCCATGTTAGAGAAAGTTTACCACGGCTAGGTACATAGGCAATGTATCAAAAAAGAGGTTTCCATACCAGGGAGAGGTTTGCCTACACATAGTTATATCTGTGCCCGGGTATGTTTGGGTCCACATACATGTATGTGATAAATCTACTTTGTCCATCTTTTGAAAGTCGACAATAAAATAAGATTCTAAAAATAAAAAAAAATCCAAAACTCAAGTGTACCACACCATGAAAAAAGCAGGAACAACAACTTTTACCGCTGAAACCTTCTTGCAGCCGCGCGGTGTTTACATGCCATCCAAACAGTTCATAGAATTATTACCGCTCAGATAAACTGTCCACTCAGATAAACTGTAAGGCCCTGTTTGTTAACGTTGAATTTTTACATTTAACGCAGAATGGATAAAATTTTCTGTGTTTAGTGGTATTTGTTAATGCGTTGTTAACGCGGAAGATGGAAAGCGCTAAGTGGTTTTTCACTGAATTCTTTCCGTGATAGGAGTCTGACTTAATGGTGAACGCGGATTGCACTCCGTGATTTTTCATTAAACAAAAAATTTTTTCTTCCAAAAGTACCCCTTTTCAAGTTACTACGGAAAATTTTTCTTTTCAATGGTTTGCACAATACAAAATCAACCTTTAACCTATGAAACTTCTTTATGGCCCATTATGATTTATGTGTTTGATCCACATCGTCCATCAACTTTTTTAGATAAATCATCATCCCACCATGATTTATGTGTTTAATCCACATTGTCCATCAACTTTAAGGTGTGATCCAATGAAAGAAGCAGGTCTAATGATTAATTGGACCATAAGGTAGGGATTGAACATCCACCATTAAAAACTTCTTGAGAGCTGGAGAAGTTTAAGATTAAGCTGATATTTGTGTTTTCACTTCATCCATGTCTATATTTGTGTTTTCACTTCATCCATGTCTACATGACCTAATGAATAGGTTGGATGGTAAAAAACATCACAGTGGCCCATGTAACTTTGATCTCTTTGAACCATTCATACCACGGACGCGGATTGTGTACTACCCTCACCCGTCCTAAGCTCCGAACGACAGCTCTGTGGGCAGGCCCACCGTGATGTATCTGTACATCCAAACCCTCTATCCCTTTTCTCGTATTATTTTAAGGCATCAAAACAAAAATGAGTCAGATCCAACGATCAAATGGACCACATCACAGATGACTCTTGCATTTAATGCAACTGGTGTATTTTAATGCAACCAAGATTATTATTTGGTGTGGTCCACTTGAGCATTGGATCTGCCTCATTTTTTTGTTCATGCCTTAAAATAATCTGAGAAAAGGGATTGGCGGTTTGGATGTACATATACATCACGGTGCGCCCGCCCATAGAACTGCCTGTTCGGAGCCAGGGGCGGGCGAGGGTAGTACGCAATCTGCGTCCTCGTTAAATGGAAGCATATTGCATACTGGGTAAACTCTGTGGGCCCACTTTGATTTATTTATTTTATCCACTCCGTCCATACATTTTACTGGATAATTTTAGGGATTGATCCAAAAAATGAAGTATATCCAAAACTCAATTAGACCACACCACAGGATACAGTGTGAATTAAACATCTACCATTGAAAATTTCTTAGGGGCTAAGAAGTTTTGGATCAAGATTTTATTTGTGTTTTCCCTTCATCCATGTTTTTGTGATCTTATGAACAGGTTGGATGAGAAATAAACATCACCGTGGGCCCTATAAAGGTTTTAACGGTGGAAATCATTATTCCAACTGTTTTCGCATGGTCCGTTTGATCTTTGGGTATGCTTACATTTTGGTCTCAACCTTAAAATAAAATGAAAAAATGGATGGACGGCGTGGATAGACTATACACATTCATGGTGGGCCCAAAAGAGTTTACTTAGTACAATAAGAGCATACTGAGTAATTCAGTTCGCAATCCGATTCCTTGTTAAACATGCCGCTTGTCTTGGATATAAGATGGGAACGGACTGGCTACTCCCACTGCCACCGGGCGGCTGATGGTCGGTGCTCTATGGGCCCTATCATGATGTATGTGTTTCATCCATGCCATCCATCTATTTTTTCAGATCATTTCATGGCATGGGACAAAAAATTAGGTATATATAAAATCTCAAGTGGGCCACATTACAGGAAACAATGTTGAATAGTGTCGACCATTAAAAACCTTTTGGGGACCATAAAAGTTTTGGATCAAGCTGATCTTTGGCTTTTCCCTTCATTATGGATGTTAAATAAACAGTACAGTGGGCCTTAAGAGGATTTTAATGATGCATATCCAATCATTCTTGTTTTCCTATGGTGTGGTCCACCTGAGATTTATATCCCTCTAAATTTGGGGGTGAAGCAATAGAATGATCTGTAAAAATGGATGAACGGAATGAATGAATCACATACAACATGGAGGGCCTAACAGAGCACTGACCACGATGGCTGGGGGAGTAGCCAATCCGTTTCTGTCTTGGATTGGACGCGGATCATTATCCCATTGCTACTTTTGGTGTGGTCCATTTGAGCTTTGCATATGATTCATTTTTCAGATAATGCTTTAAAATGATCTAAAAAAATTGATGAACAGTGTGGATATAATAAATACATTATTGTAGGGCCATGTAACTTTGATCTCCTTTGATTAATTCGTACAAATCGGACATGGAGAAGCGTCGGCACTTGTCTTTTGCACGACAGATATTTACACCAGCTATGTGGTACAGAAACGTTATAATGAGCCTATATTTTTATTTTCCCTTCATCCATGCCCTTATAATATAATGAACAGGTTGGATGACAAATAAACATTAATGTAGGGCCTAGAAAGGTTTCAACGGAGGAAATCATTATCCCCACTGTTTCGTGTGACATTGGGAGTAGCCAATCCATTTTTCGTGTGGTACACTAGCCCATGGACGTGGATTCCGTGGGAAAGCCTTTCGCAGGAAGTTCCTGTGCCGGAAACCTATATGGGGCCACCTTGACTTTTGTGAATAATGATATTTTAATTTTTTATTAAGTACTTTATAATTTATTTAAATTAAATAGAATAATTGTATTTTCATTTAATAAAAAATAATTTTTTTATAATGTAAAATAGTGCAAAACAGAAGATAGGAGCAAACGTGTTAAATTAACATATTTTAGATGTACCAGATGTTTGTTAACAAGCAAATTATTTCAAATTCAGCACTTAATTTTCAGACCTCAGCCATAATTATCAAACAAGTTTTTTGACTTCATATTTCAGATTCAGCTTCAGGATTCAGATTTAGGATTTAGGCTTTAGACTTTAGATTTAACAAACGGGGCTAAAGAATCCTTATACAAAACTTTTGTCATTGCCAAGAGTTGAACCCTCGCTGTTTCACGTGGTATGAACTAAATGATTCTTGGATCTCCCTGATTTTTTAGATCCCGTCCTACTTTGGTCTTGCAAAACAGATGGACGGAGTAGATTTGTTACGAACATATCTATGGGCCCCGTGGCCCGGAGCACAGATATCTCTGTGAACAAGGTCACAGGCAATCCGCTCCCACCAGAGAAGCCATCTGGGCGCCGAATATTTCGGGTCGAATCTAGATCATTGTCTTATTAACCTTTTAAGTCTTAGCCGTCTATTTGCAGGCTGCCAACAAGTAACGGCCCGCATCCTCCATCATGGGAGATTTCCACAATATCCCTCATCCACGAAGAGGTCGATCAGATGAACGGTGTCGATCACTGAATGATGGGCCTCACATGCCCGAAGCCGTACATTTGCTGATGAAGAGAACCCTTTATAATACCCGTCATTTGAATCCTCCCCGATCAAACAGAGGAATACCAGATAGAGCTCATCCCCATCACCACCACCATCATGTCGATAGAGCTGAAACTTTCCCGTGCAACTCGTGTCTACCGCGCCAGCGTAAGTACTCACCTCTCTCTCTCTCTCTCTCTCTCTCTCTCTCTCTCCTCCTATGCACCATTAGTTCCGTGTATACATCTCAGGAACCCATCGAAGGCAAAATCATTGCAACGCTACCTTCTTCCATATCCCACCAAGGGGTTCGCATTACCGCCAACGGAACTGTTAATTTACAGGTATGTGTGCCGGAACTCAGACGTGGTGATATGGTCCATGATCTGGACCGTTCATCGTGTGTGTCCTATGTGGGTGGATTGCCACCCGCAAATTGAGGAGATCAGACAATCCTATCTGTCTGATAGCTAGGGCATTCACTCTGACCGTTGCCAGATTCTTTCCTGCCGTCCGTTTGTGCGCTGCCTGCCTGTTTTATTTATTTAGGGGTTGTTTGGATGCCTGTAAAATCTGTAAGTGGTAAATGAATTGCAGGCATAAATTGTTTACATCCTGTCATGTTTGGCTTTAAGCTTTAATTTGTTTACAGGTAAATAGTTGTTCGTGTTTGGATGGATAGCCTGTAAATTGTTTAAAGCTGGAATTGGGTATTCACGACTGACAGAGCTTGGAGAGGTAAACCCTTATAAATATAAAATATTCAAATGACATATAAGGGTTTCATTTAAGATAGATTATTGGGTTGAGCCCATCTCAATAAAGCTCAGGGCCTATCCTTATGCTAAACCAAGCATTAGGTCGGCCCAATAATTTAAATGCCCTTTTATGAGTTGTGGTCAAAGTGGCCTCGAATATAGCACAACTTTTGGATCACAAGAGTAGATGGTCCGCACCAATCAGATGGTTGAGGACGTCTATCCATCAAATTCTTTTAGATCATATAGCATACAAGAAGAGCAATCAAAGCAACACGGCATTAAGCATCATGCCGCCCCCTATTACAAGGAGGCCACATAACCAACAACTTTGTTTGGCCCATCATGATATCCTTGTGACATCACTCCATCCACAGTTTGGCCAGCTCATTTTAGGACATGAGACAAAAAACAGACGGAGTTAGTGGATGTAACATAGAACTATGGTGGCCCCATGTAGAAACCAATGTTTTGCATCCCATCCCCATTTTTGCATGTGGTGTGGCCCATTTGAGTTGTGGATTTAGCTGATTTTTGGTCTTAGGACTTAACATGCAAGGTTAGGCCTGGACAGAGTGGATTTTGCATATATAACATTGTGGGCCCCACAATCTCGGGTGTTTTGTGCACTGCGCGAAACGGGTGTTGTATAGGATTCGGCGGGGCCCAACCCCATCCCCCACCAATTCTCCATGTCCCAGAAAAGAAAAAAAGAAAGAAAAGTCAGAGACGAGCATATGTGCAGCTGGGATGAGCTGTGCTGGTCGGAGAAGATGGTGGATTCTGGCAGATGAGAGTTGCGCTGGTCGGGGAGAGAGAGAGAGAGAGAGAGAGAGAGAGAGAGAGAGAGAGAGAGAGAGAGAGAGAGAGAGAGAGAGAGAGAGAGATTTACTGCCCGTAAAGCATTTGCAGGAAATTTCAGCATCCAAACGAGAGAGAGAGAGAGAGAGAGAGAGAGAGAGAGAGAGAGAGAGAGAGAGAGAGAGAGAGAGAGAGAGAGAGAGAGAGAGAGAGAGATTTACCGCCTGTAAAGCATTTACAGGAAATTTCAGCATCCAAACAAGCCTAAACAAGCCTTATAATCCATTTACTTTCAATTGATTTACCAGTTGCAGATTTTACAGGCATCCAAACAACCCCTTATTTGTTTTTCTCTTTCAGTAGGATCCACGTGGTGTCTAGTCAGGATAGTTGACTGTTGTTCGTCTTTTCCATTTTGAGTGCACCACACTGGATTATTAAATTGATGTGCTTAATGTGCAGGTTAGATCATGACAGATTTAAATTATCCTGTATGGTGCATCAAAGTATGGACATTTTGGCCCCTCCATTAATGGGCCATGGCAGAAAACACACTGTCCAATGGGTGATTCTGACTTTCAATCAGTGACACTAGAAAAGAATACTGGCAACCCCACTATTGAGTGTTAAAAGTCCACCAATTAGAAAAGTAGGATTGTCCAATTCACGAAATTTTCAGGGACTGGCCATTGACAGTGGTGACCCACTTGATGAAGCTGCAGTCTGATCTTTGGGCATTCCCAAAGGTATCTGTGATGCTGCGCACGAGTTAGAAAACCCACTTTTCTTATTATATTCATATTTTCTTGTTTCAAATCATGGTTGCATTTGATGTTTGAAGATTCGAGGTGGAGTTTCCGGAGTAATTGAGACTTTGTACAGTGCAATCAAGCCAATCTCCATTGTGTAAGTCCCTTTGTTGTGTGGAGTTCCAATTGGAAGATCTGATCTTCTTTGCCTGTTCATTTATCTATTTGTCAAATGTTTTCTTTACTAAGTGAAAATCAGGACTTATAGGATCCTCGACAGGAGGCTTCTGCCAGGATGTTGTTTAGTTCCGACAAGTGTGGCCCATCGTTCGCTGCTGTGATTCACATTGCATGGACTCTGCTCTGAAATCTCCTCACTAGGACCATCATAACCTATTAGTTTGTGTCCCACGCATAAACAGTTAAGAATAGAAATACAGCAATTCAAACAATCCCAAGATTGGTGGCTAGGTAGTATCTTCCAATCGGAGATTTTTGGGGCATGGCCTATCCATGGTGGGATGCAATAGACAAATGGTCTGGATTGCGGAATAATATACCCTACTTGTTAGAACTGACAACCTGGGTGGTTGCAAAACCTGGGATTGAGGATCCTTAAATTCCTATTTGAAACTAAAGAAGCATGTGACTTGCGATCATGACTGATCAAAATATCCAACTTTGGCAGCTTGTAGTCTCCATAATGTCCTTATGTTTTGGTAGTTTACATTGGGATTACTCATTATTTATCAAAGAAAAGGGCCCATACCCCATGAACAACCATGCGTTCACAATTTATAGATCAAATTCCCAGTGCCTCCTCTTCCCCACAAACTGTAACTCATTGATTTGGAGTCAGGACTTCCTTTTTAATATTGGCCATGAAGATTGCCAATGTGGCCTTCCTTCTCTGTATTTATCATGTGGAATCATTCAATAAATACTCACGAGGGCAGCTTCATTCTCGGCCATTTTTCACCACAATTTTCTTTTTCAAACCTTACATCTGCACTCTATGGCTATTTAATTCATGAATAATAGAAAGAATTTAGTACCTGTTAACGTCTAAGCGATTTGTAAATTTGGGTAGGGGTGCTGGGTCGGGATACCAATCTAGGTTTCAGACTTGCTTGACCCTCAAATCTAAGGATAGGAGGATGGCTATATATGATATTTGAGCATTTTTTTTCGTTATTTTTTGTACATATTTGAAGTATTTTGAGAACATGCACTATAGTTTTAATTAGTTCTTATATATATATATATATATATATATATATTGAGAATGATTGGGCTATATCCTACATGGATGTCATGCTCATATGCATGCCATGTCCTATCCAACGTAGGCATCCAAAAGGATTTGAAGGATCCTGTTATTATAGCTGTAAAGAGTGCTCCTCCATTACTCTCAGCTCTCGGAAGAGTTTCAAATGCATCAGTTCTCCAGTTGTGCGTATCGAAATCAGTTTTGAAGAACTGAGGATGCACTTCTTCATTAGATGGAACTCTTGTTGACCCATGTCACCCATCCTTTCTTTAGGGGAGCATGGAGACCCTCAAGAGGAGAGTTTGTCTTGCATATGCTTCAAGATGTCATCCCAAGCATCAATCTTTTACAGTCTAATGATGAAAATCAATTCAATGAGAGAGACCAACAACATATAAAATGGATTGGAATGTATGTGAGATGGAAGAGAGAGGTACAATTCAAAGAACTATGCCATAATTGGATCTTTCCTACCTTATGCACTTCTTTCATCTCTCATGTTTCTATTTCTCTTCCTCTCAGGCCATCTCCTTCCATTTAGGTAGATGTAGCATGAAGGTCCCGTTAACTTAAATTTAGATATTCCAATTGCCTCCATGAAAGGAAAATGATCTTTCTATATTTCACCCAGCACAACCTTTGCTCATCCTGCTTTTTGTGTAAATTCTCTCTTAGACAAGCATTCTCAAGAAATCAAAAGCACCTATGATTCATAATGCTTGAAGAAAGCAACGGTGGAAGAGATGGAAACTAGAAAAGAACAATGCATGGGAGCTGGTCATATTGCCGGAAGGAATTTTCGGTTGGGGGTAGAAGCTGAGTGCTCGGTTAAGAGAGGCTTGGTTGGTTGCCTAATGGTCTTTATAGACAACTGCCAAAAGACATTTGAATTGTGGTGAGGCTCTATTGCAGTATCGCCCTAGTTTGTCACAAGAAAGCTAAATCTTGTATCAGTTGGACAACAAAAATGCCTTCTAGTATGGACATCCCTTGCCAGATGTCTCTTAGTCCCTCTCCTTGGATTTACATTTTTGTGGGGGAATGTGATTCTTTAACAATTGAAGAAGGCAATCTTTGGGCTAAAGTAATCACCTAACACCTGATTTTGGAGTTAACTGGTGCTTTAGTAGAGGGAGGGTTCCAACGGACCAATGTAGATTATTTAACATTCATAAATGTTTCAGTTGAATAAACCAAGAGGTCATTCATTAAGAATAAAATGGAAGTTTTTGTTCTAGTCAATACTCATTTGTCCTTCATTTTAGTGATAAGTACTGGGGAAGATTTTTTCTTCTTAACTAGACAGGTATGGAGTTCTTTTTTCCCTTACAATATGAGATGTTCGTTCTTTGCGCATTTCATTTTTCATTTGATCTTTTGTGCTTGGTCTCTGTTGATAGAGTTTGGTCAAGCTAACATCACTGTTGATTATTATCTCTTTAATTTATTTTACACAGTATTGCATTGCTTCTCTTTTTGAGTTGGTTTGCACCTTGAATACAGGAGTAAGAGTACTGAAATTAGGTCTTCTGGAAAGTTAAGCTCGGGTAGAACGGAGGTAGTATACCAGAACCATTTTTACCTTTATTTTGCATCAAGTTCAGTTTCAATGATGATTGTTCTGTATAGGGAAGTCATGATGTTGGATGATCTAGGGTTTAGAGTGACCTGATCATTCCGTGACTAGATCCAATGGTTTAGATAGGTCTGATGTGAATTATACCAAAAAATTTGATGGTCCGCAAAGTTATTCCACAAAACCAGCAGTTATATGTAATTTCTAGCACTTGTGTCCTTTTCGGCAATCTGATCACCCCCAACACAAATTCCAGAGATCAGAATTTTCCTTGCTCTCTGGAATATGAGTTCTTTCTGTGATCGGTTGTTTTCATCTGAATCATTTTTATTTTCTCTGAGTTCTGCGATCTTGAATTCTCTTTAAAATATTTCTTTAAGATCTTTTGAATGCTATCTGAGTTCTACTTGGACATTTGTCTTTAAATATCCAAACTACTGTTTCCAAAATCTGGTTTAAAATTTTTGTGTTCAAAAGATGAGCTTGGATCAAATTCGGGCCATTCCAGTTTAATTGGGTGGGACCAACTATGCATCTAACCATATTGGTCATTGTAACGTCCCAAATTCACGGCCAAAGTTTATACTCATGCCCAAGGAAATCGGGAGTTAATAATGTAAGAAGTGGATGTCTCGAGGGTTACCTTGAGATTTTTCTTATCTAAATTACATTCAATTACATTCGTAATGGTAATCATTCACAAGAATAGAATTAACTGCATTTCTCATTCCATAATTAAATAATTGTCAAATGCTCTCACAATGGGAGCTTATTACAAGGTTCTGAGTTACGTAGCGGAAGCATAAGTAAAGGAAATCATAAATTATATTTTTATTCTATTCATCACGATCTTCTATCGGGAACTGATCTTCTGGGTCCTCAACCCGTATGTCACTTGCATCATCTGTACAGTTAGAGAGGATCAATGTCCTATTCATAGTGATGGTTATCCTTTAAGATTAACATTATTTCAAGAGATTCATAAAAATAAAGGGTTTTGATACGTCACGTACTCTACTACTACGAGAAGTATCAGTATGCGCAAACAACCTACATGAGATGCATGCTTAGCAAAATGTGTATGGATCATCATACGTAGTGATCATCAAAATGTGGAATATAATTTAGAGGAAACCCGGATCACCGTGCATTCTCACACTACGGAGATTCACCGGCATGTTTGACGCTACTGTGTATTTACGTGAATATCTCAAGGCGGCACAACACACGAGTTTGATGAATTACCTGACACGATTTGTTCATGGTGTGACTATTTGTGACATCCAATCTCAGAAGTGATGTAACACGCATTGCGAATTACTTATATTGATTTGTTCACCACTGCCCACTACCCATGGAATTACGCATTGACCAAGAGGGTCTCTACCTAGAGTGCATTACGTTCATGATAAAACATTTGAATCACTACTTGTGATACCTTTGAACACATCACTTGCACTTATAAAGGGATAAATTGAAGTATGAGGGTTTTGAAAATCCAAGACACATGCTCAAGCCATAAAAGGTAAATAGCACAAGGCTAACATAATAAAAGAGATGAGTAGCAATGGCTAAACTCAACAAAGAGAAGAGCGACAATGGTCAACTTAATAAAAAGAGAGTAGCAATGGCCAACTCAACAAATAGAAGAGTGACAATGGCCAACTCAATAACAAGAAGGGTGATAATGACCAACTTTATAAAGAGAAGATTAGTAAGGGTTAACTCAACAAATTGATAAAGGCAAAGGTAAGACTTGTATCCATCGCTCCACATAAATTCATAAAGATCACTTGTAATTAACATCATATCATAATTTCCAAAAGGGTAGATAATTGTTGATGATAAAATAATTGCAGGAAGAAAATCATAGCAACATGAAAACATAGTATGTAACAGGTAAGATAAAACATATCAACTTAAATTACTGTAAGCTTAAAGGATAAAACCCTCACATAAGCTCAGAAAGGTTATGCACAGTTAACATCATATCCTAACCATTACTCCAAAAGGATAGATAATTGTCAGTGGTAAATTAGTAGTTGGAAGGAGGATTCAATGCATGTGAGGGAATAGAATAATTCGTGCCATCTTAAATTAATGTAAGTTTAAAGGAAAACCCTCACCTTAAGTGTTGTCTCTTCTTTGAACGCGGTTGTGTCGAAAGGTTAGACCTTGAATATATCATTAAGAAATCGAACGGTTAGGTTTGATTCGAACTACTTTCTTGGATCAGTTTCTAGGTCGAGGCATTGGAAGGGAAAGGAGAAGAGAAGTTTAAGAGGAAGGGCTTGGTTGTGCATACCTGTATTTCAGTTCACCGTCAGCGGTTTGGTTGGCGTGGGTAGCCGGTCTCTCTCTCTCTCTCCTCCTCTCTCTTCCTTCCCTTCTTTCTTTCTTCTCTCCCATAGCCGGACGGGGATGGTCGTTTTATAGGCATGAGAGCTTCTAGGCTCTCTGCGTAAATTCTTGCATAACTAGGTTTGTGTAGCATGGGAATCGGACATTGTCCTTACGCAATCCCTGTTTTTACGCAATCTTTCGGTGGCGTATTCACTGTCCATGGCCGGCTTTCTTCCAAGTTTTCCTCTTCTTTGCACCGTGGATCTGAACGGTGTTGGGTTGTTCCTGGATGGCCCATAAATGGAAGGCCGTGATCAGTTTCTTGAGTGCAAGAAACGATCAAGCGATAGCTGGCATAGGTGTTTAACGTAGTTATTCTGCGTGAGGATTGGGAAATGCCATTGCCTCCATTTTCCTTTTTCTCTTTCGGACTCATTGGGGAAAATCGGAACCCTATTCTGTATGGTTTGGACGGCTTAGATTGAAGCCCGAATGCCCTCTCATGTTTTCCTACGCATGAGGAAAAAATGTGTTTGTTTCCTCTATTGTTGCGGAAGGAGAGCGGAAGATGTGCGGGAAGGGTCTGGTTCTTTGCTGGAGTCTCTGGGGTCCACTATTTTGGACGTCCAGAAGATCCGGTCCTTCCATCAGGTTCATTGTGATGTCTCTGTCCGAGGATCAAGATATGAGGTGGGTCCAAGATCTAGATAGCCCACACAAATGATCATGGTGTGGCCCTCCCTTCGCTGATCATGAGGCGAAATCACTGAGGTTTTGACTAGGGGCCTCGTCCGCATCAGACGAACGGATCAGATTAGCTCTATGGGCCATGATGGTGGGCCACGAGCGATGCCAGCGAACGGCTGTCCGTTTGAATGGGTTGCGGCAGGAAAACGCAATAATAGAGAGAGGTTTCTCTCTTTTGTTTGAAGGATGCGGGTCGAACTCAGTTTGACTGCGCTAGGCATTTCTTGGAATGCTGGTGTACATGCCCGGTGCACACGCACCTTGCGTGTGGGGTCCACAGTGATCTACGGGAAAATCTACTCTGTCCATTTGCTTTGTTGGTTGTAAACATGGTCATTCATAGCATATATGGTGTATATGGGCCTTAAGTGGGCCCTAGTAACAAGTTGCTCCCCTAGTCTGAATTGCGGATCGTTATAGTCACATTTGATGAAATTTTGTTTGAAGGGAAAAAAAAGTTATGAATGCACATGTCTGGAACACTAGAAACACCAAAAGAAACTGATTCAACGTATGAAAAATGGGATTTTGACATGAAAAATTCATTCATGGCTTGCTAATTCAGTAGATCTAGCCATTGGATTGCAACTTGCCAAACTTAAAGACTCCAAAAGATGCGTGAAACGATTTGTGGTTTGTTTGTTCAGACAAATTTTGGGTAGATATTGACTAGAACGGGAAATTCATAATGCTTATCAAGGGAATGATTCAATTCATGAGTTTTATGTACATATGACTGGGTTATGGAATCAATTGGCTTTTATGGATTGACTTTTCTCTTTCCCTACTGATTCCAAGACTTTTGATTCCTTCCAACAAGAAACAAGATCGGTTCAATTTCTCACAGCGTTATGACTTGAATACAAGAGTGTTTGTGGACTCATGTGTCATAGGTCACCTCTCCCTAAGATTGATATAGCTCCTCCTGCGAAATTAATTCCAAAATAAGAAACACAAAAATCTCCAGCCCAAAAGATAACCTTTGACTCAGAATCTGTTCTTGCAGCGAGGACTATTACTGTAGCTAATACAGTCGCAAACACCTAATCGGGATTGCTTGCTACCCCTAAATCCAAGGGATTCAGTATGGGCAGCCATGACAATGATATTTGCGATTATTGCAAAACAACATTGACACTGAAACAAACTTGTTCTAATCAACTTCAACCTCTGCTTGCTAGGAACTTCTAGCCTTCTCCAATGCCTCATCAATATGGTCTACCTCGGTGGCCTCCTCAGTATCATCATCCGCATTAGCCAACAGCTTCTGTCCACAGAATCAGATAATTATTCTGTCTCTTAAATTTCAGAATCTTGTTGATGAGCACATGTAACAGATGTATCTGGCAACCTCAAATCCATGCTAAGTCCACCTGCTCTCTCAATCATATCTGTTATTTCTCCTTTTACTCCATCTACTCCTGTAGTTAAAATTCTACCTCCTGGATTTTTGGCTTTGGAGCATCGCATTATCACGTGATGTGACATATAATACTTCTCGTCTTACTGAAACTCGATAATTTTATCCAAACAGTTGATGTTTCAATGATGCTTTTAACTAAAATAGGTTCCATTACTTCAGCTTCTTCATCTAGATTACTTTTGCTTTCAAATGTTTTGTGTGTTTCTAAACTGTCTCTGAACTTACTCTCTGTTAATTAGCTCATTAACTGTGATTATAATTTATGTTTTTCTTCTTTTGGATGTTATGCGTGGGATCAACGTACTGAACACCAATTAGGACAGTGCATAAATTAGGAGGATTATACTCGGTGGATACGGTACATGTTCCAGTCACTTATATAGTAGCCGTGTCCACTTTTTTGCATCAATCTCCCTTCGATCTTTGGCATTCTAGATGAAGGCATATCCTTTTCCTCATTTAGAACTTTTGGTTTCTTTTGGAGTGTTAGGCTGTGTTAATCCTGTGGACATTCATGACGTGTGAGATGTAAATTGTCTAAACATTTAGCTTCACCTTCCAATATTGTCCGACTCTCCAAACAATGTATATCTTCTTTGGAAGATGACTCACGATCCTCGGATACTCAACCCCTGCCCATTATTACAGATGTTAACTCCTCTGTACTTTGCACCTGATACTCGAAGGTATCCTATTTCGCAATCGTACCTTTGTCTCATTATGGCTCTGATCATTTTCTGTCATCATATAAATCTTTTTCTTGCAACTATATATTCCTATCATGAATCTTATAAACTATACTATTGTAGATAATAGAGGCTGAAAGATTTTTCCTTGATGTCATTGCGAGAACAACCTTTATGATACAACCTGTCTGATTTTAGGAAAAATACAACTCTATATCTTCAATACAATCTTTATCTCTAATTCTAATATGATGATCCTATGGCCGTTTTACACAGCCTTCAAGGCAAGATATGATACATCAAGGGATCAAAATTGCTCCATACTCTCACACCCCTCTCAAGCTCACGATGCTTTGGAGGAAAGCATCAAGAAATTATCAACTCATGTCTTGCCATGGGAGAAGATTAGGTGAAGAAATCGGCTAGCTGATTTTCTGAGGATGGATATCGACTAGAGATGAAGAGTACTAATCTGGAGATTTTGACGAACAAAGTGATAATCTATATCAATATTTTTGGTTCTTTCATGCAAAAACCTCATTTTGAGCAATATGAAGCATCTTGATCTTCACAATAGATAGTAGGATCCTGAAGATATGCTCCCGTATTGATAGAAGCCATCTTACCCAAACAATTCAGAGGTAGTGTGAACGAGTGCTCTGTACTCTACTTCTGTTGAAGATCTAGAAACAACTTATTGTTGCTTGCTTTTCTGAGAAATCAGAGAGCCAAGAAAGATATATGAACCTATGGTGTATTGTTATTCGATAGTGTCTGACCCAATCAAAATTAGAGCAATCTGTGAGAGTCAGTGAGCTGTGGGAAGAGAGGATAGCTTGCGAAGGTGTAGCATGTAAATAGCTAAGAATCTGAGCCACAATAGCCCAGTGAACAGTGATAGGAGCAGAACCAAATTGGCTCACCATGTGAACCCAAAAATAAAAAATAAAAGATCTATGTCAGGCCTTGTAACCATAAGATATACAAGACTGCTAACTATTTAATGATAGTGGGTGGGATCACAAAGAGGCACCCCATTGATGATTTTACCTTGGTATTCAGTTCCAAAGGAGTGCCTACCATTTTGTCATGCATGAGGCTTTGCTGGATAATATCTTCAGTGTATTTCAATGGGAGATAACCTTAGGAGAATATGCCACTTCAATCCAAGAAAGTACCTTTAACAATCTAGGTTCTTCATATCAAATTGTTGGTGCAGAAATGTCGCTCCTAGTTCTAAGCATGCCATCAACATAAAGAAGAAGAATTCGTCCACAGGAGGGAGTAAAACAGTGCAGAATCATGAATTTCTGCTGACAATCAGTTTCCAGATGAGCAATACCAAAGCACTCAAAGGAGGCTCTTGGAGCTTTTTTAAGTCCGTAGAGGGCTCACCCAATACGTGATGAGGAAGATGAGTGAGACCTAGTATTTGTCATATAAATCTTTTTTTTTTTTTTTGTCAATTGACCATTGATGAACATTGATAAATGCATTTTGACATCATTTGTTATAGGTGGCATTGACCGACGGAAGCAACATAATAGAAGCAACATAAATTAATGTTTGGACAAGGTCTTTTTAGCAACGGGGGAATATCTTCTCATAGTCAATGCCATTTTGTTGCTTGCATCTTTTTGTAACTAGCCAAGCTATATAACACTCAATCACTCCATCAAAATTGGTCTTAAATTTATACGCCCATTTACATCCAATAGCAATAGCATCTTTACCAGATGGAAGCTGAACTGAATCCCAGGTTTTGAGTTTTGTTAAGAGCTGAAAATTCCTTAACCATAGCCTATTGCCGGTGAGGATGAGTAGAAGCTTCTTTATTTTATTGAGATTCATGATAGGATGATGCAAGAAAGGTGAGGATGAAGAAGGTTTGTTTCGCTGGTGATAAACCTTTATAGAAGTAAAAGGTTTCTTGGGAGAAGTTGATGAAGAGGAATCATAAGAAGGAACTAAGTCAGGAAAAGGAACTAGGGGAAACAAAGAAGTTCTTTTCAGAGAATTAGAAGCAACCATCACAGTATAAAAGAGAATATGCTAACATGTCGAGATATGTGAAGACAATTTGCTTTTTGGATCATAACACTGAGTTCCTTTATGTTCAATTTGACATCCCCTTTATGTTCAATTTGACATCCCAATAGATGACAAATCATGGGAAGTTTGGTTCTTTCATGTTTATGGAGAAGAGCAAAGCATGTAGAACTAAAGACACAGATTATTATAATCTAGGTGTTCTCGAAATAGCCACTCATACGGGGTTTGTGGCGCGCCCCAAACCTAGCCTCCTGCACAACCGATCCACGGTGGCCGGACCTGGCTTGTGACGCGTCGGACTCCAAGTTTGGCACCTGGCATCCATTAACCAAGTCCTGAGCTCATCGCCCAATTATAAATTTTACGGGTAAATTTTTTTCTTTCCTATATTCTTGTGATGTATAAAGTGGCTATGTATAGTGAAGAAGTTACTTTGTGCACAGTGTATGCTTGTCTCTGTTATGATACCATAAAATAGAAGGGAAAAAAAAAGCCTCAAAATCTATAGTTGAGTGCCGAGCTCAGGACTTGGCATATGGGCGCTAGGTGCCAAACTCGGAGTTCGACACGTCGTGAGCTAGGTTTGGCTACCATGGATTGGCCATATGGGAGGCTGGCTTTGGGGCGCTATAGTTTGTCCAGAGAAAACAGATGAGGGGGTTCAATTGATTAAATAGCAGTTAAAGCTGCTTCTCCCCAAAAGAAGATGAGAACAGAAGAAGAGTGAAGAAGAGAAGATGCAGTTTCTAGAATGTCTTTGTTGCCTTTTGGCCATGCTATTCTATTTAGCGATATATGGACATTATAACTGAAATAAAGTTCCATTTTTAGATAAGAAATCATGAAATTGTAATGAAATATATTCACCACCAAAACTTGATATGAAAAGTTTGATGTTGCTAGAAAATTGTGTTTTTACCATGGATACAAATGAAATCAGATTGTCATTTCATTAAGTATATACATGTGTTGCATGAATAATCATCAATAAAAGAAACATAATAAACCACCCCTCCTTTGCTCGGCCGGGTGCCGGTCCTTAAACATTAGATGAATAAGATAAAAAGGTGCTGAAGCAACAAAATCACCTTTACTGAAGGCTGAAGGGCAAAGTTGAATGTTTAGACAGCTTACATCTGGCAGAATCATTTATTTCAATAGGGTTAACATTTCCTAACACTCCAGAGGAAAGAAAACTTTTAAACAAGAAGAGGATATATGTCATAATTGAGAATGCTAAAGATAAAACGAAGACTGATCACTGATGTAATGTGGTGGAAGCAACAACTGTATAAATGATGAACAACCAAAAGAGAAACAAATTATAACCACAATTAGCAGGTTGATAATAACCACAATTGTTATTGAGTTGACTAACAATTGAGAATTTGAGAGCCAGTTTAGGAACACAAAAAACATTAGAGACTGAAAGTAAACCAGATGAGGATGTTGTAGTAATAGAAACAATTTTAGTAATGGGCAGTGGGGAACCATATGCGGTCTGAATAGAAATAGGAAGAGGAAGAGACCAGGCTTAGTAAGAAGAGTGATGTCACCACTCTTGTGCATGCACCTGCAGTGTACTGTATCTATTGGACCTACTATATTTTTGTGCTCCTTCATTGTACCATGCCTATAATATCTTATTATAGTTATTCTTATCCTCTATCGTCTAACTATAGGTTGTAAGACTCTATTTAAAGAGAGCTCTCTTTTGAGAATGCGTCAATAAAATATAGAGATTCATTTCCTTGGAATCTTGTATTTTGTTTTTGTGAGATTCTATCTGACAGCAGTGAGAGCACAGAGTAATTTGATCTTGCAATGTACCATACTAATGTCTTGTAGACTATTTAGATGTGTTTATAAAGTAAAAGCTTTCTATTTATTGTCTACAATTGTTATAGACCTAAAGTAGGTATAGCTTGTAATATAAGAAGAGGATGGCTTGACTTGGTCAGGAATGAGACATTCTCTCTTTCATCTCTTGATTCTTTCTTTCTCTTTGAAATTCCTTACTTTTGTTAATCTCAGGAGTTCTCTCATTTGAATTAGGTTTCCAGGAACTCAAATCAGCCAACATGATCCAGTTTTAGTGATGAGGAATTATATGATCTGCGATCTTTGGATCCACAGTATCATCTGGTTTTCAGTTTGTTCTAGTGGGGGTAGTGGTAGAGTTATATATAGACCATTGGTCTGGTGCAACCCACCCTGGTTGTACCATCAACAAAAAATCTTCTCAATAAGATTATCCTCATCTTTATATTTGTGGCCTGCAAATTGATGGTTAAGAAGACACTTGATTGTCCATATTCTACTGAGAAAAGGCCCAAAATTGCGAGACTTTTGGCACATGCTCCATCCATAGTGGGTCAGCACAAACCAATGATAGCGTTAGCGAACCATGGGCCCAACTTGTGTAAGTAGAAAAATAAAAGAGATGAAAGCTAGAGAAGAAATGAGAGAGGAAGAGGAGAGAGGGAGAGGAAGAAATGGCAGTGTTGTGTTAGGTCTTAAGACCGTATCTGAGATAGTAGTAATTAGTGAAAAAAGAATACTTGTACAAACCAGTGAAGTAATTCTATCTCCAACTGTCCAGAGCTAAGAGGTGAAGCTTGTAGTTCGTTTTAATGTTTATTTTACTTTGATTCAAGTTATTTGATCTATACGTTGAACAATTCATTATTTTGGTTTGAATGAAGAAGTAATTCTAGTTTATTTTGATCCATTGTCGACTCCGGGCACATTCGATGCTTATGAAGACAACACAAACACCTATATATATATATATATATTACTTGAAGGGAAAGGTTACGGTACTCCACTGGTATACAATAAACACATGCACACACACACACGTATACATATACTTCCACAGTATAAACTGAAAATGCCATTGTGCATGTCCTTTTGTCGATGAGCCATATAACTTGCCTTTAGTCAAAGGCCTATTTCCATTTAAATCAGAACTTACATTTTATAAAGAAGTCTGTCCACCAGAGAGTTCTCCAGCTACTGGATGACGTCCAGCAGTTCTCATTTGACAGAACTTTGGCTTTCCTAGCTTGGACAACTCATGTAGTTTTTGGCCAGTCTGTGTGCTTTATTTTAATTTTTTCCTCTTCAAACAACAAACCTTTTACTATCTGTAAAAGAACATTTCTCCAGCATAAGTGCTTTATCTTGATTGTAGATACCATTTTCCCTGATTTTGAGTTCTCAAGGACGTGAAAGTTATGAAAGATTTTATGAAACTTTCCATGGGGCAAATATCAGCATCCAGGTAAAATATTTTCGCTTTTCAAAGTTCATCTTAAAAAAAAAGTTATCAACTCTCGTTTAAGTTGGGATCATTATTCATCATCTGTATTAGGTGTTTTCAAGTCTCATTGACACCACAAAAACCTATTCGGTCCATCAAATCGTGGGCGCCGTTGTGGATGGAGCATAGCTTGAAAATACACTGATTGGATGATGTTAGCCATTTGATTTTGCCCATTGAATTTGCACATCGGACCATCTTATTTTTGACCATCCATTTGATGGCTTCTAATCAAATGGTCAGAATCGCCCATTCGGTTGAATTTTCAGGCTGTTCCATCCTCAATGGGCCTACAACTTTGGCGGTTTGGATAGGTGTGCTTGTAAGCCATGTGTGCTGTGGATGAGTTGCTATAATTCAGAATTGTGTCAGCCACACATAGGGCCAAGTCTTGTCTTGATAGTTTACTGGATGTTTGATGTCTAATGCTTCCTATAATAGTATCTGATAACTGCAGATATAACAAGAGGATACCTACATAAATCTCTATCTGCTACGATGGAGTTCATAATCGAAAGTGATAGGGGTAAGAGTGCGCATCTTATTTGTTTCTAATTCTTACCAAGTAACTGAAATATTTGGCCTGCTGATAACTTCTATTTCATCATTCCGTTTCCAGCCAATCTTCTGGTGGGGCCAGTTTCTCCTGAAATGGTTAGCTTTTACATTACTCAAGACACTCAGCGGCATCAGTTACTTCCTGAATTGCTATCAGGTTTCTTCGTGGTTACTTTTTCTTTTTGTGATGACCTCTCAACAATTTAAGTCATAACTACAGAAGGCAACTAATGTGCTTTTGAGTATATCAATTTGTTGATGCATGGTTTAGAAATAGGCGCTCAGACTTGATACTCGTCCAACTTAACTTTTTTCTGAAAACCGAGGACCAGGTTAAACTTCCCTTGATTTTAGGGGACCCAAAAACTTGGCTGAGGTTCTCATCGATTCCGCTGCTTCTTCTTCTTCTTCTTCTTCTTTTTTTTTTTTTTTTTTTTCCTTTTTTTTTTTAAATAATAATTTATTTTTAAGAAAAGAAAAAAGAACAGAAAACTGCGCAGCTCACATTATTAATTCCTCCTGGTGGCAGTTGGACCTACCTGTCCCACTGGGTAAAAGGGGAGGGTTGATGTTGGGTAGGAAGACGGTCATCAAACTTTTGCCAAGCTACCATGAAAATGATTCCTGTTTTGAATATTGCTGATGAAAGCTTGGAGTATTAAAAGACCAGCAAAGTGATTATTGACTTGGTCAGATTTTTTACGAAATGAATTTTCTTCGTAGATGCAGTAACTTGGCTGACCAGCAAAGTGAGCTTGAGTCGTAGTTGTTTGGGGGTTGACTGGGTGCAGGTCGAATTGAATTTTGCAGATGATTCAGGTGTTTTGGGTAATGCTGTTGTATCATGGATTCTACTTCAATCTCACTCATAAGTCATAAGTCATATCCTGAATCAATCATTGGTCATTCCACTCTTTCTAGAAACTTAAAAGTGATGATATGGGGTATCAAGAAATATCAAAATTTATTGGAGACTTGAAATGTATCATTTTTCGAAGATCTTCCACAATCATTGGTAGAACAGTAGCATGTTTTGAAAATAGTAAAGCATCCTGAAGCAAGGTAAGCAAGTCTTGCTTTGAGCCAAACCAGGTTGATTGTTCCTTTTGTTGTGCAAGTTTCTTTCACCCTTTGAAAGCGATCAACTGTCACCTTGAACTGTCCCCCTCTTTTGAGCTGTTAATAGAATTTATTCATCATTTCCCCCCCTAAAAAGGACCAAAAAAGGTTATTGTTTGTTATGATTTGTACTCTTTGTCATACTACGTCTGTCTCGTGAAGCTTCTTTAAAAGATGCTTTGTTTTCCACTATGACCATTGCTGTGTGTGCGGTGCACCCATGACTTTTCTTGGACATGTATTTTCTTTTTTCTGTGATGTGGATGTTGCTCTATCAAATCACTATTTCTTGAAGTTAGGATTGTAAATCAGTCTTTGAATGATTGCTCTGGTTACCCTTTTTGAGTATATTCTCTTGGGGATCCTAACGTAAGTACCAGCCATAGAGAAATTGGTCACTATTGGCCGTTGTTACAAGGAACTCTGCTCCCCATCCCTATAACTTATATAATTCTTGCAGGTCAGTCCACAAAACTACCATTTCTTCTTTCTTATTCCACCTGATCATATGTGCATTCCATCATAGATGGGAACTTTAACAGTTTTGGTGGTGTTTAAGGGATGGGAAGCTATTATGATGGTCTATGGACCTATCGATTCAGGTCCAAGAGCTGATATGTGGGAGTAATCGGATGGTATTAAAAGGAGGTAGAATAAGACTTTAATTCATTCAGTTTCGCTATGAGAAAAAGGGGTTAAAGAATCACTTCAAGCATGTGGGATTTCTCTGCCTGGGTCGATAGGGGGAAGATGATTGATCTGCTGATGTCTGGGGTTAAAGTCACATGGTCTAATTATTCGGAGGATCTGTTGATGTTTAGACCCAATTGGTTCTTGGTCCCAATGAATTGGGATGAACAATTCCCATGAGTTGTTCATTGTGATATTGGGCTTCTGAAATTAGATCATTCTTCAGTAACTTTGGAAGTGAACTGTGAATCCTGGGGGCAAAGTCCATTTTGGTTTGAGCTGATGTGGCTGGAAGAGGAGTATTTCATCAAGAAGGTGAAGGATTGGTCGAGATCTTTTTGTGTTTAGCTCAAGTGGTAGACTGAGTGAAAGATACCTCATTTCAACACTGAGGTCTTGGTATCAATTCCCTAGTGGGGGTGGCTAACAGTGAAGTGTGAACTGACAGTGGGTGTACTAACAAGCTAACAAAAAAAAAAAGAAGGTTGGGCTGGTCACAGGTTGATGATTAAGTTGAAAAGATTGGAAGGCCTGAGTAAGCAATGGAAAGGGCATTCTTCAGTAACTTTGGAAGCGAAGTGTGAATCCTGGGGGCGAAGTCCATTTTGGTTTGAGCTGATTTGGCTGGAAGAGGAGGATTTCATCAAGAAGGTGAAGGATTGGTGGAGATCTTTTTGTGTTGCAGGTTGGGCTGGTCACAGGTTGATGATTAAGTTGAAAAGATTGGAAGGCCTGAGTACGGAATGGAAAGGGGACCATTGTGGACTGGCCTCAGATTGTGCAGTTTTCGCATCCTTGGGCCTTTCCAAAATGCTCCCAACATAAATCCTGGCCTTTGCTTCTAATTGGTTTGTGGGACTTGTTCCATGTTGACGCAGAGGCTCAATTCACGAGCATTTAGTTTATTTGTGGTGGGACTGGTGCTGTTGGTTTAATGATACCACCAAATATCTTTCAATCAGAATTGACAGTTATGATAGTGGCTCTCTAAGGACAATATAAAGAGTTGCCAGTGAGAGTTTTTGTTTACTTTTTGGCTTGGAAATATCTCTTTTTCTGTATCCATGAGGAGGCCACCAATACTTCCTACATGAGCTGCTGGCTGAACTTTTTATCTGTAAATCAATTAAATTCATTGAAGTCATACTATGACTGGGTATTTATTTGCCCATATAATACTATTTTCTTTACTTATGGAAAACATTTATTTTGTAAGTACGTGGGATTATAGGATCCTCAAGCTGAGGCTATCCTTCTTTTTTTTTTTTCCCGTTAGCTTGTCAGTACAAGAAACACTGTCAGTACACACTCCACTGTTAGCCACCCCCACTAGGGAATCGATACCAAGACCTCAGTGTTGAAACGAGGTATCTTCACTCAGTCTACCACTTGAGCTATGGATCAGGGGTAGCTGAGGCTATCCATTGAATACTTGGGTTTTCTGTTTTTAGAAGTGGTGCCCGCAGTCCATTGATCCAGACCATTGGTCTGTTGGGGCCCACCTTGGGTGGAACATGCCCCATCTCTTTGATAGGGTAATCCTATCCTTTCAGTTTGTAACCTGCATATAGACAGTCAAAGGTCCACATTATGAGAAAAGGCTCAATATTCGAGGATAGAATCTCCAATCTGCGTGATTTATGGGGTACGGTCAATGTCGTCAAAACTGCTATCATATCGTAGATCGTAATAGGGGTTGAATTGTATCAACTCGTAAATCGTAAGAAATCTTTTTTTATAGTTTTCTTAAAAAAATTTTAAAAAATGAAAAATATAAATAAATAAATAAAATTAAAAACTCATCAATCATCCTTTTGCCATCAATATGCAAAAAGTAATACCATGTCATGATAGAGTTAAAGGATTCTTATCTTTCCTTTATTTATTTTTTTTGTCATTCAAGAAATTTCCCTTAAAAAACATGCAAGGGTCTTTTAATAAATTATGTTCTTGTTACCTTTCTTGAATGTAGAATCATGTTGGAAAGTGGCATTTGATACTGTAGACCGACGAAAAAAGAATTTTGATTTCTAAACATCATTCCACAATACATACAAGTCAACATGATTGTAACCATCCATAAAAACATTCCAGATAAAGTTGTACGTCAATTTGGTGTTTCAACCAATTGGGAAGTAAGAAATCATAAAAAAAAAAGCTCCATGATTATTATATATATATATATATATATATATATATATATATATATATATATATATATATATATATATATATATATATATATATATATATATATATATATATAACACTTGATCTCTTAGAAAGGACAAATACAATAATTTACCTTTTCTAAATGATTCTTAATGCCCCCACCAATTTAAAAACATAAAATGAAAGTCAAGTGAAGCTTAAAGAGAACAAGTATAATTTGAATCGTAAATTGTAGAATTCAAATCATAGAATTGTAGGATTCATATAAAATGGAATTCAAGGTGGGATTCGAATCGTTTTGCTTACGATTCGACTCAAATCGTAAATCATAAATCGTAGGATTTTTGACAACATTGGTCCATACATGGTGCATCCTGTCAAGCCAATGCTTGGGTAATTGAACCAAGTGTCCCATTTGTACATAACATGAGTATACTGTGCATGATCCTTGGGTCGAGGATCATATAATCCCTGTTTTAATCATAGTTCTTTTATCATTTTTTTGGTGGTGAGGTATCCTTTCATGCAAATGTTGCTTTTTTCCCCATCACTACATCTTATCCACATTATGCTGCAAATAACATAAAATGCCTATTTCAAGTGCAAGAAGCCATATTGATGTGACATTTCAGCTTCAAGAACTGTAGGTTTGGAATGTGTACAATTTATACTCATAGGAAATATTTTTGAGCAGGTGGATTCCGAATTATGGGAAAAATCTGTACCCAGAGTTCTTTGTCGGATCCTGTTAGTGGTGATCTAACCGTTGAAGCATCTGCAGTTCCCATACACTCCATTGATATTCAGTTGCTTCGAGTAGAGTCGATTCTCGTTGGAGATAGGGTTATGACTGAGACCTCTGTGATTCAGACCACACAGGCAAGCAACTTTGCATTACTTGACAAACTAGTTTATTGTAGTTGAATTTGTTTAACAAGAATGTTTCTTGCACTTATTAGATAGCAGATGGAGATGTTTGCCGATCCATGACTCTACCCATCTATGTCATGATTCCACGGCTTTTGGCATGTCCTACTGTGTTGGCGGGGTAAGCTGCGGTATTACTTGTTACTGGTTAGTGGTATGAATGCTTCCATTAAATAATTTAATTTCCCCATAAACAGGAACTATAGGGTGTCGCGCAGATTGTAAAGCCCCAATTCCTTCTATATGGTGGCCTACAAATAGAGGGTTAGGACTTAGGAGAAAAGGTACCAGCATCTTTTTGAATTCAACCAAAAAAGGCCAACATTGAAGGATTAGGGTGATTGGGTCCCCATGTGCGGAAACCTGTGGATCTGTTTGCTGATGAGCAGGGCCCTATAGTCCCTCTTCCTTAAAATGCTTTTATTGTGGTGCTGTATTTTCATACTAGAAAAGCCAGCTTTGTGCATATTACTTGGTTTACGAACCATGGCAGGTACCTTTTGTTTCTACTGAAACAGTTAATTTTGCATGTATGGAATATAAGTGCAACTGATGGGGCATTGAAAATGAATGCTTGGTTGGAAACTATTTGCAAGCTATAGTATGAGACACATTGCAGGAAGAACTGCATTTCTGGTTTCTAGCAATAATTGTATTTCTATTGTTCATCCTCAATAATGTATGATGTGCACGTTATAATTCATCAAGTCATCAATCTTCTTCTTCTTCTTCTTCTTCTTCTTTTTTTTTAAATTAAAAAAAAAAAAAAAAAAAAAACTTTTGTGATTAGTAATAACCTTCAGCCTCTTTAGAAATTGTTCGTGTTAGCGTACGAGTATAGATATGTGTTGTACCCAGGCTTCCTAACCATTTTTTTTTTGTCTAAAAATAGAGAGGGGAAGGGACCCAAAAACCTTAACCCTAATTCTCCACTTCATAGTTCACACAATATTAAATGTCAACAGCCTTGTCTAGTAGCGACAATTGCTGCCATCAGTAGCTGATGAGGACATCACTTCACGTACACCCTTGCATACGTATCAGAGGAGGCGGGCCACCCCAATTTCCTTGTGATTAGGCGAGTATCCATGATCGTGATGAAGACCCAATGTGCATGTGCGGGAATCTGAAAGGCCCCACACTGGGCAGATGCATATGGGCTGCTTTATGGAGTGATCTAGACCCTTGGATTGGATGGATATGATGATCGGGCCGTTGGATCACATGATTGGGATATGATGATCGGGCCGTTGGATCACATGATCGTGGATCTTCTACACTAGTTTTTCTCAGCTTTTATCAACTTATAGGATTTAGTTTCGTTTATGTTATGTTTGGACACCATTATGGGTATTTTTAGTTGATTTTAGTTAGGCTAGGGTTATTTTCGTCAAAATTCACAAAACATAGTGTTTATTGTAATTTTCAAACTTTCTGGGAGCTATAGAAGAGGGTGGGTGTGTGATTCTCTCCCTCATTGGATTTTGTGATAAAAAAAGAGAAAAAGCTCTTGCTTTCTTCTTCTTCTTCGATTTTCATGTGATCTGAAGATACTTCCATGCGATTTGGAAGGGAGATTGGTGTGAGGCTAATTTTCATCAACAGAGGTGCGAGGTCTCTATCTATCCCCACACCATAATCTCTTTTCCCTTCCATCAAGATATTTTCTTCAAGTTCTTCGATTCTCCCATCCTAAGTCTTCATCTTCTTGTAAACCCGTCTTTCCTTTACCTTTCTTCCATTCCCAAAACCTTAATCCTAAATCTAAACTCCCTAGCTTTCCTGCTTTCCCAAATTACCCAAACCCTAATTTTTACCCTAGGTTGTATTAGACCTTCTACTTTGAAATAGATCATACCCTATGCTAATTGGATATCCTCACATCCATTAGACCCTAGTTTCCTTTTATTTAACGATATCATGTTACAATGTTGGTAACTTAGCCTATGATTATGCATGATGGTCTTTTGGTTTTCATGGTGTTTGTGATGATTATGGCAATGTTTCTATTTTTTTTTTTTTTTTAAATATTAATTGTCTTAATTCTGTTACTCGATTTCGCATGTTATTTAATTAATGCATCGGACTTGCAACAAATTCGGTATCAGAGATGGTCTCTCTCTCTCTCTCTCTCTCTCTCTCTTTTTATTTATTTATTTATTTTATTTATTTATTTTTATTTTTTTAGCGTAGGTTAGTTTATCGTTAATCCCTCTTTGTGGTGAAAATTTACTATAGAACCCCTTAACCCAAATCGTAAAAATCGCTAAGCTTTCGGGCGCTCCACCCTCAACCCGGGCAGGGGCGTGCTGCCCCCTTCACCCCCGATGATCTTGACCTGCGTACCGACTCTGCGAAGGGGATGTATTTTGTTGAGTTTAGTTAGCCATTTTTCTAAGTTTTGTTGAGTCCCCTTATAGATATAGGCTATATTGGATTTTATCATTGTTCTAACATTGTCCTAGGACCTAGAGTTTTCCTTTTAGAGTTTCCTTGTATATGCCCACTTGTTTCGGATGTATTTTTGGTTTACAACCCATAATGAATCTAAAGCAGATTGCCGAGGTCTTTAATGTTATCAATAACCGTTTGATGATCATTGAAGCGCACAATAGAATCATTGCCTCTCAATTAACCGCGACCAATGCATGCCTCAATCAACTTAAGGCCTCCTTACATGCATACCCCGACACGGGAAGACGTTTAATCTCAGGCTGGAGATCAAGTTGTTAGACGGGAGCGTGGTCGTGGCCAAGGCGCTGGCCATGGTCGAGCACACGTGCCACACTACCACACGAAGAGCGTTATTATGATTGTTATGATCCAGATGCATACGTCATGAAAGGTGTCAAAGTCGAGGCTCCTGGTTTTGATGATTACTTGGACCTCAAAGCATTCCTTGATTGGTTGGCAGACATGGACTACTATTTTGAATGGTATGATATGTCTGATGCCTGTCGAGTGAGATTTACCAAGATGAAGTTGGTCGGACAGGCCAAACTTTTTTAGACCAACATGGAGCGTAAAATTGAAAGGAGAGGAGAACCACTAGTTGTGCATGGGGCTGAGATGAAAGAGGTCCTTAAAGAAAAGTATCTCCCTCTTTCTTATCACTGAGGCTCTTAAACTAGTGGCATGCTTTGCGCTAGGGATCCATGACCATGCCCGATTACATCGCTAGGTTCGGGGAGTACATGATGCGATGTGACATTGACGAGGACCTGATGATTATGTTATCCAGAATCAGGACGGGCCTCCACTTTGAGATCTAACGAGAACTTTATTCTCGTGATGTTGGCACATTGGAGCACATGTACCAAATGGTGCAAGACATTGAACACTACCTCAAGGCACCAGTTGGTAAACGTTATGACTCTCGAGATCTAAATTTCAAGATTTACTTTTAAAGGGCTAAGCTTAACATAGAGAGTCAGTCTAGACCCAAAATTGGGTCCCATCCTAACCCTAGAGATGTTAAAGGAAAAGGTATAACAAGTGCTAGCTCTAGGGGAGGTGAGCAAACGCGATGCTTCAATTGTTATGGAGTTGGCCACTTTGCGCATCAATGTGTAATTGACGATGGTGAGGAAGGAGATAAACAAGGTGATTATGAAGAAGAAGTCTATCAGCCCAATACCACTGGTGCTAATGATTAGGAAGAAGAAGAAGATACCACACCACTTACAGTAGTCAGGTGCGCCTTGGCCAATGCTACGAAGAATGATGATTGGCATCAGACTATGATATTTTACACCTATGAAAAATGTGAAGAGAAGAATTGCAAGGTGATCATCAATAGTGGTAGTCGTACCAATGTGGTCTCCACTAGCAATTTGTCCCGTTTGGGTTTGAAAATTGAACCGCACCTTCAACCCTATAGAGTGTTGTGGGTGGATGCATCTTCTATGCCTGTTACCCAGCGATGTCTCGTGCCCGTTAATTTTGGATCCCATTTAGATTCGCTGTAGTGCAACGTCTTACCTATGGATGTTAGACGCATTATTTTGGGACGACCTTGGCTATTCGACCACGATGTGATGATATACGACCGCTCAAATGTATGTTCATTCATGCATCAAAGCAAAAAGATATCTTTAGTTCCTCTCCCACCAAAAAAGCAATGCGGAGAAGAAAACTGAGGGGAAGTCAGGTAACCAAAGGGATACGAGGAAGCCCCAACCTTAGTCTCTCCATGTTATCAACGCCAAGGAAATTGAGAGAGAGACTATGGTGGATTCGATGGTGTACGCCTTAGTGGCGAGAGAAGTTACACCCGAGGTTAGCGTAGAGGGACCCTAAGGTGAAGCCGATTTTGGACGAGTTTCATGATGTATTTCCAGAGGACTTACTAGATGAGCTTCTACCCATGAGGGACAATCCAACATGCCATTTATCTTATCCCATTCGGGTGACCAATTTGATTACCTTGTTCATTGTCCAGACGGGTTGTATCTGGATATGATTTTGGATCGCCATACGCAAGTCACCAATGAATCTGGCAACCTGTTACGACTCAGTCTCGACTAGATTGTTTTTCGCTGACAAGTGATAGAATTCCTCTGTATAATCCCTCACGGATCGGCTACCCTGTCGATAATTCTAGTATTGTTGGAACCAGTGTTCGAAATATCGGTATCACACTATGTATCGCACCATTGGGATACAGATACGTATCGGTTATCGCACGGGATATATCGTTTGTAGGGCTGTACACAAACCGGGCTAGCCCGATTAGCTCGCTCGACTCGGCCCGACCCGGAACTAAGTTCGGGTCGCGACGGGCCATTTTCTTCGGCTCGAAACTGAGTTTGGGCCGAGTTCGAATAGGTTCCAGTTCGACCCGACTTGGCCTGACTCGGCCCGACTCGGCATATATATATATATATATATATATATATATATATATATATATATATATTTTTTTTTTTCTAAATTCTTACCCAGTTACCCTAACCATTTACAGCAATCTAAGCTGTCCAAATCGTGGGTCCCTTTGTAGAGGGAGCAAAGTCCCAAAAATCTATGACAAAAGCCCTTCCCAAAAATCAAGGCCGTTCAAGTTACCTGCCAAAGCTCTTCCCATGGAGTAGATGGAGCAGAGTAAAAAACTCAAGGCCGTCCAAATCGTGGGTCTGAAACTGGCCCAAACTCGCCCGATTGCTGATTGGGCCGGGTTCGGGCTGGTTTGGCTGGTGACCGGGCTGGGCTGGGCCGGGTTGAGCCCAATTCGACTCGGTTCAGTCCGATGTACACCCCTAATCGTTTGTATCGCATAATTTATCGCACTTTTTGGGAAACATGGGGAAACATTGAGAAAATGGTTGAATTTTTTAACGAAACTTTCGGGATTGTTTAAAAAGCCCTTAATACACACTTTTAAATCATAACATCTCAAAAAAAATATGCACATAATAAGTTTCCTTTGTATAGGGTCCTAAGCTATGCGATGTTTAACTGAACTAATGCAACTATATTTAAATTGGATGCATGATATTTATAAATATATCATAGTTATGTATGAAAACACAACCAATTCATTAAAGTAAATGACATAGTGGACCTTGAAGTGACGCACCAAGTTCTGTGGGGCCCAACATGATGTATGTGTTGTATCTACACCATCCATCCATTTAGATATATCATTTTAGGCCATGAGAAAAAGAATGAGTCATATCTAAAGCTCGAGTGGACCCCACCATAGAAAACAGTGGAGAGGGTGACGCCCCTTATTAAAAATTTGTAAGGGCCACGAAAGTTTTCAATCAAGCTGAAATTTGTTTTTTCCTTTCTTTCTTGTCTGTCTGAACTTATAAACTATAAACAGGTTGGATCTCAGATAAACATCATAGTGGACCTTAGGAAGGTTTCAACGGTGGGCGTCCCTATCCCCACTGTTTTCTGTGGTGGGGTCCACTCTAGATTTGGATCTGACTCATTCTTTGTCTCATGCCTTAAAATGATATACCCAAATGTATGGACGGTGTAGATACAACACATACATCATGGTGGGCCCCACAAAACTTGGTGCATCACTTCAGTAGCCAGTCTGGCTACGCAACCCGTCAGTATCTTCCGCGCGTGGGGAGACGGATTGGCTACTCCCCCTGACACTGGCCTCATGGCTGGTGGTCAGTGCTCTGTGGGCCCCACCATAATGTATCTGTTTCATCCATTTCTTTGGATCATTTTAGGGATTGATACAAAAAATCATAGGGATATAAATTGCTGGTGGACCACACCAAAGGAAAACAATAATGATTGGATATCCACCATTAAAATCCTCCTAAGGCCCACTGTACTGTTTATTTGACATCCAATCTGTTGATTGGGTCCTAAAGACCTAGATGAAGGGAAAAAATAAATATCTGGTTGATCCAAAGCTTTTATGGCTTCCAAAACATTTTTAATGGTCAACGTTCATTCAACACTGTTTCCTGTAATATGGTCTACTTGAGTTGTGTATATGGTTCAATTTTGGGCTCAACACCTAAAATGATCAGTAAAAACGGATGGATGGCGTGGATAAACCACGTGTAATCACGGTGGGCCTGTCATGATGTATGTGTTGTATACATATGGCGTCATATGTATACAAGACGTCACTAAGTTACGTGGGTCCCACCATGATGTATTTTTTCTATCTACACTGTCCATACATTTGAAGAGATCATTTTATAGCCTGAGCCAAAAAATGGGTCAGATCCAGAGCTCGAGTGGACCCCACCATAGAAAACAGTAGAGAAAGGTTTCAACGGTGGAAATCAGTATCACCACTGTTTCCTGTGGTATGATCTTAGATTTTTCTAAATTTTGGGATCAACCCTTAAATCAGATGGGAAAACGGATGGACGGTGTGGATGGACCACATACATTAAAGGTGGGCCTAAGTAAGTTTACTGAGTACGATATGAGCGTACTGAGTTACGCACCATGACAAGCCTTTACCCCATCCGCGGAAGCGGATTGCGCACTGTGTACTGAGTAAACTGTGGGGCCCATTGTCATTCATGCATTTTATCAATTCCGTCCATTCGTTTTATCATATAATTTCAGGGCTTTAAACAAAAAAATAATCATATCCAAAGCTCAAGAGGACCACACCACCTGAAACAGTTTGAATTGACGTCTACCATTGAAAAGTTCTTGGGGGCCCACAAAAGTTTTAGATCAAGATGATATTTGAGATTTTGATATACTTTATTTTTGGGCTCAACCCCTAAAATGATCTGGAAAAACGGATGGATGGCGTGGATGAACTATATGACTTCACAATGGGCCCTTATCGTACTGAGTAACTCGGTATGCAATCCGATTTCCCCATCCGCGCCCCTCTTTCACTTTCCCTCTCCTTTTTTAACCCCATCCACGCAGTCCGATCCGTCTTTCATGCACGCAAGGGTTCGTCCCCTCAAATCTCGTTCCGGAAGGAACGGTTCGTCGATCTGGCCTAATTCCTTGTCGGAATCTCCGAGAAAGAGGGAAGTTGAAGAAAATGGCAAGAAAATCCTACTTACCTGTCGAATGGCCCACCTCTGATCACTGCTACGATTAGGTACTCTCCGATTTCTTTTCTTTTTTTCTAATTCATTTTTTTTTATTTTAATTCTCCACAACCCGGATCCGATTTTTATGGTGTTTGTGGGTGGTTAGCTACCGTGGGACTCGTGAGTCCCCTGCAATCCACCCGTGACTGTCCGTGCGTTTGTCAATGTCCGACAATAATGGAGAGAAAATCGCGCGATATCGTCGATATATTGTGTGATATCGACGATATATTGGCTGATATCTGAATTTTGGAGTTTTTGGTATCTTCCGAGGGTTATTGCGAGTGTATCATCTCGCAGTGGTGCGATAACGATAACATCGGCCGATATATTGGCCAATAGTATCGATACTTCAAACACTGGTTGGAACAATACCTCATCATAGTCACTCGGCACGAATCGTGTTTGTATCAAAGCTTCATCCACTGCCACGTGTGGATGGGTGCTTTCATCTACCTAGTTTGAGTAAGTTGGAGTTATTCTCACCGAGTTGAGGATCCGCCCTTCAACTTGTAGGTTGCAAGCTTGACCTTTTTCTCCTCAGGAATCTCCATGTAGTCAAAGAATCACTCAAATTAAAAAAAGCCAATAGAGGAAGTCCTCAATGTAAAGTTGGCCATTGAAGCTAGGGAGATCGATCTTCATTCTAAAATCCCTATCTCAATTTGGCTTGATGCCCATTCATTTTTCTTGTTGGATAATCATATCATCAATCTCCTCATCGCTAGATCCACCATCTCATTGGTATCATGCCATGAACATGATGATTGCGAGCCCCAACCCCAACCTGAGGCCGCTCATCATCACTAACACGGATTTTCCCTTAAGGCCTCCATCATGCGGTCAAGAGCTGCTTGCAATCCTTGTATTGCTTGCTGATTCTCCCTTTGGAAAACTTCAAGCGTTGCCACTCTAGAATTAATCCCTGGAGCACCGTCATTGTTGCTTGTAACATCATTAGATGCTATCGAACTGAGGAAAAGCCGCGCTTTAATACCAACTGACGTAGGGAAGAACGTGTAGGGATAATGAGAGGAATATGACTGTCTTCCTCAAGTGTGCTTAAAACCTTGAATCCACGAGGTAGTTTCTTGAATCCACACGATAAAAAGAGATAAAAAGCTCCAATATTTTATTGAATAATGTCTAACGTATATTTTTCTCAATCACACCATTAATAAAGAAAAATAGACCAAAATTTGTAATTACCAAAAATAGCGAAATTCTAACCCTACTAGAAGTTACCCAAAATAGTAAAACTCCTCTAAAGCCTAATTTGCCAAAAATCGAAAGTCTATACAAACCTTACTAGAAGAGTTCTCACATGATTACAAGTTATTTCTAAAAAAAGAAGAATCTAAAACTCTAAAAATAAGGAAATACTACAAAATTCAGAATTACTAAAAATAGTAAAATTTTCCTAAAATCCTGTTTTTGAATTGGAAGCGTGTGTTTTCTTGTGAAACAGACTAATGCGACCGACTTTGTGGGTTGGTTGGCCGCGGATGGCTTGTTCCAATCAAAATTCACAAGTCGTGCGTCTCGTAATGATACCCGGATCGTGACTGATTTATGGTTCACACATCAAATGACAATTTCTCCCTATCCGGACTGATTTTCTTCGATCCGGATGCGCCTAGGGCCCAATTACATCATCTCCTATGTAGGAAAGGGCCCAGATCTAATAGATTACTTACGCTTCTGTTTGGCCTTCTTCTGGTCCAACCATGCTAGGAATGTACATGTGCCACGTCCTATATCAGTTATTTGTAGATTGTCATATCGAGTGGGTGAGCATTTAGTCAATTGTTAGCATATCAATTTGGATGATGTTTCCGTCAGCTCACTAGGCTCATTATGGGATGTGCATGGTTTCTCTAGATATGTTGGATGGGTTGTCGTTGGTGGAGATTCCTGCTTAAGTTTCTTGGGATGCATGCATCACCAGAGGAAAGCTAGCAGAGTGCATTAGTTAGAGAGTACAAGTGTTGGAAAATTGTAATTGATAATAGAGGATGCAAAATCAATTTCTCCAAGTGATGATTTTGTTGATGCATTGGGTCCGGGATTTTTAGAGTGGTATCATGTGCTGACTTGCTGATGCGGACACCAGGCCATTCAAACTATATCGACGCAGGAGGCGTGCATTACCCGTGTCAATGTGGTTAGATGACGGATACGGGTCGAGTTTCTAGAGGTCGAAGACCTTACACGTGTTCGTAACATGTGTAAGTTGCTTAGAGGAGACATGTGGACCATTGGATCACAAGGAGGGTGTGATCGGACCGTTGGATCGTCACGGCCCACCTTCATTACACCACCTTCACAGCACTATCATCGGGGCCCATTGGGCATCTTGGATTTCCATTTAGTTTATGAACATTTGAATTAATTATGTTTTGAAATAGTTTGTGCACAATTTTGTGCGAATTTCTTTTTTTTGAAACTTTTTTTAGTAGGGGTATTTTGGTAATTTCGTGTAATTACGAATTTTATAAGGGTTGCCCTAAACCCATAGCACATTATGTTATGTTGATGAAAGAAAAAAGATGAAAGTTTTTTGCTTCTGACAATCTCGTCTTCGACTTCCAGTGATTGGAAGAGGGCGTGAGGCCCAGGTAAACGATTTCTCATCCCCTACTTCTTTCCCCTTCTCTCTTTTCTAAAGGTATTCTTCTCTTTACCCCATTTTCTTCTTTCTCTCCTAATCTCAAAAGATTTTCATTCTTTTTTTTCATCCCCACATAAAACCCATCACCCAACTCTATATTTGAAGAGCCATCATATTTTTTTTCTGAATTTTTCAGATATCCAATCCAGGAAATTCCTATTTTTTTGGATTAGAAAATCTACTTGGATCGTTAGACGGACCTATTGCAAGACGAAAGTTCTATCTTTCGCGGGATTCAATTAAATTCTGATTTTAAGATTTAACACTTCGTGTTTGTGATGGATGACCCTAATCAATGCTATATTGACCTTATTTCTTTCTTGTGTTTATGATGTATGAATTAGGCTGATTTTTATTGTTTTTTTTTTAAGATTGCATGAATCTGTCCCTTTTCAAATACCATGCTCATTTAAGTTTAGATTAGGCCGTCCTACATCAATTTTGGTATCAGAGCTTGGTTCTTGCATTGGGTCGTCTTAGTTCGAGTTATTGAGTCTAGATATTTATTTATTTATTTTCTAGGGTTTCATGCATCGCATATAGAGGCTAAATCTGAAATTTTTAGATTTGCAAAAAAAAAAAAAAAAAAAAAGAAAAAAAAAAGAAAAAAAAAAAGTATAGATCTGAATTTTTCCACATTTGCATCATTCTAAAGGTTAAGATCAGCGGTGTCTATAGTCTTGTGTCAAAACAATCTCCCAGAGTCGTGTTTTAGGAAACCTAAGTTGAGTCTTATTGTGTATGCCCACTCGGACTGGTAGAGGATTTAGTCTACACCCGCTTTTCAATATGGAACAGTTGACTGAGATGATGAACACGATCAACCAATGTTTGACCGCCATTGAGGCGCAATCCAAGAACATGAATAACCGTATGAATCAGATAGAAGCATCCCTAAGAAAAACCTCCGACATTGGAGGGGATGAATAGTCTCACGTAGGGAGAGTAGTTGAGGAGCAGGTAGGAAATCGCGGTAGAGGTCGTGGAGTACGTGGCCGAGGGGTAGGATGTGGAGGGGCGCGAAATCCGCAGCCCGCTGTTGAGTATCAATATCGTTATAATGCCGATGAGAGGGTCTTAAAGAGTATTAAAGTAGATGCTCCCTAGTTTTGATGGGCGTCTTGACCCAAAAACATTCTTTGATTGATTAGCAGATATGGATCATTATTTCGAATGGTATGAGATGTCTCAACAAGTGCGGTTTGCGAAAATGAAACTTGTTGGTCAAGCTAAATTGTTTTGGACAAATACGGAGCGTAGGATCGAGAGATCAGGAGGTGTCCCAGTTGCACATTGGGTAGAGATAGAGGAGTTATTAAAGGAAAAATATCTTCCTCTCTCTTACCGTCAAAAGCTCCTAGATCAATGGCAAGCATTACGCCAAGGATCTATGTCGGTTGCAGATTACATCGAAAAATTTGAAGAGTATATGATGCGGTGTGATATTTAGGAGGATCCCTTAGTGACGCTGGCGCGTTTCAAAGTGGGTCTTCGCGTGGATCTGTAGCGTGAGCTTATGACCCATGCAGTGAGTGACTTGGATCAGGCTTACCAAGTTGTACAGGAGTTAGAACTTTACCTAAAGTCTCCTGTCACGAGGTGGTTTGAGTCCCAAGACTCTACTGTTAGATCTGGTTTTAGAGGAACCAAACTTAACATTGGAAGTCAGCTTAGGGTGCAGGCTAGTGCACCGTCTAAGCCTAAGGATGATAAGGGCAAAGGTGTCCTTGGTGCCAATCCTGGCAGTGGTAGTCACTTGAGATGTTATGAGTGTGGAGGTACATGTCATTTCACATACCAGTGCATGCACTGCACGACGAAGACTCACCGGAAAGCCTTAGTCATAGACGAGTCAAATGAAAATGCGGATGACATGGGTGATTGTGAAGTTGAGGAATATCATCCAGAGATAGGTGCTAGTGATTATGAAGAAGAAGAACCAGAGACTGCACCACTAGCTGTAGTTAGATGTGCTTTAGCGCAGGCCAAAGAGAGTGATGATTGGCGCAGAAGCACAATTTTCTACACGTTAATCAAGAGCGGTGACAAAAATTGCAAAGTCATCGTGGATAGTGGTAGTTGCACCAACGTGGTCTCAGCTAGCACAGTCAATCGTTTGGGTTTGAAACCCATCCCTCACCCTCAACCCTACAAGGTTTCTTGGGTTGACACGTCTTCTATGCCTGTGTCCCGGCAGTGTTTAGTCCCCATCCAAATCGGTTCATATAAAGACATGTTGTGGTGTGATATTTTACCTATGCATGTAGGTCACATCATTATAGGGAGGCCATGGTTATACGATAGAGATGTCACGATTTTTGGTCGTTCGAACATGTGTACATTCACGCATGAGGGTAAGAAAATTAAGATTAATCCATTGCCACCCAAGAGCCACACGGACAAGGCTAGGGATGTGAAAACGAGTCAATCAAGGAAGGATGTGAGGAAATCTATTCCGAAGTATGTACATATCATAAATGCAAAAGAGTTTGAGAAAGAGATAGGATGATTCGATGGTGTATGCCCTAATGGCTAGGGAAGTTACACCCGAGGTTCATGTAGAGTTACTCCCTGAGGTGACTTCAGTTCTTGAGGAGTACAGTGATGTATTCTTTGAGGATTTACCGGATGCGCTTCCACCTATGCGGGACATCCAACATGCCATTGATTTCGTCCCAGGGTCTACTTTACCGAACTTTTCTCATTACAGGATGAATTCTGCAGAGCATGCAGAGTTGCATAGACAGGTGAATGAGCTCCTAGAAAAAGGTTTCATCCGTGAGAGCATGAGTTCATGTGCCGTACCAGCGCTATTAACGCCTAAGAAACATTGTACGTGGCGGATGTGTTTGGATAGTAGGGCCATTAATAAGATTACGATCAAGTATCGGTTTCCGATACCGAGGCTTGATGATATGTTAGACATGATGGCCAGATCTACAATTTTTTTCAAGATAGACCTCAAGAGCGGGTATCACCAGATATGCATACGCCCTGGAGATGAGTGGAAGACAGCCTTCAAGACGAAGGATGGGTTGTACGAGTGGTTGGTCATGCCCTTTGGCTTGACTAATGCACCCAGTACTTTTATGCGTGTGATGACCCAGGTTTTGAGACCCTTTATGGGGAAGTTCTTAGTAGTTTATTTTGATGACATACTCATATATAGTACCACTAAAGAGCTGCATCTCGACCACTTGAGGCAGGTCTGTAGTGTCCTAAGGGCGGAGAGGTTATGTGCGAACCTTAAGAAATGTTCGTTTCTGTCTGATAGGGTCGTCTTCTTAGGGTTCATAGTGTCGTCTGTAGGGATGTGAGCAGATCCAGAAAAAAGTCAAGGCCATAGCTGACTGGCCTGAACTGCGGAACATACATGAAGTGAGAAGCTTTCATGGCTTAGCCACATTTTATCGTCGGTTCATTCGAGAGTTTAGCACTATTATGGCTCCCATTACTGATTGCATTAAAAAAGGAGAGTTCATATGGTCTAAGGCTGCAGCTAAGGCATTCAAAGATATTAAGGACAAGATGATAGAGACTCCCGTCATGCGTCTTCCAGATTTTTCTAAAGTCTTTCAAGTAGCATGTGATGCTTCAGGCGTAGGTATAGGAGTACTAAGCCAAGAGGGTCATCCAGTTGTCTATTTCAGTGAGAAGCTGAATGAGGCAAAATAAAAGTATTCTACCTATGACAAAGAGTTTTATGCGGTTGTGCAGTCGCTACGTCATTGGCGTCATTATCTTCTACCGTAAGAATTTGTCTTGTTTTCTGATCACGAGGCTTTGAGGTATTTGAATTCCCAAAAGAAGCTTAACCCAATGCATGCCAAGTGGGCAGCGTTTCTTTAGGAATATTCATTTGTTTTGAAATATAAAGCCGGGACCGAGAACAAACCAGCCGATGCCCTTAGTAGGAGAGTGACATTGCTCAACTCCTTGATTGTAGAAGTTGTCGGGTTTGAGCAATTGATAGACGAGTATCCCGTGTGTCCGGATTTTGGGAGAACATATGTGTCATTCTTAAGTACCCAGCATAGTTCGGGTGAGTTCGTGCTGAAAGATGGTTTCCTTTTCAAAGGAGACCGACTTTGTATTCCCCGCGCTTCCCTCCGGGATTTCCTTGGGAGCTTCATGCTGGAGGTATTGCTGGCCATTTTGGTCGAGATAAGACCATCGCCCTAGTAGAGGATCGATTTTATTGACCAAGTCTCAAGCGAGACGTAGCCAAAATTTTAGGGCAATGTCGAACATGTCAACTAGCAAAACAGAAGAAGCAAAATACTGGATTGTACACGCCATTGCCAGTGCCACACGCACTATGACAAGACATTACTATGGATTTCGTGCTTGGACTTCCCAAGACAATTAAAAAGCACGATTCCATTTTTGTGGTCATGGACCGTTTCTCAAAAATGGCCCACTTTCTCCCTTGTTCTAAAACGTCCGATGCGTCCAACATAATTAAGATTTTCTTTGAAGGGGTGGTTCGATTACATGGTTTGCCTAAGACTGTAGTGTCTGACAGGGATGTCCAGTTTACTAGTTATTTTTGGAAGACATTATGGCATATGATGGGTACGAGACTCCAGTTCTCGTCTGCCTATCATCCTCAAACTGATGGCCAAACTGAGGTTGTGAATCGAAGTCTCGAAAATCTAATACAATGTTTGGTGGGTGAACACGTTAAAACTTGGGACTTAGTCCTGCCAGTTGTCGAGTTTGCATATAACAGTTCAGTTAATAGGTTTACGAGTATGAGTCCATTCAAGATTGTTAGTGGTTACAAACATAGACTACCCATAGATTTGTTACTTATGTCAGTCATCCAGAGCACCTCAGAGTTAGCCGATGCATTTTCCCATCACATTCATGAGTTGCATGTAGAGATTACGAGGCGGATAAATGCTAGTAAAGAACAATATAAAATTTCAGCTGACTTACATCGTAGAATTCAAGAATTTAATAAGGGTGATTATGTAATGGTTAGGATGAGGCTAGAACGGTTCCCACAGGATATCGTTAAGAAGTTACAAGCACGCAGTGCTGGACCATTTAAAATTCTGAAAAAAATTGGGTCCAATGCGTATGTGATAGATCTTCCACCTCGCATGGGGATTAATTCAACATTCAATGTGGAGGATCTGATGCCTTGTTCAAGCCATCCCATAGACCCTAATTTTGTTTCAAACCATTGGCCAATTTCTGAATTTTCTTCCCAACCTATACCATCTATGCCTACTATATCTGAGATAAGAGAAGAAATTGAAGGAATTGTGGATGAGAAAATTGTTTCCACTCGAGATGGTGGATTTCAGAGGTACTTAGTGAAGTGGAAGAATAGACCATCATCCGACTGTACATGGTTAACAGAAGCAGAGTTGCAGCGACTAGATCCAAATTTGTTAGAAAAATACAAGAGTTTTATCTCGCCGGAGTCGAGATCTTTTCAGCCGATGGGAGTTGATGCGGACACCAGGCCATTCAAAGTATATCGACGCAGGAGGCGTGCATTACTCGTGTCAATGTGATTAGATGACGGATACTGGTCGGGTTTCTAGAGGTCGAAGACCTTACACACGTGTTCGTAACATGTGTAAGTTGCTTAGAGGAGACGTGGACCATTGGATCTCGAGGAGGGTGTGATCGGACCGTTGGATCGTCACGGCCCACCTTCATTACACCACCTTCACAGCACTATCATTGGGGCCCATTGGGCATCTTGGATTTCTATTTAGTTTATGAGCATTTGAATTAATTATGTTTTGAAATAGTTTGTGCACAATTTTGTGCAAATTTTTTTTTTTTTTTGAAACTTTTTTTTAGTAGGGGTATTTTGGTAATTTCATGTAATTACAAATTTTATAAGGGTTGCTCTAAACCCACAACACATTATGTTATGTTGATGAAAGAAAAAAGAGGAAAGCTTTTTGCTTCTGACGATCTCGTCTTCGACTTCCAGTGATTGGAAGAGGGCGTGAGGCCCAGGTAAACTATTTCTCATCCCCTACTTCTTTCTCCTTTTCTCTTTTCTAAAGGTATTCTTCTCTTTACCCCATTTTCTTCTTTTTCTCCTAATCTCAAAAGATTTTCATTCCTTTTTTTCATCCCCACATAAAACCCATCACCCAACTCTATATTTGAAGAGCCATCACATTTTTTTTCTGAATTTTTCAGATTTCCAATCCAGGAAATTCCTATTTTTTTGGATTAGAAAATCTACTTGGATCGTTAGACAGACCTATTGCAAGACGAAAGTTATATCTTTCGCCGGATCCAATTAAATTCAGATTTTAAGATTCAACACTTCGTGTTTGTGATGGATGGCCCTAATCAATGCTATATTGACCTTATTTCTTTCTTGTGTTTATGATGTATGAATTAGGATGATTTTTATTGTTTTTTTTAAAGATTGTATGAATCTGCCCCTTTTCAAATACCATGCTCATTTAAGTTTAGATTAGGTTGTTTTACATCACTCGTGTGGCATTAGGTCCGGGTATTATGTGCGTTATTTGAGCTTTGTACTGAGAGTGGCATGTTATATGCATGTGCTGACTTGCCATGCACATGACACATATATCTCAATCCAAACAGCCGAAATCATTGATTGATTGACCCTGGGTCCGGGATTTTTAGAGTGGTATCATGATCGTCAAAATAGGATGCATGTGCGTTATTTGAGCTTTGTACTGAGAGTGGCATGTCATATGCATGTGCTGACTTGCCATGCACATATATGCACTCATATATCTCAATCCAAACAGCCAAAATTATTAATTGATTGACCCTGGGTTCTGTCTGATTGATTGACGTTCCTCTCTGGATTTGAACCACTGACTAATTTTCGTTTTGGTATTTTACAATGCTCAACCTGAGAATTCCTGTCATATATTTCTTGGGTTTTCAGTTTGTACAAGTAGGACCCATGTTTTGCTTATCCAAAGTATTGATATGATGGGCCTCACTATGGATGCTCCATGCACCAAACACATCCCAGGTTGGAAGACCCTAGCGTCCCACTGAATTTTTGGTCCTCTTTTTTTTTTTTTTTAAAATATATTTTATTTATTTAGTTTTTGATGTAGACGGTTGCTGTATTTTCTATCTTAACCATTATTTGCTGGTCACCAGTTGAAGGGTGAGAATTTGCACATCAGGGTGATTTTGAGTGCATGGTCATCCAGTGTACTGTCCAACATACCTATGTTCTGATCACTGAACCATGCATCCTGCTCACAGTCAAAACTCAGGGCAAAATTCAGTCATATTAGCAAAGATGACTAGGTTGCAGTGGTCTGTGTTCTGATTTAAACCCTTCCTGCAGGTAGATATTCTGACTGTGTTGAAACGAGTCAGAAAGAATCATAATGGTTTCAGTTTCTGGGAAAGTCGCACTGCTGAACCTTTTTTTGACTCCCTGCTCCTCTTCATCAAACCGAAACCCAAGTGTACTTTTAGATACCTTTCTTGTCCCTTCCCATTAACCATGCGAGTGAGTGCTGGCCGCCAAACAGGCGCTTAGGATTATCCAGGGTGATTTACGGGTTAGGGCCCATACATGGTGCTGAAAATTTGGATGATTAGGATTTCAGGTATATATTTGCATGTGTAAAATGTGTGCGCATGTGCGTGCGTGTGATGAGCTTTGGTAATCCCGTAAGTGTGTAGGATATGCCATCTGTGGTACAGTCTGATATAATTCCTCTATTGACATTTGTCATTACTGCTTTACCTTCTTTATGGGTTTCTCTGTATGACACAGTTCTAAAACTCGGTTACTTGAAACTCAGTCAGTTGAACCAACTCACCTCGACGAGATTACGGCCAAGTCACCATAAAACTTGGTTGTATGCATGACTTGGCGTTAATAGTCGAGTAAACTTAAAGACAACTTGATTCAACATGACTCAAAGCAAGTCACTCGCTTGGGAAGATTTTTATTTTATTTATTTTATTTTTATTTTTATTTTTATTTTTTTGTAGAAAATAAGAAATAGATTTTGAATCTGAGACCTCTAGCAAATGGAGTGATGTCTCTAATCAATAAGCCACTTGAGCACTTGCATCTTCCATTATTTCTATACTGTCTCTAATTAATATATTTATAAATAATATTTAATGTAATTTTAAATTATCGAGTTGAGTCCAGTGAAGATTCGTCCAAGTCTTTGAGTCAACCCAACGTGGCTAGATGTCAGGTTTTCGAGTCTTTGAACTATGGTTTGACATGCCATGTCCCGTTAGATTTCAAAAAAAAAAAAAAAAAAATCATGGCTACAAATTACATATTTCAATCTCATGAGGTACTTTCATATTTCTTGCATTTTGGTAATGATCTTAAGAATCTTTTGCAATGTAATTAATACGTGTTGAATTCCAGGTGCAGGCCATTTTCGATCGAGTTTCAGGTTTCCATAATCATTAGCTTCGAGTCTGAGATATCCAAACTATATCCCAAATCTGATCTCAGGACACCTAGGCTGTGGGTAAGTGTTAAAGTTTCGAAGTGTGCTTCTAGAGTTCAGTGTGCATTTGGGGCCATTTCTTAAATAGTGGCAACTCATCCTCCGTACATGTGGAACACATAAATCCAGATATCCAAGTTGTGGGCTCCATTCTGGATGTTGCATATCACAAAGATCACACCAGTTGGACTACAGTAACCATTCAACTGCCAATGTCGGTAGTTTAGCCAGTGGGATTTGGGGGCTACGATCCATCCGCTACTGGGCCTATGATTTGGACGGTCTGGACTGATGTACATGTATGAAACTGGTATGGTTGATGATTCTGCACCCATCCAAGAGTTGGCAGCAAATGCGCCCTTAGCCTAGCCCTTATGTTTTAAGCTTTACTAAGCCCATTCACATGTTGAAGTCAGCTAATACACATACTATCACATATGCCAGTGTGGCAGACATGTAAGAATCAGGTCATCCACCAGTCATGTGGGCCACAATTACTGAACCAATGTAGGACTGTGAAAACTTGACTGAAGTTTTCTAACCCGTCCACTTATTTCTAATATCATGGCACACCTACTGAATGGACGACGGTTATCATTCGGCAGTAGCATCTACACGGTGAGGTCCACATGACGGATGACTTTGACATTTCACGTGTGCACCATGCCGATGTATGCGGCCACATGTGCATTAGCTTGTACATGCATGTGGGCTTAGCAAAGCTCATGTTTTTAATCAAACACTGTTGGTTCTTTGTTTCTAATGGTGGTTATCTCTTTCTTGATTTTCAGCTGGCAATGGAGACGCTACCACTGAGATTATACCGAACGAAGTGAGTGGTAATGAATGGCAAAAATGCCAAAATCTTCATTTTATACTGCCGTAAACAACAACCTGCAGTGAATTAATGTATTGCCTTGATTAGTGTTCTCAGAGTGATGATTTGGCACTACGTTGGTAATTGGGTTGTCTCATATAATCATATTGCTGATCAGATATGTATGCATAATTAAGTTTGCATTTGGATGTGCAGGTGAATCGAATTGAGAACATTTCAATTTAATCAAAAGGATATTACAATCGAACGTGATGTGATCACGACCATTCAAATAATGGCAGAAGAAATGGACAATGAGACAGCTTCCACTCTTACTGACCATTTTGCCTGGGTTTTTAACTGTTTGGTTGTGATTATCCAGTCATGCTTATTTTTGCTTATGTGCAATCTATGACGGATTCCTCCCATTCAACGGTCGCTCATGGTTGTCACTTATCATATGACACCATAGTTAAGGTTGGTATGAAGAATTTGTTCATGATCATGATTTGGGAAACATTAATACAGTATGGTATAGAAATAATCTGATCATGAGCACTGGCCCAGCTTAGATAATCGCTTTATCGGCTTTGTCTTCAACATATGAAGCGGGGTCACAGTTGAAGAATAAACGTTCATGGTATTCTGGATACATTGGTTCACATGGCCCAATCGATTGATCTGAACTTTCTCTTAAATCCAGAGCGCATTTCATGAACTACTATGCACACTGACCGGATGATTGAATCCATCGTTGATCTGGTCATATTTTCTACAGCCACACCTTTACCAAGCCGTGGATTGGATGGTTAGGATTTTTTATTATTATTTAGAAGTGATTCTTTATAATCATAAGTAACCAATGATGGGCCCTAATAAATAGATGGACCAAATTGTTGATTGGACCTTTTTGTGTGTGTGTGTGTGTGTGTTATAAAGTCCCGAGCATCCTGAAGGCTGTTGATCAAATTGTCAACATTTGTAAGATTGGTTTGATTTTTGCCAGGTAGCCCATGAAATGTGCATTGGACCTGATGAAAGATGCTTTAAAATGTGAAGGATTTAAAATTAGATGGGCTAAAGAGAATATATGAGTGCAATTTTATTTATAATAAGAATGAAAATGAGAAAAAGTTAAGATTGCTAACTAAAAAGTTTTTGACCACTTTCAATACCCAGGGGCAATAATTCATGAGAGGAGAGATCGAAAACGATGTTGTTTATAGAATTCAAGCTGGGTGGAATAAATGGAGATATGCCTCTGGAGCTTTATGTGATCATGATATACCACTCAAATTGAAATAGGCTAACTATAAGACCAGCCATGCTTTAATGGGATAGAACATTGGGCAATTAAAAAATAACATTTTTATTGCATGTGTAGCTGAAACGAGGATGTTGAGATGGATGAGTTGTAAGACAAGTTAGGACAATTAAAAAAGAATACATTTGAAGAAACTTATGAGTAACACCAATAAGTAATAAGATGAGGACAGTGGACTTAAATGATTTGGCCATGTGTAATGGAGATGAAATATTGTCGTAGTTAAGAGTGAGTGAGTACAAATTGAAGGCTTTAAAAAGGCAAGAGGAAGGCTCAAAAGGATGTGGATGAAGGTCCTGAGAAAAGACTTGACCTATGGTCTAATTGAAGCTTTTTGTCCCTGATGGAATAGATTGGTGTAATATGATTCGTGTAGTATATCCAAATTAATTGGTATAAGGCTTAGATGTTGATGATGGTGAAGATTGTTGACCAAAAAGTACCCTGAAATGACCATTTTTGATATATTGAGTCAATAATTCATGAACACAGAGACATTGAGAAACAAGTTGCTCATAGAGTTGAGAGTTGGATGGGTGAAGTGGAGATGTCCCTGTGGAATTTTATGTGATTACCATATATAAATCAATCTGGAGGGGAAAAGGCCATGCTTATGGGAAAGAATGTTGGGCAATTGAGGACATGATCATAAGATGTCCATAGATGAAATGAAGATGTTCAGATGGATGATTAGCACCGTGGGGAATAATAGAAATAGAAATAGAAATATGAATCTGTTTGAGGGAACTTAGGAGTGGTACTTATAGATAATAAGACGAGAAAATAAACTTGGATGGTTTGGCCACGTGCAACAATGACCAAGAACTACATCATTAAGAGTGAGTTTGTTCAAGTTGAAGGGGAGGCTCTATAGGATATGAGTAGTGGTAATAAGAAAAGGCTAGGTTTGCTATGGTTTAATTGATGACATGCTCCTTCATAGAGTGGAATTGTAAAATAGGATTTGTTTAACCGACCAATTAGTTGGGGTGCAACTTAAATGATGGCGATGAGGTAATTTACAAGGTGAGGCTGTGTGCAGGGTGAGACTCTTCCTCAAAGAGATCGCCATTTACAACCGGTTCTCCTCTCTTTTTTCCCATGTGTTGGAAACCATTTCCATTCTCTTCCCTTCATGTGCATTGCATACGCTATATCTACTAAGAGCATCTTGATGCAACAAAAACCTGTTATATTTTAATTAGGATATTTATTCAAAGGGAGTTCAATAATAAATTCCTTTTGGAGAGCTTCATAATGATGTTTATTAGAACACATTTTGACACATTGCAATAAGATACTTCACGACTTTAGCCATTGGATCATGGTCTTTTTCAATGACCCGAACTATTTATATGATAAGCCTAAGTCTTTATATCACTTGGCTTTGGCATATGTCGAGAGTGGTTTTGGCATGACTCTAACATTTAATGCTAGATAAAAATATGCTTTATTATAATTTTGACATTTAATATTAAAAGAGTGAGATTTGCTTTAATGAAACTTTCTTTTTACATAAAAACTTGTAATAAAACTTTATCATTTAATACTTTCTCATATGCACATCTCTAATATTTCTCTTGAAGTTATTTATGCCATACATGGTTCGACTGTCACATGACGCCTTCTAGACCATTTGATTTAGGCATGTTAGATCAAGTGTAAACACTCGGTACGTGAGTAGAATTTCGTTCATTATTTAGTGCGTAATGTTGACACACGTTGACATTTCATTGGTCCAGATAGGAGTGCCAAAAACAAGTGTAAACAATTCTGATCCAAAAGTTTGATAGTCCAAAGAAGTTTTAGTAGTGAGCTTCCCCAGTCTCTAATATGTTGTGTGGGATGACCTGCTTGATTTTTGGAATCATGTCTGAATATAATTGGATCCAACTAACAAATAGAGTGGATGACCCACATGCATTAAGCACATCTGGTAGAGTTTTCTTTTTTCTTTTTCGATTTCCTCTCTTTAGTTGCGGTCCTCACACATGCACATAGCACGAACACACTTTTCACATGTGCCATCTCACCATGTAACTAAAATTATTTAGATCATGAAACCAATGTAGATAGGTTTTTAACCTATAAACAATCCCCATCTAATAGAATTTGATATTTGATTTATGAAAAATTATTTGTTGAATCCAAGCTTGATATTCACCTATCAATTAAGTGCGAACACCGCTTGGCAGGGACAACCCTGTTATTGATGCTCCGGCCCAACTTGATTTATGTATTCTATGGCCACTTGGTTCATCTGTTTTAACATATTATTTTAAAGGTGTTAAGTAAAAAAATGAAGCAAATACAATACTTAAGTGATTAACCATTAATGGGCCACAAAAGTTTTGGATCAAGGTGATATTTCGTTTTTCACCTTCATCCATATTTGTGTGACATATCAATAGGTTGTTTGGGAATTAAACATTATGGTGGCCTTTCAGAAAATCTTAATGGTAAAGCATGGTTTTCTTATAGTAAGGTTCACCTAAGATTTGGATCTTCTTTAATTTTTTGGCTTACGCCCTAAACGACCTGGCAAAATGGATAGAGAGCATCGATATGTTATACACACATCAAGGTAGGCCCCACGCTAATGGCTGCACCATCTTGGTTGAGTCCGGGCCGCTCCCTTTGATAAGTCGGCGCTAAGAAAAGGAAGCGGATGGGCTGATGTACTCACACCAACTGTATAGCTGCTGTAGGTAGGTGTTGTGCACCGATGCTCCTCGAGCTCCGGGTTGTACGGTCGTTTCAAAGGAGATCAAAGTTACCTGTCCCTACAGTGGTGCATTTATTATATATATACGTTCATCTATTTTTAAGAGTATTATCCAAAAAAAAGTTTAACCATATCCAAAGATCATACGGCCGTACTATACATAGCAGCACATATAATGATTTTGGCCCTTAAAATATTTGTAAGGCTCACCATAACGTTTATTTTACATCTAATATATTCATAAGGTCATGGATGCTTGCATAAAGAGGGAAAATAAATTTTATATTGATCCAAAGCTCCGGTGACCTTACAAAAAAGTTTCAATGGTAAACGTCCAATCCCCCATTAATTTTTTAGGTGTGATTCACTTGATAGTTGAATCTATCTTATTTTTCATCTCAATCATTATGACAGCTCACCAAATGGTTGAACGGTTTGGATGTAACACATACCTCATCATTAGACCTACAAAATATGCTGACGTCAATATAACAGCTATTGGGTTGGTGTACGTGGATTGCGTACTATCCCCTTAGCCAACCCTAAGGTATATGTACATCCAAGCTGTCTATCCCTCTTCTCATATTATTTTAAGGTATTAAGTAAAAATGAGATAGATTCAACTATCAAGTGGACCACACCAAATAATAAACTTGGTTGCGTTAAAATGCACAAAGCATGAGTCATATGTGGTGTGGTCCATTTGATTGTGGGATTTGCTTCATTTTTGTTTCAATGCTTTAAAATAATCTAAGAAAAGAGATAGGCGGTTTAGATGTATGCTAGCCAATCCGTTTCCAAAAAACATACACGTGGCAATATTATCTCTAGTTAACTGACAAAATTGTGAAACCCCTGTCCATGAGTCACAGGACTAAAATCTGAAGGAGTAATCTTAACATCTGATTGGAGAACACTTTTTAGTTTAACAGGACCGTTGAATGATTTTTCATTTTTAGCCGTCCAATAAACGGCCACCAATCCAGCAGTCAGATAATCAAATAAATAATTTTAGCGGATTAGGTGTTGCACTTACCGGGCTCACTTGATGAATGTGTTGTATATGCACGCTGTTTATTCAGCTCATTTTGGGACCTTATTCCAGAACTGGTTGATCTCATCAACGGTTGGATGGCAAATAAGGATCTGCTTAGTTATACCCTTAAATGATACGAAAAAAATGGATGGACGGTGTGGATAAGACCCATACATCACGGTGGGCCCGTTTCTAGCTGTAGAATGGTGGGGGTAGGACGCAATCCGCGTCCTTTTACTTTTCTTCTCCTGGCTGGATTCTGCATCTCTAGCACCATATCTCTCGCGATACCACCATGTTCTTCGGTGCTCTCGCATCTCTGAGCGTCCTTCGTTTCCCATGTTCCTCCCCCCTCTTCACTTCCCCTAAAAGAATGCCTCGCCTCTCATCCTCTTTCGCTTCCGCAAGCGTGCCGGCTGATACGTTACAAGACCCGAAACCGAAACCGAAACCTTGGCTTCTTGTCGGACTCGGCAACCCCGGCAAGAAATACAATGGGACCCGACACAATGTAACTCCTTCTTCTTCTTCTTCTTCTTTCTGCCGTGTTCTCTTTTCGTGATTTTGGGTGCGTTTGGCTGCACCAAGTTTCATGAAATTTCAGGGTATTTTGCACCAATTCAGACTGATTAATCATGAAATATCATGATATTTGATGCAGCCAAACGCATTCTTCTGGAAAAATCCCAAGTTAGGGTTGCAATTTGGTTGAGCCGGGTCCACCAGACAAGTACTCGGCCCACCAACGATGAGTTGGTGTGGGGCTGGGCCTGGATGGGCCTTCAATCATGTCGGGCTTTAGGCGGATTCCAGCACGAATTATTTATTGGTCCAACAATTCAGGCCCAGGGCCAGCCCAGTTGCAAATCTAAGGACCTGTTTGGATCCATGGAAAAAAAAAAGGGAATTCTACCAAAAAAAACTACCTACTCAATATAGAATTTACATTCCATACCTGTTTCAAAACGGTATTCAACAAGCTATCCCATTAATTTAAATAATTATCATTGGAGAACCTACCAAGCTATCCCATTAATCAAAGTAATTATCATTGGAGAACCTTCATTTAAAATTTTTAAATGAAAGTTGGGGTTCACCGTGTCACTTGGGTGGGCCCCAATGTGTTGTTTATGTGAAATCTGCCGCGACCATCAGATGTGTCACCCCATGTTAGGGCAGGGCCCAAAAAATCTGCCCCATCCATGATTTTGGTAGACCACACGATTAGGGCTGTACACGAACCGAGTTAGCTCGGTTAGCTCGCTCAACTCGACTCGAAAAAGCTCGATTCGACTCGGTTGGAAAGTGAGTTCGAGCCGAGTTGAGCTGATTTTTTGAGCTTGAAAAAATTTCGAACCGAGTTCGAGCTTGCTCGTGCTTGACTCGACTTGGATCGAACCCCAACTCAAATCGAACTAGTTCGGTGACTAGGTTACTTTGATATTGATGTTGCTTACCAAGCGTTTGATGAAATGACTCAATGAAATGTTGACTGGTGGCAAGGAAGGTATGTATATGAAACAAATACCCTTTTTTCTTGATTTTGATGTTGCCTACAAGGTGTTTGATTAAATACCTGTAAACAGCTGCTGCTGTTTTACATACAGTAAGAAATTGAAAGTGCACTCCATGTATTTGTGAAAATGGCGCACAGGCTTGATCTTGGATTGAACTCAGCTCGAACTGGCCCGAGCTGCTGACCGAGCCGAGCTGGCTAGTCAAGCTCGAGGACTGAGCCGAGCTGAGTTCGAGCTGGGGTTAGCTAGTGGCTGAGCCTAGTTGAGTTGTGCCACGCTCGACTCGGTTCGACTCGTGTACACCTCTACACACAATTGGAAAATGAATATAGGGCAACACTCACCCTCGAAACTGTTTCCCTTTGTATGGCCCACTTGAATCACGGATAGGCCCGATTTTGGCTTAGTAGCATAAATTTTGTTGTGGCATGACATTCAATGGTTGGAGTGGATTTCATAGAATCATCATGGTGGGCCATGTAAAAATCAAGGGTGGATGTCTCTATCCCAACTATTTCCTTCGGTGTGGCACACTTGAATCACAGGTCATTATGATTTTTTGGCCCTAGGCCTAATGTGGGATTAGACATCTAATAGACGAAATGGATTTCGCAGACACACCAAGGTCGGCCCTGTAAAAATCAAGGGCCTACTGTTAAAAAACAGAGTTTTCTATTGATATATTAAAGAAGGATTTTTTTTTTTTCAAGACGGACACCTTGATTTTTTATAGGACCCACTGTGATGTGTATATGAGATCCAATCTGACCATTAGATGTGTAATCCCATGTTAGGCCGAGGGCCAAAAGTTTAGGGTGGCCGACATCGAAGGAAATAGTTTGGAGAGATATGTCCACCCTTGATTTTATAGGGCCTACTGTGATGATTATATGAAATCCACTACAAGCATTAGATGCCGCACCAAAATTTAGGCCAGGGGCACAAAAATTAGGCCCATCGTTGATTCAAGTGGGCCACACCAAGGGAAACAGTTTGGAAGGTGAACGTTGCCCTGTACACTATTTCTGATCATGTGGACTACATGAAACACGGATGGGGCTGATTTTTGGTCCTCGGTCCTAATATGGGGTGACACACCTTGTGGTTGGTGTGGATTTCACATAAACATCATGGTTGGGCCCCACCTAACCGGTAGATCCCTTTGCAAGAACAGTTGGCCCCAACTTTTGTTAAGAAATGTAATGGAAGTTACTCCAATGATAGCTAGTTAAATTAATGAGATTATCTCCCCCCTACCCCATGCAAAAAAAAAAAAAAAAAAGAAGAAGAAGAAGAAGAAGAAGAAAAAAAGAAGAAGAGGAACCTGGAAAAAGATGTTTCGCTTGATTTTTTTTTTTTGACAAAATATTTTTTGAAAATTTTCCCTCCATTTTCAATTCTGTTGCTTGTCAAAATAGAGATTTTCTTGAAAAACATACTTGAAGATGGAAGCTGGCATATGTGCCATGTTGTCGTAGGTGGCACATTAAGCATATATGGACATTGGAACATGTGAGATGGTTGAAGATGGAAATTGGAACATGTGGGATGCTTGAAGATGGATGGTGGCACGTGGCACATTGACACGAAGATGAGTTGTGGCACATTCGGGGTGCTTGAAGATGGTCGGTAGTATATGATGCACATGTGGCACATATGGAGAGGCACTTCAAGATGGATGATGGCATGTGTCACATTGGCACATGTGGGTGCTTGAAGAAGGTGCCACATGTTGCACAAGAGGCACATTGACTCATGGGGCACTTGAAGATGGGTGGTGGCACTTATTGCATGTGTCCCGTTTGCTTTTGTGGGGCATTGGTTTGTGTGGGGTGCTTAGAGATGGATGGTGACACATTTGGTGCAAATGAAGATGGTTGGTGTCACATGTGGCTAGCATGTGGAGTACTTTAAGATTGATGGTGTCGCATGATGCATATGTGGGGCATTCGTTCATGTGGGTGCTTGTAGATGGATGGTGGCACATCTAGGGCATTTGAACATGGTCATTGGCACATGTGGTTAACATGTGGAGGTGCTTTGTAGAGAGTTGGGTTGTTTCCTATCTTTCTCAATTTCTTGGAAATTATGTTTCTTTGGTATGGGCAAGGAAATAAAAAAAGGAGAATTTTCCAGGTGTTAACGCATGAGAAATATGGGCCGTACAACTATATGACCCACTTAATTGATATGGATGTGGGCCCTATAGTTTTAGCATCTTCCCTTGTTTATTCTTTAGTTAAATTGGATTAGGACTTTTGCTTTTGTTACTTACGGGTGTTTTTGTGCTTTTCACTTGCTTATTATTAATATAAATAGGATGAGAGGGGATGTCCATACTACAGGGGCATTTTCACACCGGGCTCGGGTGAGGAGGTAGCCTGTGGGATGTGGGGACATACTCGGGGTGGGTAGCCCGTGGGATTTGGGGCCCACGAGCCCACGAGGGGGGTTCGGCTGAGGTCCTAACCCATGAGATGTGGGGTCTGGGTTATGAGATAAAGGAATTAATTCACCATACTCTAACAGTTCGAGCTTTTAGAACAAGTGATTAATTTTCCTGCATCAGTCCAGCCCTGCAATCTTCTTTTCTTTTCTATTCACAACTCTCTCCTCTCCTCTTATTTCTTCTTTCTTGTACTTATAGTTTACAAATCTAGATGGAATCAGAGCAATTTTGTTTCTGATTAAACATTGTTTTTCCCATTTTTCCTATCCTTTGTCCGCCCCCCCCCCCCCCCCCCCCCCCCCCCCCCCCGGTTTTTTTTTGAAAGATGAACTTTATTGAAAGAGAAAAAAAATGCTTAGTAGAAAACAGAAATCAAAGCAAAAGACCAAAAATCTCCCATCCCTTTTGTGTTGAATTTTTTTAAGAAACCTAGGATTTCTATCTTTTTGTTGTGTCGGGTCTACATAATGGTCCGTGCATGAGAAAGGGATGAACTGTTCATGATCATTGCCTCTCATGGTATGTGAGAACGTGTGGGCTGCTTGCCTTGTTCATGATCATGAGCCCTTGTGTTATTGATTTGAATGTGTGGACGTGTGGGCTGGTTATTCTCTTCAAGTGTGGTGTCGTACTTTGTGAAGTGTACAAGTTGAGTGTTTGTTTCTCACAAAAGGTTAGCCCATGGTTGTATAAGCTTACAGTATAAATTCTACTCCCTTATCTCAAATGGAAGTTAGAAGTGATTTGAGAACTAGATTCATAAATCCATCTGATTTTTTAGGGATCCAAATAAACCTCTATTAAATTAAATGGAACAAATTATCTCCAGTAGTCTAAGTCTATTCAAGTATTTTTAACTGTAAAGGAAAATTTTAAGTACTTAACCGTGGAGAAACCTAACGAGAGTTCCAGTACATATGAACAATAGATTCTGGAGAATGCTCAAACTCTGACATGGCTGTGGAATGGTATGGAATCATCCATTAGTGTTAATGTAATGTTTTTAGATACTGCAAAGGAAGTGTAGAATGTATTATGAGAGATGTGTTCATTTGACAAAAACATATCTTTTACGTACCAATTGTTTGAAGACATTTGGATTTCAACAAGGAGATGAATCCTTGGGTCTCGGTGAATATTATTCAAAACTTAAAGGAGCGTACAGGGAACTAAATGTGTACCAACCTCTCGCTACGGATTTGGAAAAATAACGCTAGCAACATGAGTTTTGGAGTTGCTGGTATACGCTGGAGGCGTGCATATACCTTGTTTATACATGATATATCCTCACTACCCTAAGGAAGGTTGCCAGATCAAAGGAAGGAATTAATTTGTCCCAACGGAAATACGTTTTGGATTTGCTCATAGAGACTGGTCTTATTGGTACGAAGCTAGTTGATAAACCAATGGATCCGAATTACAAGCTTGTTGGTGCTCAAGGAGTTGTATTTGAAGACCCAACGAGGTATAGAAGATTGGTTGGGAAGCTCATCTATTTAACTATTACTTGTCGAGGCATATGTTATGCTATGAGTGTGGTAAGCAAATTTATGAGCTCTCCGAGAGTACCTAACATGGATTTAGTCATTCGGATTCTGTGACACTGTAAAGGAGCTCCAGATCAAGGAATTCTGTACAAACGAAATATGTATCTTCAGGCCATTGGGTATTTTGATGCGGACTAGGCATGTTCTTGTCAAATAAGCGGTCTACTATTGGGTAATGTACGTTTGTGGGAGGAAATCTAGTCATGCGTAAGAGAAAGAAGGCCCGATTAGGCGTTGATGCAGAATATAGATCAATGTCTCACACTAGGCGTTGATGCAGAATATAGAGCAATGTCTCACACTACTTGTTGGCTAATGTGGATCAAGAAACTATTGCAGGAAACATGGTTTGTGGTAAATCTACTTATGCAATTGTTTTGCGATAATCGGATGGCATCTCGCATTACAAACAATCCGGTCCATCACAAAAGAATTAAATATATTGAAGCAGACTATCACTTTATACGTGAGAAGGTCTCCAGTGGGGAAATCTCTACTCTATATGTTCGACTTCAGGATCAACTTGCTGATATATTCACCAAGGCGCCACCTCATAATTAGACTACACGTGTATACTCCAAGCCTGACATCAACAAAATCTATGCTCTAGCTTGAGGGGAGTATTAACGCATGAAAAATATGAGCCGTATAATTGTACGACCCACCTAATGGATATGGATGTGGGCCATATAGTTGTACGACTTGCCTAACACCTTCTTTTATCTATTCTTTAGTTAAATTGGATTAACACTCTCGGTTAGGACTTGAGGGAAAATTTTGCTTTTGTTACTTGAGGGTGTTTAATGCAGGGGCATTTCACACTGGGCTCGAGCGGGGTAGCCCGTGGGATGCAGAGACACACTCGGGGTGGGCGACTCATGTTATTTAGGGCCCACAAGCCCACAAGGGGGGTTTGGCCGAGGTCCTAACCCATGAGATATGAGGCCTGAGCTATGAGATAAAGGGATTAATTAGCCATACTCTAATAGTTTGAGCTTTTAGAGCAAGTGGTTAATTGTCCCACATCAAATTGGTATTAGAGCGAGAGGTCTCGTGTTCGAGACTCCTCACCAGGGGTGATTAATGCAAGAGAATTTTTACACCGGGCTCGAGTGGGGTAGCCCGTGGGATGCGGGGACACACTCGGGGTGGGTGACCCATGTAATTTGGGGCCCATGGGGGAGGTCTCGTGTTCGAGACTCCTCATCGGGGGTGATTAATGCAGGGGCATTTCACACCAGGGTCGAGTGAGGTAGTCTGTGGGATGCGGGGACACACTCGCGGTGGGCGGCTCATGTGATTTGGGGCCCACGAGCCCACAAAGGGGGTTCGGCTGAGGTCTTAACCTATGAGATGTGGGGCCTGGGCTATGAGATAAAGGGATTAATTCGCCACACTCTAACAGTTCGAGCTTTTACAGCAAGTGGTTCATTGTCTTGCATCAGTGTTTCTGTCTTTTCACCTGCTATTTTTAGTAAGGAGCAGAGGGATGCTCAACCTCACAATCCTCTTTTCCTTGCCTTTTACAACTTTTTCTCTCCTCTTATTTCTTCTTCTTTCTTATACTTTTAGTTTACAAATCTACACCAGGGAATGGGAGAGAAACGAAAATGGCATTTTCAAGAAATTTATAAAAAACAAATAATGAAAATGGTGTTTTTAGGGAAACAATGTTTTTGTAGTTTATGTTTCAGTGATTCCAAATAGACTGTAAACAAAATTGAGTTTTGGTTATTTGTATCAATGATGTAGAAAAATCGTGTTAAGAATTCAAATGCAGTTTGTGGGGAATGATACCCAAAAGATCCATAGAATAAAGGCTATCGATGGACATAGTTGGGTGCAGTGTTAGAAATATTGGTATCGCATTATGTATCCCACCCTTGGGATACAAATATGTATCGCTTATCGCATGGGATATATTGTTTGCATCGGGTAATTTATGGCACTTTTTGGGAAACATGAGGAAACATAGGAAAATAGTTGAATTTTTCATTGAAACTTCAGGGATTGTTAAAAAAGACCTTAATACACACTTTTTAATCATAAAATCTTAAAAAAAGGGGCACGTAATAGGTTTCCTTTGTATAGGGTCCTAAGCTAAGTCCTAGTGAAATCGGATTGTGCACTGAGTAACTCAATACGCTTTTATTGTACTAAGTAAACTCTGTTGGGCCTACCGTGAATGTTTATGGTTTATCCACGTTGTCCATCTGTTTTCGTACCTCATTTGGGGGTTGAGCCCAAACTTGCAGCATATTCAAGGCTCAAGTGGACCACACCACAAGAAACAATGGGAATAATGATTTCCACTGTTGAAACCTTCGTAGGGCCCACAATGATGTTTATTCGTCATCCGACCTGTTCATAAGATCAGATAGACATGGAAGAAGGGAAAACACACATATCAGCTTGATCCAAAACTTTGGTGTCCCCTAAGAATTTCTCAATAGTAGACGTTCAATTCACACTGTTTCTGGTGGTGTGGTCCACTTGAGCTTTGGATATGCTTAATTTTTGGCTCAAGCCCTAAAATTAACTAGTAAAATGGATGGACAGAATGGATAAAATACATAAATTATGGTGGGCCCACAAAGTTTGCTCGGTATGCGCGTAATGAGTTACTCAGTACGCAATTCGGTTTTGTCCTGGTGGGGGTAGTCCCCAATCCCCACCTGTGACACGGGACCAACGATGTGGGTGGGACCATGACTGTGGGCCCCACCATGATGTATGCGTTGTATCCACACCATCCATCCATTCAGAGAGATCATTTTAGGGCATGAGGCAGAGAATGAGGCCGATCCAAAGCTCAAGGGGACCCACCACAGAAAACAGTGGGGATAGTGATGCCCACCATTGAAACCTTCCTAGGGCCCATTGAAACCTTCCTAGGGCCCACCGCGATGTTTATTTGAGATCCAAGCTATTCATAAGTTCACATAGATATGGATGAAGTGAAAACATAAATATCAGCTTGATCGAAAACTTTTATGGCCCCTACGAAGTTTTTGATGGTAGGCGTTCAATCCCCTATGTTTTCTTTGATGGGGTCCACTTAAGCTTTGGATCTGCCTGATGCAGGACATGAAAATTAATAATGATATGCAAGATCTCAGGCTTTAGATCAAACTAATTCAGAAACATTCACATAAAATTTTCACATCCCACACAAAAGTTCAAACATTCAAGCAAGGGGAATCTGTGCGGGTCCAGGCCTACACATGTTAGGGTTGGATCAATAGAAATTATAAGCCAAACGATACTCAAAGGGAGGTAAAACTCATCCACACATGCACGGTAATCTGTCCTTAATCCAAGAGATTCACCAGTTTCAATTCAGAGAATCCTAGGATTAGAAAAGGGACAAACAAATTGAAAATAATGTAATTTAGGGTTAGGGTTATGGAAAAAAGGTATGAGAGATAAAATAGGCCAAAATTCTGAACTTGGCGACAGTCCAAGCGTGCGGATGGCGGGCCAGGCCCGACGCATGTGCGTAGGAGCCTGGCCGCAAGTGCGAGAGGGCCTGGAATGCAGAAAATGCCTCCTTGGCTCTGGTCGGACAGGGGAGGGCTTCAAAACTCCCGAGTTTCGTGTTTATCGGATGCGCGGTTTGTGCGTGGTGCTCCGCGGAAGTTTTAGCTCTCCTGCAGGGCTAGATTCTGGAAATCGGTTGTAGGGAGAAGAACTGCTGCAAAAGTTGACGGATTCAAAGCGAGGACGTTTGTAGAAGGTGAGAAGAATGAGTGATAGGAGATGGGTCCATCAGGATAGATGCTGCTTCGCATCACGGTAATTAGCCCTTCGATGAAGGGAGGGCTTCGCAGGCAATTAGATTTCCACGACTCAAAAACTCAGAGGAGTAGAAAAACGCACGAATTTTTATTAATCTTCAATGAGGAAAAAGAACTACAAGGGGTGTCTATTTATGAGCAAACCCTATACCCCAAAACTTATGCTATGTGCGCAAACTATTACTTGGCGATGAAGTAATAAAAAATAATAATTAATCAAAATAATTTAGACCGTTCATGGTATTCTAAATAACATTAATAAGAAAAACCTAGAATGTAAGATTAATTGGACTAGTGGGCCACGATCATGAGAACCCATGATGTGCTTTACTTGACTATCGGGCCCACTCCAACGAACCAAAACTCAGTCTTCTAACTAGGAGGCCCTCCCTGGACATTGTTATCGAGCTAGATCGACGGTGGGGCACTCTCTCCTTGTGTACGTGCGTAGGGCGGCGGCGTGCGTGTGCGCGTGATGTCCCCATCACTGCCTCATTCTTTGGCTTATGCTCTAAAATGATCTCTCCAAATGAATGGATGATGTGGATACAACGCATCATGGTGGGCCCCACAGAACTTGGTGATGGTCGTTTGTTTACTTTTTAAGGGAGAGGATTAGTTGTAGCCTTGGCTTGACCCTAATTGGTGCCACACTTATGGTGGGGTCCACCTTGGTATATTTATTGTATATCCAAGCTGTCCATACATTTTTACAAATCATTGTAGGGCATAAGCCTAAAAATTAAGGATATTCAAATCTCAGGTGGACCATATCGTAGGAAACAATGGTGATTGCTCATTCAAACTTTCTAATGGGTCACAAAAGTTTTGGAACAACTTGATATTTGTTATTTTCCCTTCATCCATGTTTCCGTGACATTATCAACAGGTTGAATAACAAATAAACATAATAGAAACATTACGGTGGGCCTTAGGAAGCTTTTAATGGTGGAGATTCAAATACCACTTTTTCTTAGAGTATGGTCCACCTGAGATTTTGATCTAATTCATTTTTCATCTCATGCCATAGAATGATCTAGCAAAACATATGGACGACATGGATATACAATGCATACATCAAGGTGGGCCCCACCGTAAGGGTTGAATTGTCTTCGGTGTAGCCGGAGTCGCATCGAATCCACTACCTTAAGGGAGAGACTGAGAAAGTTCATTTGAAACTCTCCTCCCTCTTCTCCGCTAAAGCCACAGGCCCATGCCCCTCTACGATTTCAAATCCCCTTTCTTTGTTAAAAATCCCAAAAATCTCTCCCCAAATTCATCTTTTTTTTTTTTTCAAATCCCAACTCGAATCCCCATAATCCTTGGTGGAAATTTGGTTTCCTTTTAAAGCAATTCTCTTCGAAGTAAAAAAAGGGGTTTTTGGTTTTTCTTACATGATTCGGTGTTGTCAATCACAATTGGCCCACCAAATCAAGCCAAAAGCCACTCTTTCAAGCAAATCTTAAGTAAAAAGGTAAGAGAGATTTATTTTTTTTCCTATATAATTTTTAATTTATTTATTTATGGGAATTTCTGTAATGGTAGAGAGGGTTGTAGCTTGATGTTGCCGAAAACGTTGCATTTTTGGCCTATTTTTTTGAAATCCACGAGTATTTGGCTACAATGTGATTTGTGGTAGGTGGCCACAGGAACTTATCACTTGTTCTTGCACGATATCATGTATAGAAGTGAAAAAGACACGATATCAGGCATGTATCGCCGATATTGCATGATAAATTGCGATCTCGTGAGATATTTTCCATGATATCCAGGAATGAGGGTTTTTTTTTTTTTTGGGGGGGGGGGGGGGGGGGGTTCATGCCGTTGATCACCATTATTGGCAGATATTATCAATATTGCAAATACTAGTTGGGTGGACCAAAATTGACCCTAGCCAGCGAGTTTTTCTGCTAGGCCTGGGCCTAGCCTGTGGGCTTGACCTAGAATCATGGATGTCATGAAGAGAGGTAAGAAAAGACAATTCAGAGCAACCAAGCAAAGAGGAATATGATGGACATGAGGAAGAAAGAGCATGACATGCATGCAGATGAGTGGTGATTGAATGAATGGAGGAAATAGAGGGGAAGAGGGAAGGGTGATAGGTGAAGAAGGTGGAGTGTGGATGATGATGTACCTTAAAAAGACAGGATGGAACAAACGAAGGACACGAAGATGAATCTCCACCAATCAGGGAGGAAGGAGATTTTCCTTTCGAGTGGATGAAGAATAAATGGTGCTGTTAGAGACGGGAGAAGAACAAGGTGGTTGAACTTGTAACACTCCCCCGGGATGGAAGAGTGGAGTTACTGTTAGTATAAGGAAAGCAAGTCTCCTCAAACACCACATGATGAGCAATAAACACTTGTCTAGTTTGTGTAACTGTTTATATATATATATATTCTTTTTTAATTTAAAGCAATATAAAGATGAGGAATCTATACCAAGAAATACAACTAATGAGACGAAAAAGACCAAAAGGACTTGACAGAATAATTGCCTAAGCTACCTCATTCAATTTGGCCTTTTTAAATGCTCCATTGGAGAACTGGAGATGGCCGCAGAAACATTTGTCATTGAGCTCATCCCAAATATTGACCAAAGACCGCTATTAAAGAAAGTCTCCACAAGATTCTCCTTCTATTGTCACCACTAATGGAGACAATGATTACCTTCTATTGTCATCACCGATGAAGATAGGGATTCTCCTTTGTAATGATGGCCTTTTACACCTCGAGTATCCTTTTTGGAAAAGAGTTTTTTTTTTTTTTTTTTTTGTTTGTTTGTTTGTTTTTTTTTTTTTTTTTTTTTTGGGATTTGCGAGCCACAGGCATGTAAAGGAGAGTGGAAAAGTTTGAGATTGTAACAAAGGGGGCCTTGGGACCTGGACCATGGCCCACGGTTACCTTCATGCTGTCCGAATGGCCCATGTGTTAACTTCTCACACTTTGCTGAGGTCGAGTGAAACTTAGATTCTTAATTAGCTTGGTTAGCAAGTTTCCTTAGTTAGAGAACTTAAAATTAGTTTCCTTGGGCAAAAGATTGTTTTACTTTATTCCTAATTCGGATTTAGTTGATTGTTAGGGAAGTTACAGTTATTGGCAAGTTTACATGTTTAAACATAATTTTGGACTTTTTGGGATGTGATAAAATTTAGCAATTCTCATGTAAATTGAATTAGTAGCGTTTTAATGTTAGAAAGTTGAGTCATAACTATTCACAAAAGAAGAAGAAGAAGAAGAAGAAGAAGAAGAAGAAAAGAGGGCAAGTTGAGTTTTAGAGTTGTCAATGTGGTTTTAAATATGACCCCAGTGGGAGTTACGAATTTTGTATCTTTTGACAATCATTGAATTCTTTTGTGTTCTTTTGCCAGCCTTATGCTCCATTGCTCAAAATCCAGCATATGGTGATGCAGGAACATGTGATGACCTAACCCTAGATGCATGTATAATCAAGTTAAAGAATGTTCAAATAAATATACCAATTAACTAACCGTTTCCAATCAAAGGGATTAGGTAAATCTCAACACAAAAATGAGGTTATTCCGTTAGGATCATGCCCCTTAGCATAAGATCACGTAAACAATAAAAAAATGAAGGACCTAGAGATATGAGGATATCTCAGATCTAGCATAAGTTAGTCTACGGTCAAGTTTGGATCTGATTATACTGACTAACCATCCCTCTTCTATGTTTAAACTATAAATGGGATATCTAGAGAGGAACGAAAGGGGTGGAGAATGAAGGGTTCGAGATGAAGAAAGTACAGGTCTTTTTGTCTCAAAAGAAAAGGAGGATGATTCTTACCTTTTCCTACACCTTGAAGATATAGAAAGAAGGAAACTTGAAATTAGGGCGGAATCCTCAATATTCAATGACCAATCCTGAAATTCTAATCTCTTGAATAAAGAGGAAGAAAAGATAAAAATTTCTATTCATTCAATAGTAATCAAAATAGAGTTTCTCACAACGTATATATAAGCTATGGAAAAAGTAAAGGTGCACTAAAGCCTCTTAAAATAAGAAAAATAACAAAAAGATGAAAAAAATAAAGAAAGTGTAATAAAACCCCTGAAACAAGAAAAAAGAACAAAAACGACTAAAACTAAAACACCCGTGTGGTAGTGTTTAAAATCTGACCCATGAATCCATGGTCAGGGTGTGGTTATGCCGCTCTTGCACTCGTAGCGCATCAGAAATTGGGTCCAATGGACCCAACGTCTATTCACATTAACTCCTCCGCTCCGTTACTTTGTCGGCGACGCTTCCTCTGATACATTCTAAAGGGTGCACCACTAATGTCCGCATCATATGGCCCCATTGGGAGTTTTGAAAGTGTCTCTTTTGACAGTCATTGAATTCTTTTGAGTTCTTTCGCCAGCCTTGTGCTCCATTGCTCAAAATTCAGCTGCATATAGTAAATTGCTTGGTGGAGAGGATTGGCCTCTCTTTCCTCCTTCTCTATGCAAGGATAGGATTGACTCGTTAGGGGGATTTTTGGGTCCCTAGTGAGGCCTATCAGCTCTTGGATCATCTAATCATGTGTGCTTGAATGCGCCACTTGAAAATGCCCAAGGCCCAAGCATATCCTGTAGTTTTGGGCCATATAGTTCCTCTTACCTAGATCAGTGGAGAAAGATGACCTGTAACCAGATATCTCCAGTTCTAGCACTGGCAAAAATCCCCTAATGAATGAGATTGCTGCCATCTATTGTAAAACCACATGCTGCATTTGGTCAAAGATATTGGAGAGGATTTGACTTAGCTTCCGATAACATATCGCAGATGAGTGGTGCCGTATATGTTGGTGATAAGCACCTTCTTTATATTGTTTGCTTATAGCAGTATACTTTTTCTTTCATTTCACAATATTATATTGACTTTCTTTCAGGTGGGTTTTGAGATGATAGACGCGATAGCTCAATCTGAAGGGATATCTGTGGGCAGCATTCAATTCAAAGCTCTTTTTGGAAAAGGTTTACAAACATTGAAACTGTCCTGAATTCCTATAGTGTCCCTTCCTGTGAAAAAAAATGGGGCCTCACTAGTCAATATTCTCTCTCATGCCTTTCTTCGTTCATGGTTTGATATTTTGGTGTCCCAAGCATATAGGATCCACACCAATCCATCCCGAACTTGGTGGTTAAATTCTACTGCATACTTGCTAGGCCCAACCTTTTGCATTTGCAAACTTTCCTGCCTTGATTTAATGAGTAACATTTGTAAGTTGCTAATTTTTTTGTACTACATGGCTATAGAAAACCACAGCTTCTTAAAACATGACCTGTATATAGCTTCAACCCTGTTAAACAGTATCTGAGAGTTGAAGATAGAGTTTTTGTTAATCCCACAGACCTCTCTACACTCTCACCTGCGCGGAGAACAACATCCACGTTGTTCATTACATGACCCACCATGCAGATGACCTGCTCCAGATTCAGCAGTCCACTTATCCAACAGGTCTCGTATACAAGAAAATGTCCTGTAACAAAAAAAGCTGAACATCGATGTTCAATAGACACATGGGGGCTACACATGGGGGCTACTTGATGAGGGAACTGGCCTGATTTTTGGCTAGGTCATCGACAGGGCAGGCCCATGTTCTGCTCTGCACTGCGAGTTTATTTTTTGACAATGGTTGTAATGGTTATTTTTCTCTCACACGAATATATGCACTCACACACACATGAGTAAAGATAATTTATCAAAACGAGGGGCCAAAAAACTGGGAAGTACGTCTGAAGTCACACCCATATCATGTCAGGATGTCTTCCCAATTCCTATACAAATCTTTTCTCCTGTAGGTCACCAAGGGGTGGGGAGCTTCCCAAGCCCATACTCTGTCATCTTTCTGTAAAATGATCTCACAGAAAAGTTCCCCTACAACTTTAATTGGACTACAGCGACCCTAATTAGCCGGTATACTGCTTAGGTGGTGACTGGTGATGATGGTGATTTTTAGTCGTTATAATTTCCAAGGCTAGAATAGCATTGTGTGTGTGACTATCTCCAGGATCTCCCATTTACAGATACTAATCTCAAATATCTCTTCTGGTGTCAAGTAGACAATATGTAATGCGTTGTGAAATCAACGCCACTGAGATTACCAGCTTTTGTTTAGACAGAAAATTCAAATCCTTTTGATTTCTCAGTTTGACGGTGATGATTTTAATATGATTCTTTATGTAAAATTCATGCATCTTTATTGCATCTGTATACTACATGTAGGTTCTATTGGAAATGTTCCAGTTATGCTTGTGAAACCGCAAACTTTCATGAATGCCAGCGGTGAGTCGGTAAGTAATCTCATCCAGAAGGAATTCCATGCTATCAATATGCACGGATTTGTTTTATGATTCATTTTTCTGTGGATTCTTTCATGAAGGTTGGATCTCTTGTTTCGTATTTCAAAATACCACTGAATCAAGTGCTTCTGGTAAAGTATTCATATTTCAACCTGTTTCTGATGCAATTACACTTTCTTCTTTCACCCCCCAAACCTTGAATGCTGCGATTCTCTTTTCTGCAGATATATGATGACCTAGATTTACCTTTTGCGAAGTTGCGGCTAGTACCAAAAGGTGGACATGGGGGCCACAATGGGTATTTTATTTTATTTATTTCATTTATGATTATTGCGTACAGCACTGCTAATATTGCTCATCATTCAGTTGTTTTTTTTTTTTTTTCAAGATTGCAAACAAACAGTTTAATTGAAGGGCTAATGACAAACTACTAATGATGTTTTCTGGTATCCATAATTAGGTAGGGAGCCCTCAATTTCCAGTTACATTCCTTTTTAAGCACAACTTAAAAGTAAAATAATTACAATTTGGAGCCCAATCCCTCAATATTTATATCCTAAGAAAGGCGCGTACAGTTTGCATAGTTCCAGTTTATCATACTAGTTATTGCAATTTATGGTCCATTGTGCAACTTGTCCAATTTTTATGGGAGCTCAAAATGAGGAGCACCGGTCAACAATGCACTAAATAGTTACATCTCTATTTTTTAAGCTTGGTTTGAGCATATGTACCTTGCCGGGGTTGTTTAGCTTCTACAATTGACGCCCATGGTTCAGTGATCCAAACCATTGATATGATGGGTCTGTGTGTTATATAAAGCCAACAAATCACTTTAATCGAATATTCGCTAAAACACCAATTAATCTTCTAACAAATTTATGAGGTTACATTTTTTGGGGAGTGGGAGAAGAAATGGGGCTATTTGCTTGGTCAAACAGTTAAGAAAAGCTTATAACGTGCAAGTCTAGACAGGTTTCTTATACTGGCGGAGTGGAAGAGACATTTTTAGGGATTTATGCAGTTCATGCTTTTGAGACTTGCATTTGATCATGTTCCATTTACATTGAAGTTGATGTGTATTTCTTATAGAGTGGGTATTTTGTATTTCTGTTTTTGGGTGTGTGCATGTACAAAATGTTATGTTCTCCTGCGGTGTATGTATTTTCTGCCATAACATTATAATAAAAGAGTGTGTTAGGTCTTTGAAGCCCTAAGACAACATTTTTTCTTCCAAAACTCTCGCTCCTCTCTCTCTCTCCTCTCATCTCATCTTTTCTTTTCTTTCCTCTTTGCACTCCTAAGATCATTCAAACTCGGTATCAGAGTAGACATTTCGAATCGGAGCTATAGGAGCTTGATGACGTTAGCAACCGTATGGCTGATGTCAACATTGTACAATTTGTATGGACTGTTTTCGACTGGGAAGAACATGGTTTGAAGCACCTCGATTTTAGAGGATTTATGGTGATTTTAATGGAAATTTTGGAGCTCATTTGAGGTATGTTTGCCACTTTTCTCATTTTATAGAAAAACCCCTGATCTTCATGTTTCTACCAATTCTACTCAAATTGGTAGAGGTTTCTTGGATATTTCATCACATGATGTGTCAGTTTTACTGTTTTGATTGTTTACGGAGGTATTTTTCATATATATGTGTGTGTTTGTGTGTGTGTCTATATATGTATAATGGGGGGGGGGGGGGGGGGGGGGGGGAGGGGGGTTTAAATGAGTTGTGAGGCCAAAGGTGATCTGATTGTACCGTTTTTTTTGGGTCTTGCCATCCTGGGTGTTCTGGACATGCACTAAAACTTTCGGTGTATGTTTGAGTTGATGCTCTTGGTGTATGAGATGTCTACATGCCTGATTCAAGTCTATTTTTGATATTCGACATGGTTTTTCAGTTCTAGGGTTGTTTCTGGCAATGTTTTAAATAGCGATAGTGTGTTGTGTAGTGTTCAACCCTCCGTAGCATGTAGCGTAAATAGCATTGCTTGTAGCATAAGTTACACTATACTTCTATTCTTTAAATTTAAAAATAAGTAGTTATTATGACCTTGTAACGTGTAACGGTTGTCACCGGTGCCTTTATGTAATGGCCTTTACAACACACCATGCTCGTAACATTGAAAAACCAACATCTACCCCATAACATTCTTCAAAATATAAAAATGTTATATTCTTCGAAATAAAAATCCCACAGGTAAGAATATTAAGTAACATATTCCGTAACTGTAGCAGTGGCCATAATGACCACCATCGTTACATTTACAATATGGGCTGTTATGACTGTTTTGACCCTCGTAACGGCCGTTGTGATCTCTTGTGTGTGTGTGTGTGTGTGTGTGTGTGTGTGTGTGTGTGTGTTATTAGAAGAAAAAAACTCGAAAAACCTAAATCTACCTTGTAACATTGATTTTTTATTTTTATTTTTGTTGAAAATCTTGTATTTGACTCGTAATTGACCATTAGAGGGTTGTTATGGCCTTTACAGGGGGTGTAATAGGCCATTAATGGCGATTACGAGTCATTTTTTCCATAACGGTTATTACAACCTTGTAACATGTAATGGTTGCCACCGGTATGTTTACGTAACGGCCTTTACGCCACACCATGCCTATAACATTGAAAAACCCACATTTACCCTGCAACAGACCATTATGGGACTATTATGATCTTTATTAGGGACATAACGGGCTGTTAACGTGGGTGCGGGTAATTTTTTTTTTTCCATAGCGGCTATTATGGCTGTACGACCCTGTAACATGTAACGGTTGCCACCGTTACCTTTATGGAACGACCTTTACGCCTCATAATGACCTTCATGACACACCATGTTAGTAAGTACAATACAATGGACAACCACCTATATGCACACCATAGTGGTTCCCGTGTGGGCCACACCATAAAAAAACAATGCACACACACCTATATGCACAACACAGTGGTCCTCATGTGGGTCACACCATAGAAAACAATGCACATCCACACATATGCACACCACAACGGTTTCCATGTGGGCTACATATGCGAACAATGAACATCCACCCATGCACACACCTCAATGCGCCCCACGTGGGCCACAACATAGAAAACAGTGCATAACCACACATATATTGAAAAAGAATTGAAAAAAATGATAAACAACAAATATTGCACAGTAACCGACATTTTAAAAAGAAAAAAAACTCAAAATAACTAATTAATATTCATTGTAAATGAAAAGAAACTCATTGAGGGGCAAAAATGTACCTATTGTAGACTCAAGAGAAGATTTAATCAATGAAAACTATGAAAATTTAAGCTCCATCGCCGTCTGGAACCGGGAAAGGGGAAATTTGATTTCTCCTTCATTTCATATACAATGTTCGTGAAAATGCATCAAATGGACCACCCTACAGGCTCCAACAATCGGCTAAAGAAGGCCCCTTGATGGCCCTTTAGATCGAAAGATTCGAAGAGGGGGAGTTGAGCTTGTGTCAGCTAGGGCTTTCAAAGGGGTTTTCGAAAACCCTATTTCGATTTCTCCTTTTACTTAACTTTATGACTTTCCTTGTAATGTGTGTTAAACACACATTATCTCAAATAAACATCACTCTTTTAGAATAGATTCAATAAAGTAGTATTTGTTGTTGGTTTTACAATATAAGTTTTTTAAAATTATGAGTTTAACACCATTATTAATGAAGGAAAGTTAAAAAAAGGTGCAGCGTATTGCACACTAACTGCACTACACATCACACATCCGTAGTTTACGGTTACACTATTTGAATGCTCTATGGCAGCACTATGCTACGTGGCATACACTACCGCTACGCTATTGGCACTATTCAAAACACTGGTGTTTGGAACCCCGTGCCTTCATCAGGAACTCGAATTTGTGTGAATCTGTGACTCTTATATGCTTTGTGCCTACTGAGTTGTTGCTTGGGTTTCTTCTTCGTGGACCCTTGTGAAGGACAAAATCTCATCTGGATCCAGTGTGGGATCTTCAGAATCAAATCCCTTGTTGATTACCATAGTGAAGTTGAATGGTAACAACTATCTACAATGGGCTCAATCTATGAAGTTGTTTTTAGGGAGAAGAGATAGTCTTTCCTACATATTGGATGATCCTCTAGATCCTTCATATAGGAATTTCAAGACCTTGACTAGAGTACTAAGTCATGGCTTGGCTACTGAGTATAACCTGTATCGTGAGTAATTCTGTTATGTTCTTGACCTTTTCCAAAAGGATATGGGACACCCTTCAAGACATTTATTCTAAAGTACAGAATATATTTAGAGCTTTTAAGTTGATCTCTGATATTGGCTAGTCTCAACAATATTTAAGATCCTTGAAGGAGTATTTTTCTGCTCTTTGGGGGATGAAGTAGATTTCTATCTACCCCTTCCCTCGCACTATACAGGGGATTATGATCATGCATGGAAGCAACGTGAAGACACTCGAAGCATGCAATTTCTCTCTGGTCTTAACTCTGAGTATTATGATATTTGGGAACATATTATAGTCGTGGATCCCCTTTCTTCTCGGACTGCCATCTATGCTATGTGTCAAAGGGTCACCACCTCATCTACTTGTACTGATGGATCTACATATGTAGTTGGAGAACGTCCCTCGTTTAGCCATGGATTTAGACCTCCGATGTAGGGTGCATAGCGCCGTGGTTGTGATTTTAGGTCTGGTAATCAAGGCAGGGGCTGTAAAAGTGAGCGTGGTGGATGTGGTATTCATGGCCGCAATGCATGAGGATGTGGCCGTGATGGACCCCGCACCTGTACACATTGTGGGGGGCACAAATCACACTGTTGATCAATGCTGGGACTTTATTGGACTTCCATCCTGGGCAGGTGCATCCTTAGCCAGTAGTGCCTCAGGTGATTTTGAGAAGTCTTCACACACAACTGTGCCTGAGAAGCCTTCTTCAGGTGAGCCTATTTTCTTGTGGCGGGAGGCCTATGAGGCCTTAATGCAAATCCAAGTTCGTGATGCTCTTGGTACTTCTAGAACCGCTGTAGCCCAATCAAGTATTGCCTCCACATGTCCTCTTCTACTTCTTCCTTGGTCATTGACTCTAGAGCTAGCTACCTCGCATATGATTGGTAAGCCTCATTTGTTTAGCTCATTCCTTCCTTCAAGTTGGTTTCATTATGTCATTATTATAGATGGAAACTAAACTTGAATATTCAGAACTGGTTCCATCAATCTCTCTCTCACCATGTAGCCATCATCCATCCTACATATTCCTAGCTTGTCCTCTTAATCTCTTATCTATCAGTTCTCTTATAAAGTCTTTAAATTGTTCAGTAACTTTCTTTCATTCTCACCGTGTTTTAAGACCTAATGATGAAGCAGATGATTGGTGGGGGGCCGTGAACATGGAGGAGTCTGTTTCTTCGATGATGCACTCGTGATGGCATCTAATACATTCTGACAATAAGGGCAAGTATATGTCGAATGCCTTTTTGTTATTTTTGCAGGATCATTGTATATTTATCCCATACTTCATGTTTACGAACTCCTCAATAAAACAGTGTGGCTGAGCGAAATAACCGCCATCTCCTTGAAGTAACACGTGCCCTCTTGTTTGGTACTAGTCTTTCTAAACATTTTTGGGATGATGCTTTGCTTACTGTTGCTTTTCTTATTAATTACATACCATCCTGAATATTGCCATATAGATCTTTATTTGAAATCTTGCATCCCATGACAAACCTTTTCCCTTACCCCCGAAAGTCTTTGGGTGTACATGCTTTATTCAAATTCTTGATAATATCAATGACAAGTTAATTCTTCGAGTTATTTAATGCGTCTTCTTAGGTTACTCTTGATTTCAAAAGGGGTATAAATGTTATAACCCTCTGACCTATAAGAGATATGTTTTAGTTGATGTGACCTTCTTTGAAGAGATTCCTTATTTTTCTAATGAAGGGGATTGCTATATGATCTTCTTACTCATCAGGGGAAGCTTAACTCTATACTTCTTTCTGTGTCTTGTCTTGATGATACTCCGACATCATTTGCCTCCTCCAAGCACATTCTGGTGTATCATCGACAGATCCTCCAGTGCTCAACTGTTTATCATTCCATCTGCTTCTGTTGGTGCCTTGGTGGCTCAGGTACCATCTCTCACCTTCCATCTCATGATGATCTTCCCATTGCCTTGCGAAAGTCTTCTCAATCATGTACAAAACATCCCATTAGTAATTTTGTTTCCTATCAACATCTTTCACCCTCCCAGTCTTTTGTAGCTTCTATATCCTCATCGGTTGTCCCTTGTAATTTTAAGGAAGCTATGAGTAGCCTTGACTAGACTCAGGCTTTGATAGAAGAAATGCAAGCTCTTGAGAAGAACAATACCCGAGAGTTAGTTCCTCTACTAGAGGGTAAGCAGATTGTTGGACGCCAACGTAGTTATACCATCAAGTATCTTCCAGATGGTTCAATTGGTCGTTATAAGGTGCCGTTGGTTGCCAAGAGTTATACCCAAACCTATGGCATGGATTACTTTGAGACGTTCTCTCCTGTGGCAAAACTCAATTCTCTTCGGGTGGTGATTTGTCTTGGTTTCTCTTTCAACTAGATGTGAAGAATGTTTTCTTACATGGTGACCTCGCTGAGGAAGTTTGTGTATCACCCCCAAGTTTTTCTATGTCAAATACTTCACTTGTGTGTCGATTGAAAAAGTCTATTTGTGGCATCAAACAGTCTCCATGCACCCGGTTTGATAAATTTAGTCATGCTCTTCTTGATTTTAGATTTGTTTGCAGCCATGTGGACCACTCTCTTTTCATTTGTCGGCGGGCCATAGGAATTATGGTGCTAATTGTCTATTTAGATGATATTGTGTTATCCGATAGTGGTACTGAGGGTATGGTGGCCATTAAGTCTTTTTTTTCAAGACGCAGTTTGCGATTAAAGACCTTAGGACTCTTCGGTATTTCCTGGGAATTGAAGTTGCTTGATCAAAGTCTAGAGTTGTTCTCTCTCAACAGAAGTACACGCTTGATCTTCTCTCCGAGATTAGAATGCTAGGATGCAAGCTTGCTACTACGCCAATGGATATCACTTAGAAAATCATCCTTGATGATGGTGGACTCTTCTTTGATCTTGGGATGTATCCCTGGTTAGTTGGTCGACTTATAACCATTACTTGGTTGGACCCATCCTATGTTGTGGGCTGCGTTAGTTAATTCATGCGTGTCCCTCGTATTGCACATTTGACTGCAGTGTATCATATTCTTTGGTATCTCAGATATGCTCCAAGTAAAGGCTTACTGTTTCAACCGTATGACCTTTATATTTTTGGTTACTCCAATGCTGATTGTGCTAACAGTTTGCATGATAGATGGTCTATATCAAGGTATTGTACATTTCTTGGTAGAAATCTTGTCAATTGGAAGAGTAAGAAGCAGTCTGTCATGGCTCGTTCTGCTGATGTTGAGTATAGGGCATTGGTCCATGCAACATGTGAACTAGTTTGGCTTCGCACCCTTCTACATGAACTTGGCTTCCTCCTTCAGTTCTCATTCCATTGCATTGTGACAATCAAGCTGTCATTGACATTGATAGCAATCTGGTGTTTCATGAGAACACGACGCACATTGAGATTAATTGCCAATTTATTCAGGAAAACGTTGCTAACAAGGAGATTACAACCCCTTTTGTTTGCTTTGGCGAGTAGTTAGTTGATGTTCTCACTAAATCTCTTAGTCAAGGTGCTCTTTATCATATCACTGCCAAGTTGGGCATGGTCAGCATCTATGTTCCAACTTGAGGGGCAGTATAGAGAGTACATATTTTGCATTTACATGTTTTTTGGGGTGTGCATGAACATAATGTTATGTTCTCTTGAGGAGTGTATTTTGTACTATAACATTATAATAAAAGAATGTTAGGTCTTTGAAGCCCTAATACACAAAACACCTTTTCTTCCAAAACTCTCCTCCTCTCTCGTCTCATCTCCTCCTCTCCTTTCTCTTTGCACTCCTAAGATAATTCAAACTCAACTTTTCTATGGGATCAATTCCAATTAGATTTATGAATTGGTGGCTCTGGGAGGAAGATTGCATTCAATTAATCGCAAAATGGTGGAGGAAATGTGGAAGTTGAGGGTTGGGCTGGTTTCACGCGCTTGAAAAAGTTGGAAGTACCTGAACTCAAAGCTTAAGGAATGGAGCGACCTCGGATTTGGTCAAGACAAACTTAAGAAAGAAGAAATTAAGTTGAATTGAATCCATGGATATGGAAGAGGAGGGAAATTCATATGAGGAGTCTTTGATGCTCATAAAGGAGGCTCAAATCGAAGTACATGTCCATCCTAAGGAGAGGGGAAGCTTTGTGGAGGCAGAATTTGGGAATGACATGGTTGAAGGATGGTGACAAGCATGCTAGTTTCTTTTATAATATTGCGAATAGGAGGTGGGGATTGAATCACATCGACAAGTTATGCCTTACCAACTTGCTTGTAGAAGGCCACGTTGATTGACTCTATTTCGCCATTTTGCGGTACTAGTATAAACCATCTAGTCTGAGATAAATTGTATTGATAATGACCCCTTAACCAATTTTTCCATTCATTCATTCCAGAATTTGGAAGTTTCTTGGGCCTTGATCTGGCATCCAATATTCCTCGTCTCCCAAAATGGTCCTTTATTCTATCCTTAAGAAGAAGATATTCTCCATGATGGTGGTGCTACCTTTTACTGCTTTCATTAGTGTTGGTTCTTCCAAAGTAGCAATTGGGATTAGACTTTGCACTTATCCTACACCGGAAATTCTCTCTGTTGTTGCTTTTAGAGAGTGCGGGGGTCTTTGTCTCTAATTGAACTGTGATGCCGTAGCTTCTTATGCTGCAGCCCATACCATCCTAGCTTCCCATACCTTTTCCACTGTTAATATGACTAGTGCCCACACAGCCTATGTCTTTGCTTCTAATGCCATTGTTGCCCCTATCCCACCCGCTTATAGCTTAATATCTTTGGGTTTACTTTCTTTCTTCAAAGATTCCTGTAGTGGTGGCTTTCCTATGGTAGGGGAGAGAAGGGTCTTAATTTCCATCTTATCAATTGGAAGGTGATTCAAAAACCTATTCAAGGGGTTGGGGGTGTCTTGGAGTCGGTTACCTTAGAAATTGGGTGCTCTTCAACAAATGGTTGTGGGGAAGAACCAAAAACTTTATGGAGAACAATGGTCTTTGGAAAATACAATACATCTGAGGGGGTAGGTTCTAGAGTCTTTGTAATGGATCAAGTGGATCTGCTGTGTGGAAGGCTATTATTAAATGGGTATACATCAAGATGGAAGCAATGGAGAAATCTTGATCAGAGTAGTGAAGGAATTTAGTAAAGGTTTTCATTTTTTGGTTGGAAAAGGTGATGGTGGGGTTTGGAAGAATGCTTGGTTGGATGATTAAAATGTCATTTAGGGACTTCTTTCAGCTTGTGATAGATAAGGAAGAAAAAGTCCAGGATTGTTATGATTTAGTGGGGGAAGGCATAGCTTGGAACATAAGATCACGAAGAAACCTTTCCGATGAAGGGTCGGGACTCTTTGCTAATTTGTTAAGTAGGTTGTGCAATGTGCATATTGATCTCCTCTGAAGATAGTAAAGTGTTGAAATGGTCCCCAATGGAGAGTTTATTGCCAATTCTTTGCGATGCTAATGGGTGTGAGAGTGCATCTCCTCTATATGCGACAGTATGGAAGGTTCCTTTTCCTCTAAGAATCAAAGCTTTTGCTTAGGTAGCTATAGGCTTGGCAATGGGTAGGCTTGGGGATCATTTAGACCTGGATTTTAAACTGGTCAGCTGGGCCTATCAACCCCACTTTGTTCAAAATTTTGTTTGTGATTGGCTCATGCCTAGGTCCTTTTACCACCCTTAGGAACTAAGGCCAATACGATTCTAACATTGTATTACTTAAAGAAATGAAATTTGTCCTTCCGCAATAGTTTCATTTGTAAAAATGAGGAAGAGTTGGTCAACTACATATTTGTTCATTGTGTGACGACGAGAAAGGTCGGTATCCCCTCTTTCTTTGCTGGGGTTATTGTGGATCTTCAATAACCCAAATGGCGATGTGTTGTTCAAATGACATGTTATTCCATTCAAAGGTCTTGTGAAGACGTGTTTCTTCGAAATCTTATGGGGTTTTGGAAAGAGAGGAATAACAGTATCAAGGGCAATGTCCCGTCCATTGATTTTTTTTTTTTTTTTTTTAAACACAAGAGACTACATTGTGGATAACTTGTTTATTTCACCGAGAATAACAGGAATATATAGAAGAGGTTAGAGATTTGTAGAGAACTTAATAGATACACATCTCAACTAAAACAAGGAATATCCTAATTGAAGGATGATTACCCTAAGCCACTCTAACATCTCCCAATTTGCTTTGAAAGGAGTCACTTGAGTTTGAAAGGCATGATGATTTTTTTTTTTCAAAAGCAAAAGCAAAATTCAACGGTAACAGGGCGATGAAACAACAAGTAGCTTGAGGCAAGCCGACACTTTTAATGACTTCTTGGATGTGAACCATTGGCACTTTCAAAGATTGACGAATGATCAACTGGCACTTATGTTGGCCGCATTTGCAACCATTGCTCCTCTGGTGGCTGGGAGTTCAACCCTTGCTCTTTCAGTGGCTTTGGATGTTCTGACAACAAAGAAAAAGTAGGTCCGACTATAAGGTCGACATGGTGACAGGGTCTAGTTCAAACGCCCAGCACAATAACAAGTTTGGTCCAAAAACGCGGCATAAATGAAAAACACATCTTGTCAAAAGGCCCAGTGCAAGGATGTTGGCTGGCGAATGGAGAGGATAAAGAGATTGCACACTGGATCTAAAGGTGCGCACCTTAGTTCATGCACCCTCAGAACATCGAATGCAAACCAATACAGGAAAGAAAAGGTCCTGTGCCCTTCCATGAATGGCAATGAGCGGTGGTTCCCAAATTTGATGGGAACGGCGATGGCGGATTGGAAGATGATCGGGCAAAAGAACGATGCTTGGAGATGCTGATGAAGATGGAGACGTATCTGAAACTTACCGGAATCAATGGTAGAGAATGGATGCATGCAGGTAACCGGGCTCTGTTCAACAGTGTATTAGATCCATTTAAGCAAGGAGTGCTGGAAACAACGGAAGATTAGGGCATTGGCTACAATATCCGACAGATCCTCTGTCAACAGTGGGGTGATGGAGATGATGGTTGACCCAAGTGCATGGTGGGGCGATGGGTTGCTGGAAACAAAAGCAGTAGTGGATCTTACCATGGTGCTGGATTGTCAATGTGACAATAGGGTCGCTAGCAGAGGGTGTGACAATGAGGCTTCTGAAAGGTGACAATGGCCTTACAGATTTGATCTTGGTTAGACTAGACAATTATATTGTTTATTGATCGTTGACAATGTTGGCCAATCCAATCGGTGGTTTGGAAGGTCTGATATGGGCCGACAGGTTCAAACAACAAAATAGCAGACTGTTGATGATCACGTGGGTGTAGATCACAGCCGCTGAATTTGGTTGATGGGAGGCTAGGGAGAAAGAGCCGAACCAACCCAATGAGAAAGAGAGACATAACAGCTGGATTTGACAGCAGGTGATTGTTGTGGTGGTTGTTGTTTGAAGCAGATATGACCCGATTGTCTGAGGTTGTGGCTAGTGGTGGTATTGATGTTGTACAGCCCGCCAATGTGTTCAGAGTTGAAACAGATGTTGAGATGATGTCAGAAGAAATGGTGACAATTAGAAGAAACAAATGGATGTTGAGATGGAAGGGAAGGAACATGCTATGATGCGAAGGGTGATCAACGGCTAGGATCAAGCCAGAGTCATGGCTTTGATACCATGTTAAACTGCAAGAGACTACATTGTAGAAACTGTAACTTGTTTATGTCACTAAGAATAACAGGAATATATAAAAGATGTGAGAAATCTGTAGAGATCTTTACAGATATACATCTTAACAAAAAGAAGAAGAAGAAAGATTATCCTAATCTATAGGAAGATTCCCTTAATCTAATCTAACACCATCAAAGGTAGGGTCTTCCCATATGATCATTAATTGGGAGTTGCAAGGAATTCCCAGGGTTTTCTTTGCAGACCTCCTAGGATTGTTTTATGGGGCTCTAATAAACTTGTCAAATTTCAAAATTAAAAATGTATTAGGTATCAAACACAAACTGGTATGGATTCCAGGAGCCATGATTAGGATCTCAAAAGTTTTCTTGATGATTTAAAAGGGCAAAGGGCCATTGACTTGTGATGATTAGGAAAAAGATAAATCCCATTTGCTGTGATTTGCCTGTAACATCACCACCAATTTCATTTTAATGACAGGATGAGAAGCGTCATTGACCACTTGAAAGGAAGTCGTGAATTTCCGAGGTTAAGGATAGGTAGGTTGCTGCCATCTTCTTGCTTATGATTAATCATTCTATATCTATCATGCAAAAATTCTAATGAGGTTCATGAAATTTTATAATAGGTATTGGACGGCCACCGGGGAAAATGGATCCTGTCAACTTTGTTATTCGACCATTCAACAGACAAGAATGCGAAGAGGTGTTACTACCATGCTTCCACAGAAACTTCAATTGTATCCATTATTTCAATCCAGGAGGGTGCATTTGGAAGTCCACTCAAACCACAAGCTGTCTATGGAGTGGGACCTCCGGCACTTGATTCTGTGTGGTGCAGCTGGGGGAAACCACATTAGGCTCGCTCTCAGTTTACCGCCTTTTTCTCCCTAAAGCTGATAGTCCCCTCATTCAGGTAACTGAAATGACTGGACTACTGGTTTGGGTGGGCACCAGTTCTGCCCAGGTGCATTGTCAAGACACCCAAATGCACCCTCATGTGTTTGAAGGGGCAAAACTATAGATTCTCAGCGTTTCTTGCTGTGTTTCAGCTGGACTTCACCTTTCAGCAGGGATTGGAAGCGGTGAGGATTCTTGTGCTCGAGGGATTTGATAAAAGCGCAACATTTGTCAACAGTGCAAAATCTATGAATCTAAACAGCTGAAGTCCGACACAGGGGTGATACTTCTCAACTCTTCAATACTGAATGAGGCACCATTTTAAGGTGACCCTCTATCATCCAATTACAAATTTCTTTGGATTTTCTTTTCCTTCTTCTTTTCGATTTTCATTTTGTTTATTTTATTTTATTTTATTTTGGGTTGGGGAAAGCCTCAACAGTGTAACAATTTTTACAAGTGATGATGGCGAGAATTTTGTATGTATGAGAATGGGCTTATAGCCAGATAATCAAATGAACCTAGCAGTACAATTGCAGCATTTTTGTTTCATCTTTTGCTTCTTTTAGTCCAATGTATTTATCAAGAGAGCTCATTTATTGCAGTTACCTTTCATAGACTGATCATTCATGCGGACTATTCATGGGACTTGCATAATTTATGCTATTTTTGTACACGAGGCTTTCTGCAGTTAGAGTAGGGTAGAAGTGTGTAGGGAATTGTAGAGAAGTGTAAAAAGTGTCCAGATCTCTAGAACATCCCATCTTCCTCCAGTGGAGTCTTGTAGAGAGTGCAACCTAGAATGATTGCCACATGATGCCATCCTAGCCATTGGAGTCTAAAATGTTCCTAGGCCTATGAGGGGTCCTCATTTTTAACCATCCAAAGGAGTAGAGCTCTAGTGCAAGAGAAGCATTCTCCCATCCTCTTGGACCCAAAAAAGAGTCAAGTGCCACGGTCTACGCTTAGACCATGTTTGGAGACCATGGATTCCATGCCAAATAATGGATAATGAAGGGTTTTCCTTTGATGTGACAATTTGTGTTGCTTGGCTAGCAAAGTAAAAGGGTGGATTTCACCAAGCTATCATTACACTTTCCTATAATTTGGATCTTGGAATAAGAAACTAAGTATTGTGAGAGGAATATGAGATTTCCACTTGCAATCAGAACCAGAACTCAAAATTGGAATCCTTGTTTCAACAATCCTCATGGAAATTATCATTGGCAGAAAGAATGTCGTTTTTTGAGAACTATCTATCCATATATGTTTTGATCGCCAGTTCATACTAGATCCAGTTGCATTTGATTAGAATTGAGAGAATGACCTTTACTCTTTTGATTCCCGAAGTCACTATCATCAACTATGACTTGAACTACTACAATCACTACCTAAAGACCATTAACTCGTGTGTGGGTTTTAAGCTTATGTTCGGGTCGAGATAGGCCTATCAAAATAGTATATATAGTACTTGAAACTCCACTCACACTTGTTGCGTATAGATGGCTCACTAATATTGGCAGATGGACCTTTACTCAACGAAAGAAGCGAGGGCCAGGGGAGAAAGTCCCTCTTACACGGGACAAACCAGTTCTTGTATTATAGTAGTTTCGAGCTTGCACATGCCTTAGGGGAAGGGGCTGGACCATGACATAGGGCTCTCAACAGCCAAGCCTGAGGTTGCCTTGGGCCTGAAGTTTGAACTAATTGGGATGGTCTTATTCAAAATTTTGATCTTCCTATGCCTAGGAAGGTCCAATGATAGCCCTTTAGCTTATTGATTGCTTGATTGGGGAGAGCCCCACTTGATAATCAAGTTGAAAGTTAAAGGGTATTTATTATGAAATAGATGAGGAGAGCTCGGGTCCTTACTCATGCCTTAGTGGTAGACTCACAAGAGTTTTGATACAAGGTCATGGGTTTGAGTATCCATTATGGTGAAAACCCAGTGTGTTGTGTGCAAGTGCGTGGGTGCGTGTGGGGTGTGAGTGCGTGTATAATAATAATAATAATAAAAAGATGAGGAGAGCTCAATATTTCCCCCTTGTGAATATTATTAAATTTGGATACTTCTAGAATATTGTCAAAACATTTGGTAATACCACAATGATGTGGCAGCATTTTCCTAATAATATCCTCTCTTTTTTCTTCCCCCCTTTAAAACATGAAATTTCTAATTTACCGAACACATTTTCCCATTCCATTCTCTCGCCCAGTCTCCCTCTTTAATTATCTACCAATCATTTATTTATTTATTTATTTTTTTCCCTTTTTCCTATTGGTCTTTCCAAACATATATCCTGAGAAACCCCAAAATTTGAAAACATTAAGAGAAATTCCAATGCATAGAAATTGCTGAGAAGGAGATTTGTTACTTTGTTAAACTGTTCCATCTAAAAAAAAGAAAGAAGAGGAAATGGAAAACTGCAGATTCCACAGATTATTCTGTCATTTGGTTTGGAGTGCAATAGTCAAATGGCGAGAGGACTTTGGAAGTCTACATTCATCATGTTTTGAGAAGAAATCTGCATTTTCATTGAAAGCCTTGGAAATGAAAACCAATTTTTCTCCGGTGATGGGAAGTAGATTTAGATGGTTTGTGCAATGGAGACTAAGAACTACACTGGTTAGGAGTGAGTTGGTGTAAGTTGAAGGCTCTAAAAGAGCTAGGCAACGACCCAAGGGGAGGTGCTGGAGGTGGTAAGAAAAGACTTGAAAACCCTAATTACTTATGATAAGGATGGTGATGGAAAAATAGATTTCAGCAGGATATTTCAAAAATGTAATGTGGAAACTGATTTTGATTTCCCAGCTTTTCCTAAAAACGGTAGACGTTAAGGGGTGTCTGGATCGTTACTTGAGAAAAAGCTACTTAAGGAACTTTTTTTTTTTTTTTTATTTAAAACACGCACACACACCCCCACACACTCACGCCACACGCACGCCATGGGATTTCACCACCATGGGTACTCGAACCCTTGACCCAGTGTTGAAACTCTAGGGAGTCTACCACCCGGGTAAAAGCTACTTAAGGAACTTGAGATAAAGCTACTTATGCCTAGCTTATCTTTATTTCTACTTATTAAACTGAAGTGATTAACTTTAAATAAAAAAGCTACTTATAATTGATCATAAACTGGGTCTCTTCTCTTGGCTCAGTGGTAAACACTCTCTCATATTTGAGGTAAAGGGTTCAAGAACCCATGCATGTGTGGGGTGGTAGTGTGTGTTTGTTTCTCACCTAACTACCCAGCTTTTCCATTGATGGAGTATTCCTCCATCCAAAACACCTCATTGGAACATGGAAAGGCCACGCGGCATTGTTCACATAGAAGAAGTAAGACTGTCGGGACACCGGCCACACGCCATCTTCATGTTACAGGTGCATTTACATGCTGCATAGTGTCCAGAGGCATCTATTTTCCACTGGAATAGTACTTAGTCATGATTTATGTGGGCCACCAGAAAAAGGGCAGTGTGGGGTGCATGAAAGCCTGATTTATGAAGTGATTTCATCTTGATCGTCCATTCTGTTGACCAGCAGGCTTAAGCCCATTTGGGAGGCGATTTGGCGTATCATGAACGGATGCGAGTGGCTTTGTCGGATGGGTAATTGCTATTTCCTGGTGAATTTTTTGTGGAGCATGTGGTTTGCGATCTAGAGCATTGATGTAATGGGCCCATCCCTAGACGCAAGGTGCATGAAAAATCTCCTTGTTTGGAGGATCTGGATCCTTTTATCGGTTCAAATAGACTATCACTAGAGAAATACAACACCTGACCAGAGAAGGCCAGAGATTGAAGGATTAGGATTGTTGAGGGTCAAATACTGCATATTAGACCCCATTTATTACCTGAATTTACGTACATAATGCCGTTTAATGGCCCGTTTTGCCGTGTTTGTGATACAGGGTGTAGTTGAAAGCATGAAATGCAAAAAGTTGCTAAAAGTATAAATTTAATACTCTGTTGACGCCACAGGCAAGGGACACACTCCAGAGACCAAGATTGACAAATATACACGGTCAGAAATCCGAGAAAAGTTAAAAATTGAAACTCAAGTGGCCTGAAGGACGTCCAGAATGTAAGATCACGAGGTTCCCACCATCCGTTCGGCTCGAAACTTCATACGTCGCCTGAGGACCATAAATTAACCGTACATATAAAATTTCAGCCATTGAAGATCTCGGGAAGTGCCCCAACTGACATATCAGCCCGTAAAATCATGATTTGGGGCTCACATGCTATCTGGATATGCTTCAAAATTTGTCTCTACGGTTTAAATACGATTGGAAACAGGATGGACGGCACGGATTTCTCGTGAACATCACAATAGACCCCATATGAGATGAGCGTGTACAGTGCACATGTGCACTCACCGTGCATGGCAAGTGTCAGAGACGGCTTGACCGTCTCTGACCGAAAGAAAGAAAGAAAGAAAAAAAAAAAAAAAAAAAAAAAAAAAAAAAAAATCGCAGTGGACGCACGGCCGCGGCCGTTTTTACGAACGGTAGTGGGCCCCACCCATTTCTCGTATGGCCAATCCGATCCGTTCACCGTGTAGAGGGGCTCGAATACTACAAAAACATGCTGAATTTTTGTACCCATGCGTGCACACGTGTGAGATACAGAGGCCACAAAAGGGCTGCTCGGTAGCGTTCAAAACTGATTCTTTTGTGATTTCTTCTCTGGGACACGTCAATGGACGTTCAAAACTACCTATTTTTGACTGAAATTTCGTTCTGAATCCAATGGACGGGGTGGATTTTCCAGAAAATACTTCTGTGGGGCCCACCGACCACAACAGCGAAATGGTGCGAAAGGTTTCGCACATCCGCGAAAATCGACTTTTCCGGACGGTTTTGGCCCACCATCTTTGATCATATGGAAGATCTGAACCGTCTATCATGTAGAGGACCCAATAAAATCCTAAGGGACAGTGTTTATTTAGAATTTGAGCAAGGAAAGTGGCGTGTTTCGAGGCACCGAACTTGGCTGCGAAAATTGCACTCCGTGTCCTGCTACAACTCTGTCACTGACTCCAGCCTTCCAGCAGCTATAAAAAGAGGTTTTTGGACGTGGGGAGCATGCATTCAAGGTCTTGGGAGGAAGAACAGAGGGCTCGAGCTTGGGTTTCAACGTGGGCAGAGGAGAGAGAGAGGAGCTTGGTTTTTTTCTTTCCCTTTTCTTTTCCTTTTCTTTTTCTCTTTATTTATTTGGATTGAGCCCATCCATGGCAGGCTAAATCCTCCTAGCTAGGGCTAGGAGGTGAAGCTTATAGTGAGATGAGAGATTATATGCTTTTAATTTAATTTTAATTTTTGAATTGAAGTTGGTTTTAGTTTGATTTTAATGAAAATATTTTTGGTCTTTAATGGTCTGTTGTGACTGAAATTACAATGAGTCTGCAATGCTTTAAATATTTTCTTATCCCTTTTATGTTTATGACGTTAGGACGTCCCGTTGTTCACCATAGTCTCCTGGGCATGGTTGGATGACGGTACCCTTCTTAACCTTCATACATATGATTGGTTGGTAATTAGTTTAATTCTGTTGTTTGCCATAGTCTGTGGGCATGGTTTGGTGATGGAATCCATTCTAATTCATACACCTTTCATCTCTTTGAAAACTAGATCAACGACAGTTCAGTAATTTTCATAATTTTTGATGCAAGCATAAGTTCTCCCTGATCTCTACAAGTGGATCCTCTGAATCCCTAGTTTCCTATCTCTGAGTTGTTTCCTAAGTTTTAGATTAATTATTCTACAAGTATTCCACCATTGCTAATTGATTTAGAATTCATCTTAGCCTAGTTCTAGTTCTATTTAATTTTAGATAACGTACAAGTTTCAGTCCCTTGGGATTCGACCTCGGTCTTACCGAGTTATTACTACATCACAACCCTGCACTTGGGGAGTGAACAAGTTTTTGGCGCCGTTGCCGGGGACTGTCGGCTACGTTTTTCTGAAATTAATTAGTTTTAGGATTAGTTTAAGATTAGGATTTTTACTAACTTCAGTTTTAGGTCTAGATTTTTCTGATTTTTTAGGAATTAACCTAACTTTCCTGTTTTGTAGGATTATGAGATAGAAACTTCTAATTTGGTGATATCTTTCTAATTTCTTTATTTTATCTATTTTTAGAATTAGGATTTTATTTTTAGAGATTTTCTAATCCTAGACTTTCTCTTTTCAGAAACTAACTTGTTTTGTCTTATTTTGCAGGATTTTAATATAGGAATCTCTAGTATGGTAACATCTTTCTAACTTCTCCCCCTCTTACCTTTCACTTTGCTGTAGGACATTCTCTTCTATTTTTCATAGGATTAAATTCAAGTTAAGGGTTTCATCATGTATATGCACGAGTGGCAACGTCAGTATGCTGAGAAGAATAACTTATTTTGGGATGATGATGATATAAATCAACCTATATCTCAAAACTTTTCTGAAACTATCATCGAGAACCGATCAGAATATGAAAATCCACCGGTTAAGAAGTCCTTACGTGATTATATGCAGGAGAACAATTACACCCCACGGATTAACAAAACAGTACGTGAGTGTTGGGGTTATCATAACTATGGTTGTGAGAATTATTATCACTCATCCGATAAAACAATGCGTGATTGTATCATGAGTGATAATAAGTATTACCAACCAGCAGATTCTCCCACTTATGATCAGTATGACTATAACCAGTGGAAACATCAAAATTGGGAAAATGAACCAACTATATGTTATGATGATTTTCTCTTGGATCCCCTACCTTTGAAATCCATCCAGAAACGATCCAAGAGGATTCATATCAGCATAATCTTTCAGCCTGTCTTGTGGAAATGAGAAAAGTAATGGAAACAATGAAAGGACTCGATGCGCGTCTTGATAGGATAGAGGAGGCTCGGTCATCCCAGCCACGACCTAATCTAAAAATACAATGCGAAGAAAGTGATCCGCACTCACTTTTAAAAGAATCTGGAATTTGGAATGAGGAGTTGGATTCCGTTAATGAGCATGTGGTTCAATTTTTCGATGAGTCAATTTCGATGACTGTCCGAAAGAATGGTGAAGATACATGGGTGTCTTTTAAATACATTGATGATGACACAGTTTCCTTACATGACACACAAGATTTCAATGATGAGGAAGAAGTTAGTTTATGCAAACCTCAACCCATGTTAGGTGTAGAATGTGAGGAAAGTGATCTCATCCCGAATGTGCACTGCACTGGACTAGACAATGATGCGTATTGGGATGATGGTCATGAATGTGCAGCCCAAATTCTCCCTGAATCAATCTCAAATCTGGTCCAGGTCAACGATCAAGACGTGCACGAAGTGATCGGTCAGGAAGATCTACTCCACTCATCTGACATGCCTGATTTAAATGTGGAGAATGAACCTCTTACAACCGACTCTTCTAACTCTTGTGAGGCATGTTTAGACCACTCCCTTGAATTGAATGATGATATGATTCGGGAGGAGGAGTTGCCCGCTACGACTCTGGAATTTGAAACCACTCAGTTGAGGCCACCATCTGAGCTGCAAACAATTGAGAATTCAGCGCCTCAATTGAGTAATTTCAATGAACAGAGTGATCACATCAATGCTTCACTTACTGATTTTCAATCTATCTGTGCAGGACTGGAGCAAGAGAGCGCACCTCCATCCACTTTCAAAGATGAGGGATTCTTTGCGCAGATCATCACAAGCCACAAAAACGAGTCACACTCATCTGAATTTCCCAACTCGTGGGATTGCTTGGCACACTTTGCGGTTTCAAACGATTTCATGTTAAAAGACAAAGTGGATACTTTGCGAGACAACATCTCGGTAGTCATCACTGACCAAACGAACCCTTATTCTGAAACTCTCTCTTCCCTTGATCCTAAACGTCTACTAGTAAAGGAAGAGGAGATGAATCTAAAATCGAAGTTTGGAGCTTCGGAATATGTTGAGACTACATTACTTTTTAAGAAGTTTTCTAAACTTTATTTACTTGTAGTCTTTGATTCACCATGCAATACTAACGTTGAAACTTCTTCTGTCTTAGGAAAATCGTATAAATTATGGATACCTCAAGCAATTCAATGGAAGATTTTTTATGAGGTACATAAGTCTCTCTGGAAAGTCATGCTCCAGGACGCCCAAGCCTATTGCAAAAAAGGTTTTTGGATGATCTTGTTGAGGAGCTTACTAAGAGACTTATCAAGATATTGGCCGGAAGGGGAACCTTGCGGCGTGATCGATTCAATGTTTGTGGGTAACATTACTGTAAACCCTCACGAGACTACAACTCGTCCACTAGGGGTAACCTAGGGGTTTAAAGGCTTGTTGCATACGCTAAATGCAATCGAGAGCACCTGCGAAAGTGGTATAGGTAGGATTTTATTTTTGTTATTTTTGTTCTGCTTTCTCTCTCATGCTGACAAGCTTCCATGCCGTGATCTATTGGAAACTCTCTTGATTCGTTATTCAGGTACTATCTTCCCATCACTTCTCATTTACTTTCGTTGTCCCATGTGCATTACATGCTCATATCTTTTACATTGAGGACAATGTAGATTTTAGGTTGGGGGTGAGAAATTAGGTAACCTAATCAGTATTTTCTTGGTCTTGAGCAACAATTGTGAAAAAAAATTTTGAATTTTTCTGAAAATTTTTATGAATTCGAAGTGATTTTGACAGATATCCCTAATTTAAATTTTCAAGGTACATAATGGTGGATTTATGACTCTTGGATTCCATATCTGTTAGATTTCATAGTTAAGTGAATTATTAATCCATGATTAGAAGTTGTAAACATTGATTGAATCATGATTTCAGGACACGTCTTGCTTGCACATTAAGACTTCAGTCTGATATTGAAGGGTTAATTTGGTAATCACTAAGCACGAAAGGAACCAGCCTGAAATATCTTGCCATCATGGTATAAAAATTGGAAAGGTTGGATAATTAATCTTCACCATAGGTTTGCTCCCTATAGGTGTGGAGTTAATTCCCCATGAATGATATCTAAAAAGAGTCAGGTGTACGATCTTCACCATAGGTTTGCTCCTTATAGGTGAGGATTTGATTCCCCTTCCTTGGCATTACTTTGAATAGAAAAATCAAAAGTTAATAGGCTAATCTATGAGGCAAGTTTTGGATTAGGTTTTAGTTATCATGAATTTTCTTGTCGGTTACCAATGATTTCATGAAATTGACGATTGGATCTCTTAATGATGATAAGCCGAGATTAGACTATACATCCATGGATCTCAATGTTTAAAATTTTTCTAATTGATGGATTGATACTTTACACTTGATTATGAAGTCTACCGTGCGCTTGAGTTCAGGAGAAAATAATGCCCAATATTCATGAATCGTAGAATTCTAATGACTGGATTATTTCTCAAAAATCATTCGGCTTTACAGAAATTTTCATATAAGTCTCAACTTATTTTTCGCATATTTTGCTCGGGACTAGCAAAATGCTGGTTGGGGGTTGTGTTGAGGGTCAAATACTGCATATTAGACCCCATTTATTACCTGAATTTACGTACATAATGCCGTTTAATGGCCCGTTTTGCCGTGTTTGTGATACAGGGTGTAGTTGAAAGCATGAAATGCAAAAAGTTGCTAAAAGTATGAATTTAACACTCTGTTGACGCCACAGGCAAGGGACACACTCCGGGGGACCAAGATTGACAAATATACACGGTCAGAAATCCGAGAAAAGTTAAAAATTGAAGCTCAAGTGGCCTGAAGGACGTCCAGAATGTAAGATCACGAGGTTCCCACCATCCGTTCGGCTCGAAACTTCATACGTCGCCTGAGGACCATAATTTAACCGTACATATAAAATTTCAGCCATTGAAGATCTCGGGAAGTGCCCCAACTGACATATTAGCCCGTAAAATCATGATTTGGGGCCCACATGCTATCTGGATATGCTTCAAAATTTGTCTCTACGGTTTAAATACGATTGGAAACAGGATGGACGGCACGGATTTCTCGTGAACATCACAATAGACCCCATATGAGATGAGCGTGTACAGTGCACATGTGCACTCACCGTGCATGGCAAGTGTCAGAGACGGCTTGACCGTCTCTGACCGAAAGAAAGAAAGAAAAAAAAAAAAAAAAAAAAAAAAAAAAAAATCGCAGCGGACGCACGGCCGCGGCCGTTTTTACGAACGATAGTGGGCCCCACCCATTTCTCGTATGGCCAATCCGATCCGTTCACCGTGTAGAGGGGCTCGAATACTACAAAAACATGCTGAATTTTTATACCCATGCGTGCACACGTGTGAGATACAGAGGTCACAAAAGGGCTGCTCGGTAGCGTTCAAAACTGATTCTTTTGTGATTTCTTCTCTGGGACACGTCAATGGACGTTCAAAACCACCCACTTTTGACTGAAATTTCGTTCTGAATCCAATGGACGGGGTGAATTTTCCAGAAAATGCTTCTGTGGGGCCCACCGACCACAACAGCGAAATGGTGCGAAAGGTTTCGCACATCCGCGAAAATCGACTTTTCCGGACGGTTTTGGCCCACCATCTTTGATCATATGGCAGATCTGAACCGTCTATCATGTAGAGGACCCAATAAAATCCTAAGGGACAGTGTTTATTTAGAATTTGAGCAAGAAAAGTGGCGTGTTTCGAGGCACCGAACTTGGCTGCAAAAATTACACTCCGTGTCCTGCTACAACTCTGTCACTGACTCCAGCCTTCCAGCAGCTATAAAAAGAGGTTTTTGGACGTGGGGAGCATGCATTCAAGGTCTTGGGAGGAAGAACAGAGGGCTCGAGCTTGGGTTTCAACGTGGGCAGAGGAGAGAGAGAGGAGCTTGGTTTTTTTCTTTCCCTTTTCTTTTCCTTTTCTTTTTCTCTTTATTTATTTGGATTGAGCCCATCCATGGCAGGCTAAATCCTCCTAGCTAGGGCTAGGAGGTGAAGCTTGTAGTGAGATGAGAGATTATATGCTTTTAATTTAATTTTAATTTTTGAATTGAAGTTGGTTTTAGTTTGATTTTAATGGAAATATTTTTGGTCTTTAATGGTCTGTTGTGACTGAAATTACAATAAGTCTGCAATGCTTTGAATATTTTCTTATCCCTTTTATGTTTATGACGTTAGGACGTCCCGTTGTTCACCATAGTCTCCTGGGCATGGTTGGATGACGGTACCCTTCTTAACCTTCATACATATGATTGGTTGGTAATTAGTTTAATTCTGTTGTTTGCCATAGTCTGTGGGCATGGTTTGGTGATGGAATCCATTCTAATTCATACACCTTTCATCTCTTTGAAAACTAGATCAACGGCAGTTCAGTAATTTTCATAATTTTTGATGCAAGCATAAGTTCTCCCTGATCTCTACAAGTGGATCCTCTGAATCCCTAGTTTCCTATCTCTGAGTTGTTTCCTAAGTTTTAGATTAATTATTCTACAAGTATTCCACCATTGCTAATTGATTTAGAATTCATCTTAGCCTAGTTCTAGTTCTATTTAATTTTAGATAACGTACAAGTTTCAGTCCCTTGGAATTCGACCTCGGTCTTACCGAGTTATTACTACATCACAACCCTGCACTTGGGGAGTGAACAAGGATCTTCCTATCTGGAGATGTTTGGGTCACCTCAAACCATTTTTATACAGGGCCCACTGATTTAAGTTGATTTATGCTCTTTTGATTGTCTTCTATTCAGCTATATGTTTGATGCTCGTACGGTTCAGATAACATGATCAGTGTGATTCTTGAAAGCCGTGGCCAATTCATGGCCTGTCGGTTCGTCCTTTTTTTTTTTTTTTTTTTTTGGGTTCTGCTGGAACCGATTCGCACCCTTTATTTCCCAAGTAATGGATCTGATGGTTGTTTTTGAATGGTGCCCTGTGAAGAGCGTGCTGGACCAAATGGATGGCCAACATGTTCATGAGTAGTCCATGATGTAGCGATAATCAGCTCATCTATTTCAATTTTTTGGTTAGTTCCTCTCACGATGGTGAAGTAAGGGGTAGTGGAGTTAAAACGTTTTCATCACAAGGGATAGCTGACGATGACCATCGTATACGATGATGACTAGTAAAACATTTTCATCGCAACGGATAGCTGATGATGACCGTTGTATACGATGATGATGACCGTTGGACCAGCAATGTACGCAATAGCATAGATGATAGAGATGGAAAGTGTGATGGCCGCCACTGCTACCAATTCATGCATGTGATCAGGAATGTGACTATTCATATGTTGGGGAACTGCGGAAGCACACCGAGATGAATCTCCAACAGCGGAAGCACACGGAGATGAATCAAGCAATCTACTCTAATCACACAACCAAGTTCAAACACAAAAACCAATTTTTACTTGAAAAAACCTCGTGAGAAAAAAACCACGGTGCAAAGCGACAGTGATGCACTTGAAAGCAGAAAATTACAAGAGATAAGAGATTACCGGTTCAAAGAAGCTTCGAATCTTCCTCGCAAGCCAAGCTCTGCCCTTGAAACCCTTATGAACAAATTTAGAAAACCTAGAATACCTCCCTTACTTTCCAAATCCTGATTACACCGAATAGGAAACAAATCCTGTACTTATGCAGTTCTGCGCATACGCTTGAATGCATTGACTTACGTCCGATGGCATCGAGAAAACACGAAAATGTTCCAGTGATAAAATATGAATTTTTTGAATTTTTCTGATGGCATCGACATTTGCTCAATGACATTGAGTGGTTTGTCGATGCTATCGACAGACCTTGTTGTTTACAAATTTGAGACATCAACAACAATCTCTATAATGTCTTCAATCTTCATTCTTTATACCTCATTTTCCTCATCTCTAATTCCGTCTAGCATCATAGTTTCACCATTGCTTCTCGTGCACACCGTCTTTTTTTATACTTTCACTAAGCCCAGAGAAGTTGCATAGAACTTGAACTTCTCTGTGGGAACCACGTTACTAAGCATGTCGGCAAGATTCACGCTCATGTGAATCTTCTCTAGAGTCACGCCTCCTTCCTCAAGTACCTATTGGATAAAATGGTGATGCACATCAATATGTTTATTATGTGAGTGATAAAAAAATATTTTTGTCTAAATTGATCGTGCTTTCGCTGTCACAATTAACCGACATAGCCTCTTACTGAAACTTAATTGGTTTATCATCTCTCTCAACCAAATACCTTCTTTGAACACTTTTGTTATCACCATGTACTCAGCATTAGTTGCGGAAAGAGCCACTATATATTGAAGCTTCGACATCTAACTGATCGCTCTACCTGCTAACACGAACGAGTAACCAGAAGTCGACCTTCTATTGTCCACACTGCCCGTGTAATTAGAATCACCATAACTTACTAAATTAGCCCATGATTTTTTAAATGATAAGATATAGTCTTGCGTACCTCGAATGTATCAAAGTAGTCATTTCATTGCTTTTTAGTGTTGCTTACTGGGGTTAGACATGTTTCTGCTAACAACAACAAGTCGCATGTGAAATCTCTAGTCTTGTATAGACCATGATGACATACATCAAGCTGATAATTGCGCTAGAATAAGTCACACAAGACATTATGCTTTTCTTCATCAGTTTTAGGATAGATAACTTAAAGTGTACCACATGGGGAATGCTAATCGGCTTTGCCTTGTCCATCCCATACTTTATCAATTCCTTCTCAAGATATTCAGCCTGAGATAACCATAACATGCTCTTTTTCCTGTCTTTGTGTATGTTAATGCCGAGAACCCTCCTTATAGTCCCCAGATCTTTCATTTCGAATATCTCTGATAATTGAGTATTCAGTAAGTTGATCTTAGATATGCTACGACTGACGATAAGCATGTCATCAACGTATAAAACCAGAATAATGAATTTTCCATCACTCAGTGTCTTATAATAGACACGATGGTCATATTCATTCCTGGTAAATCTATGACTCACCATAAAAGAATCAAACTTTTTATACTAATACATAGGCGACTATTTTAGGTCGTACAATGACCTCTTTAACCTGCAAACCTTGTTCTCTTCCCTTTGTATTTTTTAACCTTCTGGTTGCTTCATTTAAATTTACTCTTTCAACTCCCCATGCAGGTAGACAGTTTTCACATCCATCTACTTTAGCTCGAGATCGTATCGGGCAACCATCGTTAATATGAATATGATAGATACTTACTTCACAACCGGCATGAATATTTCAGTGAAGTCGACACATTTTCTCTGAGCATATTCCTTCGCTACCAACCTTGCCTTGTACCTATCCAGTTTATTCTGAAAGATCCACTTATGATCGATCACTTTACGGCCGACAAAAAGCTCCTCCATCTTCCACGTCTTATTTTTGTACAAGGAGTCCATCTCATCATCTATTGATGTTTTTCACTTTTTGGCATACAACTCATCAAGAGCATCCTGAAGAGTAAATAGATCCCCCTCATTTGTTATGAGGATAAATACGACATTTGAGTCATACTTGTATCTCATCGGTAACCTGTGATTCCGCAACAAATAACTTCTCATTGATGACTGTTTTACCTGCTCGTGTACATCTGTCTGTCTGTGTATCTGCTTATGTCTCATCTTTGTCTAATTGAATGTCCACAACCAACTTTTTCAGTTCTTTTTACTCATCCTTATGGAACAAGGATCATTCGTCAAATTTGACATCACGGTTAAGGATGATTTTTCATGTGACCCGATCATACCGCTTGTAACCCTTCACATTACCACAATAACCAACAAAGATGTATTTCCTACCCCTTTGGTCTAACTTATCTCTCTCAACTGACGGTGCATGAGACTAAGAATCGCAACCAAATACTCACAGTCCCGAGTAGTCTACCTACTGACTACTCCACACTTCCTTTAGAATCTTACATTCAATGGCCATAGAAGGGGACCAATTCACCAAATAACAAGCGTGTTAACGGCCTCAGTCCATAATTCCTTCCCCAACCAAATATTATTGATCGTACATCGGGCTCTCTCTAAGAGAGTCCGATTCATCCGCTCAGCCACACAATTCTGTTTTAGTGTGTGGCGCACTGTGTTGTGCCTCACGATCCTTTTATCTTTGCAATACCTAGTAAATTGCTTAGAAGTGAATTCCCCATCGTTATCATCCTTAATACCTTCACCTTTCGCCCTGACTGTTTTTCACCATCGCCTTCCACTACCACTTCTTGAAGTTGGTGAAAACATTGGATTTATTTTTTATAAAATAAACCCACACTTTTCTGGAATATTCGTCAATGAAGGTGACAAACCATGACGACTCTCCACCAAAAACCACGGGCAACAACCCCCATACATCAGAATGTACATAACAAAAAACACCCTTACAAACATGTTTACCAGACTTAAAAGATAATCTTGAATGTTTATCATATATACAATGCTTGCATATATTAAAATTAATACTTTTAAAAACTATAATTAAACAACGGTCAGAAAGTACCTTCATAACCCACTCGCCCATATGACCCAAGCATGCATGCTACATACGTGGAATCCGCTACGGATGCTGCAACTCCACCTGTTGAAGTGCTCCCAATCAACCTGTAAAGATTTTCGTTATGCTGTGCCTTCATGACTATGAGTGCCCAATTTCAAACTTTTACGACATGATTAAAACTGATGAATTTGCACCTAAGCGCTCAAGTGCTCCCAGAGATATCAGGCTCTTCCTCAAAACATGAACGTGTCTCACTTCGGTCAAGATGCTCTCCATGCTATTAAACATCTTGATACACACTGATCCAACACCAACTACTTTACAGGCATTATCATTGCCCATAAAGGCTTGACTACCATCACACTTACTGTAACTAGTGACCTAACTCCAATGAAGGGTCTTGTGGTAGGAAGCCTCCGTATCTAAGATCCATTCTTCGTAGAAGTACCTAGATCTTAATGCGGTCAGCACGTCGCTACTGTTCATCTCCACATTGGATTCCACCATATTGGTCTCCCTTGAAGAACCCTCTGAATTCTCTTTTCTTTCCTTAGGATTTGTGCAATCATTTTTCATGTGCCTTGATATTTCACAATTCTAGTATATCAACTTGTCTTTGCCCTTGCCCTTGGATTTGGACTTCGATCAAGAAGATCCATTATCCTGCTCATAATTCATCTCCTTTGTAACTAGTGCATCCGTAGAGGCACCCATATCACCGCTTTTCTTTCTCATCGCCTTTGACTGAAGGGATGAGATAACGGTTTTGATGTTAATGGTCGATGTACCAGTGTACAACGAGTCCTTGAATGACTCATATGAAGCTGGGAGAGAATTCAATAGGATGCATATCTAATCCTCATTTTTCATCATTTCCTCAACATCTAGTGATTTACAAATCAACTTGTTGAAGTTACTAATGTGGGCTTCAACATCACCCCCTCAGCCATCTTTAGATTGGATAACCAAAGCTTTAAGTACAAGTGATTATCTAGAGATTTCTTGGCATAAATGTTCTCTAACTTCGCCTCATGTACTTGCTGCAGTTTTCTCTCCCATGACATTATAGAAGACCTCATACGTTAAGCACAATTGAATAGAAGTTATCGCTTTCTTATCCATCTTCTTCCATTCATCACCTGTCATAGATTCCGGCCGCTTCTCAAAGAGAGCATCATCCAATCCTTGATGAACTAGGATACCGATCATCTTGACCTTCCATAGTTCATAACTATTTTTTTTGAAATATTTTTCAACATTGAACTTTGGATTAGAAGCCATTGATACTATGCTTTTAGATTCAATCTGCTTTCCAACATTGTCTCTGATACCACTTGTTGGGGAACCGCAGAAGCACACAGAGATGAATCAAACAAAGTACTCAATCGCACAACCAAGTTCAAACACAAACAAACCGAATTTTACATGGAAAAACCCTTGTGGATAAAAAAAAAAACATGGCACAAAGCAACAGTAATACACTATGAAAGCAAAAAATTACAAGAGATAGATATTACCAATTCGAACAAGCATCGAATCTTCATCATAAGCCAAACTATGCTCTTGAAACACTTAGGGATGAATTTAGAAAACCTAGAACACCTATCTTACATCCCAAATCTTGATTACACCCGCTATGTATAGTATAACATCATATATCCTGCACTTATGCAATTTTGCTCGTGTGCTCGATGGCACCTTCGATGGTACTTCGATGAGATCGATGATTTGTCAATGGTATTGAATTACCTTCGACGACATTGAGAAAACACCAAAATGTTTCAGCGATGAACATCAATTTTCTGAATTTCTCTGATGGCGTCGAACATCTGTCAATGACATCAACATTTGCTCGATGACATCAAGTGGTCTGTCGATGTCATCAACAAATCTTGCTATTTACAGATTTGAGACATCAACAACATTATACGCAGATGTCATATGGCCATGTAGCCTGAATTTAAGCTGTCCAAATTGTGGGCCCCATTTTTGATAGTTCATAATCAAGAAATTATGTTGAAATTGTTTCCTAACTGGCACGCCAGTGCACCAATAAAAAGCTATTCAACCGTCCAAATTGAGCCAACATCTCCATCAACATTATTTCACAATTTCATAATCTGATAATCAATCTGTGTATGGATTATAATCAATCTAAAGTGGGCACACCTATTTGGACAGTTTATGAGTTACGTGCCACAACTACAAATTTTCCACTGCATCCATGTCTATGATTGTTGTCCATAATATCGATTTAATTCCCTAATTAGGAACGGACCCACCAACTAAGTATCTATTGATGCCGTACATCTTCATAACAAGATTAGCAAAAACGGTTTATTTTTTTTAGACCCTGTTTTTTTTTTTACCCCCCTTGCATTCACACATGTGCTAGTTTTGATTGACTTCGATTGCGATGGTCCAACGAATCCAATGTGGCTTGAGTCAAACGGTGAATTAGGCTAATCTTAAGCTTTGCTAGACTAGTGATACAAGTAGAGGTGTACATGAGTTGAACCAAGTCGAGCTTGGCACAACTCGACTCGGCTCAGCCACTAGCTGACCCCAGCTTGAACTTGGCTCGGCTCAATCCTTGGGCTAGCTTGGTTCGGTTCGGTTAGCAGCTCGGGCCAGCTCGAGCTAAGATCGAGCCGAGTTCGCATTTGCAGCATTTTCACAAACACATGGATTGCACTTTCAAATTCTCACTGTTTGTAAAACAGCAACAGCGATTTTACAGGTATTTCATCAAACACCTTGTAGGCAACATCAAAATCAAGAAAATGATATTCATTTCACATACATACTTTCCTTGCCATCAGCTGACACTTCGTCGGGTCATTTCATCAAACACTTGGTGAGCAACATCAATATCAAAGTAACCGAGTCATAAAACCGGTTTGATCCGAGTTCGATTTGAGTTGGGGTTCCATCCGAGTTGAGTCAAGCTCGGCCAAGCTCGAACTCAGTTCGAAATTTTTTTGAGCTATAAAAAATTAGCTCAACTCGGCTCGAACTCAGTTTCAAATCGAGTCAAATCGAGCTTTTTCGAGTTGAGTCGAGCGAGCTAATCGAGCTAACTTGGTTCATGTACAGCCCTGAATATAAGACTGCATAGGGACACATGACTAATTTGATTAATTGATTTGGACTGTCCATTAGGTTCAGCCAACATTTCATTGCCCACCGTCAGATAATCACGCTAATCTCCATATGATCCAATGGCCTGATAGCCAAAACTGTTTCCATGAAATGTCCATCCAACAATTTGGAGCATATGCTTGATGGGATGCATCGTGGCTTACGGTTTAGAAACAAGTCACTCTCATATATGGTCTGAGAAATGGATGGCTATAAAATCCGAGGTCAACTTTCAGATGGATAAGACGTTCGGATGAGTGTGATTTATGACGTGTGACCAATTAAGTGTGGGCAGGATTTAATTGACAATATCGACCGATTGATTGACACTTCTTGATTTAGTTCCATGATTGGATGGCAAAATGTAGTTGAATTGCAACACTCAATTTAGTTAAGGGATAAAATTGCTATAAATGGCAAATATATTCATAATATCTATAATGTCGCGGAAAATCATCCACACCAATGGATACAAGCAAAGCAAAGCAAAACAATAAAAGAAAAAGAACCTAACCGTAGAAAAGGTGACGAAGTATAGAAATTTATATGATTAGTAATACGCTGATACCTACCTTTACATATATTTCTCTTTATATAAAAATAAAGTAAAAGAGCATGTGATAAAACTTAGAGAAACAAAACTTTACATAATCATTGATCTTGGGCCTATTTGGTATGTTCATTTTAATGGCATGGCCACCATAATAAAATGTTCTCTACTATCAATGGGTTTAAATTGTTGATCAAGTCAGCCCACAATGAAAGGAGAATGCCATGAAAATAGGGTTGATGGATTATAATACATGGGCGATCCGCCATCTTTATACCATAAAACATGATCCGAATGCAACAGGTGTAATTAAACTACACATGTATGGTGAATGGAATTGCTCAATTGCTCACAAGTTTATTCTCTCTCTCTCTCTCTGTTTTTTTTTTTTTTTTTTTCAATTGTTGGGCACTGGATTGGACTCTTAGTCAAATTTGAATAATGAACCTTAGTTTTCAAGCATAGGCCGGTCCTTAAGCCAGGTTTAAGGGTCCAAGCCTTATAGGGTGCAGGGTATTAGATGAGATCAGGTGGGATAGAATTGTATTTGGTCCATGCAATTCCATTAAACAGGGATTAGGTGGGAAGGATTTGCATTTGGTCCTATGGAATTGCATTTTGTCCCATACATGATTTCCATGGATTTTGAAATCCAATGCACATGTGGGCACCACATTGATGCATGCATTTGTTTATCCATGTCATCCATTCATATACATCGTTTACACGTGACATTCTGGTTATATATATATTAATAAGTGAATGACATCCATCGTGAATTTGGTCAGTTAATTATAATTCCATGGTTCACTAAACATGATTTTGCTTGATCCAGTGTTTTCCCATGATAAAATTTTTACTCCGAACATGGTATTGAATGGCTACAATACCATAGTATTTCTAGACGTACAATCATTATGCAATAATGATTTTAATCCCATCTAATACAATTCAATACCATTCAATTGAAACCTAAGCCGAGCTGCGACCATAGGGAAAGTTGAAAGGATTTCCTATTGGGGGGATGTAATAGAAATTGAAACCGTGGGCCTGAATTTAATAGGCAATTATGGAACTTAATCAGGGTCAATGTCTCAACTCTGATGTTGTATCCGTTAATCGCGACCGACATGTGGGGCCCACCCTTAGGCCCCTAAAGAGTGAAATTAGGTAAAATGAAAATAGACGGCCCGGTTCAAGAACCACTGATGTGATGGATCATGGATCATCGTAACCACCGATTATTTGTGATGGATCATGGATGGTAGAACGATGGACGTTTGGTGGGACGTGTATGGTAACACTAACATATTTATTTATTGTATTAAAGAAAAAAAATCCAAAAATCCAAAACACAGAAATTTAAGGGAGAAGAAAAATCAACAACAGTATCTGTATCTTCTAATAATTATAATTACGGATAGTTATGCAACAGTTCAGATCATTTAAACGTGGTGGGCCCCACATCCAACCGTCCGACTAACGATTGTCTCGTGATTCACGTCTCTCATTCTCAGGGCCATGCAACCTTCATTAAGTAAAATACAAACGTGCCAGTAAACTCAGAGAGAAAAGCTTTGGTGCTCTGAGGGTATTATAAATTATAGTGCTCCTAGTTTCATTAGGACACTTAGACAATCCAATCCATTGATCTACACCTTAATTATATTCAGGATTCATTTCATGGGCTACTGTACAAACATCTCACCGAGCTGATCAATGGTATTTAATATTAACGGTCGGGATCGTTTACAAAAAATAGGTCAATTTAACCATGTGATGCATGTATCTTTCAGGGCTGTCATGGATTGTTTATACTTGTACAGGATCTCTCTCTCTCTCTCTCTCTTTCTCTCTCTCTCTCATCATCCTAACCATCCCATCAGTTGCTTAGAAAATGAACGGTTGCAAAAAAAGGAAACATTTAGGATGAATAGGATCATCAGATCAATGTCAAAATTTTCACGTAGCCAATGAGATGTGCTTTGAACTTAAACGTACAGTTCAGATGGATCAATCAGAGTGTCCAAACGACCCAATGCAATTAGGAGCACCATAACTTACAGTGCTTTGGGAGCTGGAACATTTAACAAAATGAAATATCCTGATTAATTAATTATCTTTCTACTCGTTCACACATGACGGTGAGCTGGAATCAGGACTCCGATTAGGTGAGTCCCAGGTACTTAGTAGGTGAATCCATGACCGTGGGGCTTACCTTGATATATGTTAAGGGTCAAATATTGCATATTAGATTTTATTTATTATTTGGCTTTATGAATGTTATAATGCTTAATGTCTTATTTTACTCATGTTTGTGTTGTAAGGTGAATTTAAGAGTTTGAATTGAAAAAAATACTAAAAGCATGGATTTAAAGCTTAAGAATTACTAAACCAAAGATTGGATCTTAGAAGACTAAGAATGAAGAATTCACATGCCAAAGATTTAAGAAAACCAAGTCAAAAATGAAAAGAATCGAAGTTTTGAAATGAATTTGCGTAATCCTTGAGTAGTCTTGGCTCCTGCTCGACTAGTCCTGACCTTATTTGACCAGTCGAGGATTCCTCGACTCGAACTCCTGCGGTAAAATCATTTAAAATTAAGTCATCCTCGACACGTCGAAGGAAACCCTTGACTAGTCGAAGGTGGCCCTTGACCAATCGATGGATGTCCTCAACCAGTCTTGGGTTATGGAAACAACACACAGTGTAAAAATTTGAAGCGGTTTCTGAAAATTTTCAACTCGGTGCGAAAGTTTGAGTTGCAAAACTATAAATAGGGGTCCGTAAGATGTTCCTACGCATTTTATAGGGTTTGAAGAGTAGAGTAAAAGCGTGGAGAAGCCGTCGTCAAGAGTTTTTCTTCCATTTCCTTATTAGTTTTTATGCTTTTCTTAAGAGTTCTTAGTTTAATCATGTATATGGTTGGCTAAACCTCTTAGCTAGGGCTAAGAGGTGAAGCTTATAGTGCGATTATGATGTTTTCTTTATTTTGATTTATGTTTTATTGAACTCTCTTGGATTCTAGTTTGATTATGAAGAAATTTTTTAGTTTTTAATGGTTTGTTGTGACAAATTATGATAGATTTACGATGGCTTAAGATATCTTCTTTTCTTGAATTGAGATTGTGAAATTAGAAAATCTTGTTGTTCACCATCGTCCCTTGGGCATAGTAGGATGACAGAATCCTTCCTAACCTTCACAATTCTCTTATGATTGGTTATAAGATTGGTAAATCCTGTTGTTTGCCTTGTCTCTTGGGCATAGTTAAGTGATGAAATCACTTTCAAATCCTCACAACTCTAATCCATTGATGATTAGATCCATGAGAAGTTCAGAGCTTTGACAAATCTCTTCGTCCTTAAATCAAGTAAGGTAGCATCCTGAGAATCTACAAGTGGATCCTTGAAAATCCTAGTTTCTCACATTTGAATTTCTTAAGTTTTTCATTAAATCTCTCACAATTACTCTTTATACTTTCAGATTTAGGTTTACGTTTTTTTTTTTTTTTTGAGTCCCAGTTCTAATTACTTTCAGAAGATGCACAAGTTTTGTCTCTGTGGATTCGACCTCGGTCTTATCGAGATTATTACTACATCGCGATCCTACACGGGGTTGTGAACAAGTTTTTGACGCCGTTGCCGGGGATTAACAGTTGCATTTTTCTGAGATTAGCTAGTTTTGGAATTAGTTTAAATTAGAGTTTTTCTATTTTCTAATTTTAGGATTAAGATTTTTTTCTGTTTTATTTTAGAAACTAGCTTAGCTTTCTAATTTTAGGTTTTGAAACTTTTTATTTTTTGTTTTTAGAATCTGGCTTGTTTTGTTTTGTTTTACAGGATCTTAATTTAGAAACTTCTAACTTGGTAACTTCTTTCTGACTCTCTCTCTTTCTATTTCTAAATTTCTTATTGCTGTAGGATTTTTCTTTTATTCTTTTTTTTTTTTGGATTAAAGTCAGAGTTAGGGTTTCATCATACGAGAGTGGGTCAAAGTCGGGGTTTCATCATGCAAGAGCAGGTTAGAGTTAGGGTTCACCATGCAAGAGTGGGTACGTCAGAATGCTGAGATGGATAAAAGATATTGGAAAGGAATGTATGATGATTAAGATAGAAATCAACATATGTCTCAAAATTTTTCTAAAACCATCATCGAGAACTGACCGGAATATAATGCTCCACCGATTAAGAAGTCCTTACATGATCATATGCAGGAGAATAATTACACCTCACGGATTAAGAAGACAGTATGTGAGTGTTGGGGTTATCATAACTATGAGAGTGAGAATTATTATCACTTATCAGACAAGAAGAAAACAATGAGAGATTATATTATGAGTGATAATATGTATCAACAACCATCAGATTCTCCTTTACCTATGATTCGTATGATTATGATAAATGGAAACATCAAGATTGGAAAGATGAACCAACAACATGTTATATATAGTGATTATTCTCTTGGATCCCCTACCTTTGAAATCTAACCAGAAACGATCTAAGAGGATTCATGTTTCAATTTCACGGACTATCGAGATCAACTAAACTAACTTGTCGCGGGCATGATGAAATCATTGGAAGCAATTGAATCACACCTCGATAAGAGGGAAGAGGCTAGTTTACCCCAGCCTCAACCCAGTCCAGAAATACAATGCAAGGAAAGTGATCCTAACTCGCTTTTGGAGAACTCTGGAATTTGGAATGAAGAATTAGATTGTGTTAATGAGTATATGGTTCAATTTCTCGAAGAGTCGATCTCAATGATGGTCCAAAGGAAGGATCAAGAGACGTAGGTGTCTTTCAAATATAATGATACAGACACACTTCACTCACATGACACACTTGGTTTCAATAATGAAGGAGAGGTTAGTTTATTCAAGCCTCAACCCAATTTAGGAATAGAATGTGAAGAAAGCAATCCTATTCCACGTGTGTACTACACTAAATTGGAAGATGATGAGTATTGAGATGACAATCATGAATGTACAGCTCAAATCCCCCCGAATTCAATCTCAAGTTTGTCCCATATTAATGATCAAGAGGTTTAGGAAGTTGTTGACCATAATGATCTACTCCACCCATATAACAGGACCAATTTAAATGTGGAGTCTGAACCACTTTCAACTAACCCGTCCAACTTTTGTGAGATGTGTTTAGATCACTCCCCTGAATTGAATGATGATATAATTCGGGAGATGAATGAGTCGGTCGATATGACTTTGGAATTTGAGGCCACCCAGTTGAGATCACCATCTGAACTGTCAATTTTTGATAATTTAATACCTCTTCTGATTAGTATCAATGAACAGAGTCTTCACATCAATGGTTCGCCTATTGATCCTCAATCTATCTGTGAAGGGCAAAAGAAAGAGAGCATGCATCCATCCACTTTCACAGACAATGAAATCCTTGGGAAGATCATTACAAACTTCAATGTGGAAAATGAGTCACTCTCAGCTGAAATTCTCAACTCTTTGGACGATTGCTTGACACACTTTGTAGATTCAAATGATCTAATAATAAAAAAAATAATGAATGCCTTACAAGACAATACCTCGGTAGCTGTCACGGACCAAGAAAACCTTTATTCTGAAGCCCCTCATTCCTCGGATCCTAAATGTTTACCAATAAAGGAGGAGGAGCTGAAAATTGAACCGGAGTCTGAAACTTCAGAATGTGTCAAGACTACATCACTTCCTGAGATTTTTTTTAAAATTTCATCTATGTATAGTCTCTGATTCACTATGTTATGCTGACATTGAAACTTTTTCTATCACAGGTGAATCGTATATACTTTGGACACCTCAGGAGATTAAAAGGAAACCTTATGCTGAGGTCCATAAATTTTTCTGAAAATTCATGCTTTAGGGCATCCAAAGCTATTGCAAAAAAGGGCTTTTAGATGATCTTGTTGAGAAACCTACTGAGAAATTTATCAAGATATTAGCTGGAGGAGGAACCTTACGACATGACTGAGTAGCTTTTCACTTGCTTTTAAAGAATTTAGGATTATGATAGTTTGGTTTCCGCTGTTTTTAGATACTTTGCTTTTCGCTGTTTTAGGATAGTTTGATTATCGTCTGTTGAGTCCTCTTACTAACCCATCTTCACTTTGAGACCCTTGGAAAAGCCTTTAAATTTCTTCTTCAGGTACTACATTTCCATAACCTCTCATGTACTTTCGTTGTCTCATGTGCATTGCATGCTTATAACTTTTACATTGAGGACAATGTAGATTTTAGGATGGGGGTGTGGATTAGGCAAGCTAATTAGGCTTTCTTAGTCTTTGAGCAAAAATTGTGATTTTTTTTTTTAATTTTGTAAATTTGAGTGATTTTAAAGTTCATTCATGATTTAAAAATATAAGATACTTCATGTTGGTGATTTATGACTCTTGGGTTCAATTAATTGTTATATTTCACAGTTAAGTTCGAATTCTTAATCCATGATTAGAAGTTTGAAATATTAATTGAGTCATGATTTCACATGTCACATATAACTTACACATTAAGGTTTTAGTTTGATATTAAATTGTTCACTTGGTGATTATTAAGCATGGAAGAAATCAACCTGGGAAATTTGTCCATCATGTTCAAATGAAAAAAAAAGAAGAAGATACCCAGCTAAAAAATAGTTGTCGTCGAAAATGACTACCTATTAAAGATCTTTAAAAAGATTGACATAGTATGAAGGCTATCGATGGAAAAATCAAAAGTTGGAAGAATAAAAATGTTAAATTATAAGGACAGTTTTGGTTATCTTGAATGCTCTTTTGATTATCAATATTATCATGAAAATTGAAATTTAGACCTTTTATAAGGCTTCACTATGCACACATGGAATTCAATGTTTAGGTTTGTTCTAATTGGAGGATTAATGTTTGAACTTGATTATGAGATTTACTGTGCGTTAGAATTTAGGAGGAAATACTGCTTAATATTAATGTATCCTAAATTTCTGTGAAATAGATTGTCTTTAGAACTGCTTGAGCTTATAGAAATTGTCTTGTGGTTCTCAAAATATTTTTGGCATTCTTTTCTCAGGACTAGTAAAATGTTGGTTGGGGATTGTATTGAGGGTCAAATATTGCATATTAGATTCCATTTATTACTTGGTTTTATGAATATAATAATGCTTAATGTCCTATTTTACTCATGTTTGTGTTGTAAGGTGAATTTAAGATCTTGGATTAAAAATAATGCTAAAAGCATGAATTTAACACTCAAGAATCACCAAGCCAAAGATTGGATCTTAGAAGAGTAAGAATGAAGAATTTACATGCCAAAGATCCAAGAAAACCAAGTCAAGAATGAAGAGAATCGAAGTTTTGAAGTAAATTTACGTAATCCTCGACTAGTCCTGGCTCCTGCTCGACCAATCGAGGATTTCTCAACTCGAACTTCAGCGGAAAAATCATCTAAAATCAGGTCATCCTCGACCTGTCGAAGGTGACCCTCGAACAGTTGAGGGATGTCCTCAACCAATGTGGGGTTATGCAAACAGCACATAAAGTGTAAAAATTTGAAGTGGTTTACGGAATTTTCCAACTTGGTGCAAAAAGTTTGAGTTGCAAAACTATAAATAGGGTTCATAAGATGTTCCTAGGCATCTTCTAGGGTTTGAGGAGTGCAGAAATTGTCGCCAAGAATTTTTCTTCCATTTCCTTAGTAGTTTTTATGCTTTTATTAAGTGTTCTTAGTTTAATCATGTCTATGGTTAGCTAAACCTCTTAGTTAAGGCTAAGAGGTGAAACTTGTAGTATAATTAAGATGTTTTCTTTGTTTTGATTCATCTTTTATTAAACTCTCTTGGATTCTAGTTTGATTATGAATGAATATTTTTAGTTTTTAATGGTTTGTTGTGACAAATTAAAATAGATCTGCGACGATTTGAGATATCTTCTTTTCTTGAATTGAGATTGTGAAATTAGGAAATCCTGTTATTCACTATCGTCCCTTGAGCATGTTAAGATGATGAAATCTTTCCTAACCTTCACAATTCTCTTATAATTGGTTGTGGGATTAGTAAATTCTTTTGTTTTCCTTATCTCCTGGGCATGGTTAGGTAACAGAATCACTTCCAAATCCTTACAACTCTCATCTATTAATGATTATATCCACGAAAAATTTAGAGATCTGACAATTCTCTTCATCCTTGAATCAAGTAAGGTAGCATCCTGAGAACCTATAAGTGGATCCTTGGAAACCCTAGTTTCCCACCTTTGAATTCCTTAAGTTTATATATATATATATATATATATATATATATATATATATATATATATATATATATATATATATTAAATCTCTCACAATTACTTTTTATACTTCCGGATTTAGGTTTTCATTTTTTTCTAGTTTTAGTTCTAATTACTTTCAGAAGATACATAAGGTCAGTCTTTGTGGATTCGACCTTGGTCTTATCGAGATTATCACTGCATCACGACCCTACACTTGGGGTTGTGAACAATGTATGTGTTGTATATCTACTCCATCCATCAGTTTTTCCTAATCATTTAAGGGCCTTTTTTTTTTCCTAAAAAATGAAGCAATACAAATCTAAAGTGGATCGTGCTATAGGAAACTAATGTTGAAAATTCCTAGGGCCAACTAATGTTGATTTTCCAGCCAACCTGTTAATAAGGTCACACTAACCTTGATGAAGGGAAAAATACAAATATCAGCTTGATCCAAAACTTTCGTGGCCCCATTAATGGTCAATCACCACTTTTTCCTAAGGTATGGTCCACCTGATAATTAGATCCACTATAATACACTAAAATGATCTGAAAAAATAGATGGACGGCATAGATACAAAATACATACGAAGCTGGGAGAGAATTCAATTGGATGCATGTCTGATCCTCATCTTTCATCATTTCCTCTACGTCTAGCAATTTACAAATCAACTTGGTGAAGTTACTACTGTGGGCCTTAACATCAGGCATTCCGACATCTTTAGATTGAATAACTAATGCTTCAAGTACAAACAATTCTTTAGAGATTTCTTGGCATAGATGTTCTCTAAATTTACCCATGTACTTGCTGTAGTTTTCTCTCATGACATTGTAGAGGACCTCATCCGTTAAATACAATTAGATAGAGGTTCTTGCCTTCTTATTCATCTCGTTCCATTCATTATCCATTATTCATTCCGACTGCTTCTCAAGGAAAGCATCGTCCAATACTTGATGAACGAGGATAACAGTTATCTTGACTTTCCATAGTTCATAATTATTTTTTTTTTAGAATACTTTTCAACATCAAACTTTGGATTAGAAGTCATTTATACTATGCTTTTAGATTCAATTTGCTTCCCAATGTTATATCTGATACTACTTGTTGGGGAACCGCGGAAGCACACAGAAATGAATCAAACAAAGTACTCCAATCATACAACCAAGTTCAAATACAAACAAACCAAATTTTACATGAAAAAAACCTTGCGGAAAAAAAAATCATGGCACAAAGCAATATTCATGCATTATGAAATTGAAAAATTCTAAAAGTTAGAGATTACTGATTTGAACAAGCCTTAAATTTTCTTCACAGGCCAAACTATGCCCTTGAAACCCTTAGGTACAAATTTACAAAACCTATAACACCTCTCTTACTTCCCAAATCACAATTACACCCGCTATGTATATTATAACATCGTATCACAATTGAAATAGGAAACAAATCCCACACTTATGCAATTCTGTGCATGCGCTAGATGAGATTTTGATGGGATCGATGATCCGTCGATGGCATTGAATTACCTTCGATGGCATTGAGAAAACACAAAAATGTTCCAGCGATAAAACATTAATTTTCCGAATGTTTCCGCTAGCATCGAGCATCTGTCGATGGCATCAACATTTGCTCGATGGCATTGAGTGATCTCTCGATGACATCGACAGACCTCACTGTTTACGGATTTGACACATCAACAACATTATATGCACATGTCACATGGCCATGTAGCCTGAATTTAAGCTGTCCAAATTGTGGGCCCTAGTTTTGATAGTTCATCGTCAAGAAATAATGTTGAAATTGTTTCCTAAATGGCACGCCAGTACACTATTCAACCGTCCAAATTGAGCCAACATGTCCATCAACAAGATTTCACAATTTCATAATCTGATAATCAATCTGTTTATGGATTATAAGCAATCGAAAGTGGGCCCACCTATTTGGACAGTTTATGAGTTATGTGCCACCACTACAAACACTGCATGTCTATTATTGCTGTCCATAATATCGATTTAATTCCCTAATTAAGAACCGACCCACCAACCAAGTATCTATTGATGCCGTATATCTTCATGACAAGATTATCAAAAACGGTGTTTTTTTTTTTTTTTTTTTTTCCCCGTGTTCACACACGTGCTAGTTTTGATTGATTTCGATTGCGATGGTTCAACGAAGCCAATGTGGCCTGACTTGGACGGTGAATTAGGCTAATCTTAAGCTTTGCTAAACCCAGTGATACAAGACTGCATAGGGACACATTACTAATTCGATTAATTGATCTGGACTGTCCATTAAGTTCAGCCAGCATTTCATGGCCCATCGTCCAATAATCACGCTAATCACCATATGATCCAATGGCCTGATAGCCAAAACTGTTTCCATGAAATGTCCATCCAACAATTTGGAGCATATGCTTGATGGGATGCATCGTGGCTTATGGTTCAGAAACAAGTCACTCTCATCTATGATCTGAAAATTGGATGGCTATGAAATCCAAGGTCAACTTTCAGATGGATGAGACTTTCCGATGGGTGTGATTTATGATGTGTGACCACTTAAGTGTGGGTGGGATTTAATTGACAGTACAGATCGATTGATTGTCATTTCTTCATTTAGTTCCATGTTTGGATGGCAAAATGTAGTTGAATTGCAACATTCAATTTAGTCAAGGGATATAATTGTGATGTATGGTACATATCTTAGTAATATTTATAATGTCATGGAAAAACACCCACACAAATTATACAAGCAAAATGAAACAATAAAAGAAAAAGAAACTAACTAAAACTTCAAATAAAGAAAAAAAATAGATACCGGCGTTCACCTTAACATACACTTCACATTATATAGAAATATAATAAGAGAGCATGTGATAAAACTTAGAGAAATAAAACTTCACGTAATTGTTGACCTTGGGCTTATATGGTATGAACATAGACAGTTGTTGAAAGGTTAGTATTGTCCCACCAAAGGAGATTTTAAGGGCATGCCTGCCATAATGAACTGTTCTCTACTATCAATGCGTCTAAACTGTTGATCAAGTGGGCCCACCATGAAAGGACAATGCCATGAAAATAGGGATGAAGGATCATAATACATAGGAGATCTGCCATCTTCAGATCATAAAACATGTTACGGATGCAACTGGTGTGATTAAACTACACATGTATGCATGTATGGTAAATGGAATTGCTCACAAGTTTATTCTTTTTGGTTTTCTTTTTTCTTTTTTAATTTTTAAAAATAATTGTTGGGCGCTTGATTAGACTCATAGCCACATCTGAATACTGAGCCAAGCCTAGGTGCGTCCCTTAAGCCAGGTTTAAGGGTCCAAGCCTTAGGAGGCATTTGGCTTAGGATATTAGGGTTTAGGGTATTAGATGAGATTAGGTGGGATAGAATTGTATTTGGCCCGTGTAATTCCATTCAACATTTGGAGAGGATTTGCATTTGGTCCTATGGAATTGCATTTTGTCCTATGCATAATATGTGGGCCCCACATTGATGCATGCATTTGTTTATCCATGTTGGCCATCCATATACACTGTTTACATGTGACATTCTGGTTATATATATGTGTACAAGTGAACGACATCTATTGTGAATTTGGTCCGTTGATTACAATTTCATGGTCCACCAAACATGATTTTGCTTAATCTAGAGTTTTCATTATCCCAAACATAAGATTGGATTGCTAGAATACCATGGTATTTCTAGACATGCAATCATTATGCAATAATGATGTTAATTCCATCTAATACAATTCATTACCATTCAATTGAAACTTAGACCTAGCTACGAACATGAGGGAAAGGTGAAAGGAATTCCCACCGGGGGAATGTAATAGAAACTGAAAGCATGGGCTCCTAAGCAATGAGAGGAGAAATCTCTAATAGCATGCCTATTGAAGAATGAGTGGACGACCCATAGGCAGTAACTTAGTCATGGGAACACAGACAAAGAGAGGACTCTCTCGTACCTACTAACTCATAGGATAATAAGTATATCCCTTGAATATTCAGACCCAAGGCTGAAAAGGATGATTGTAAATGGGCCACGACATGAGCTGTAGTTGGATTGAGATAGGAAAGAACTGGAACACTTGAATTTGGTGGGCCTAAAATTCAAGCCCAAGCATGTTAGGTCAGGATCAAAAGCCCATGGCCTTCACCAACCCATTACAATTTAAGCCCAAATGATTTATTTTTTTTATTTTTTTGCAGCTGTACATAAAGTGGGCCTGAGTTTAATAGGTGATTATGGAACTTAATGAGGGTCAATGTCTCAACTATGATGTTGTATCCGTTAATCACGACCGCCACGTGGGGCTCACCCTTGGGCCCCTAATAAGTGAAATTAGGTACAATGGAAATAGACGGCCCGGTGCAACAACCACTGATGTGATGGATCATTACTCATCGTAACCACGGATTATTGTGACGGATCATGGAGGGGAGGACGATGGACGTTTGGCGGGACGTGGGATGGCAACACTAACATATTTATTTCTTGTATTAAAGCAAAAACCATAAAATCCAAAACACAGAAATTTAATGGAGAAGAAAAATCAACAACAGTATCTGTATCTTCTAATAATTATAATTACCGGTAGGTATGCAATAGTTCAGATCATTTAAACGTGGTCAACCCATATCCAACCGTCTGATTGTCACGATTATCTTGTGAATCACGTCTCTCATTCTCATCAGGGCCATGTAGGGCTGGGTGGAGATAGGATCAATTCGATGGATCTGACTTGAACTGAAGGCCAGGATCGGGTTAGATCGACTTGGCCCAGTCAAATTCAACCGTAAATTAGATCAAGTTCGGATCAATGGTCGATTCGAACCAATCCAATCCAGAAGCTGATCTGATTGGATTTGATTCGATCCAATCCGATTCGATCAGCAAAATGTTCATTTGATCCGTGGGTCCCATCATGAGGTATGTGTTATATCCTAACCGTCCATCCATTTGACGGGCTCGTCTTCAGGCTTGAGATGAAAAATAAGATAGATATAAAAATCAAGTGGACCACACTACAAAAAGCAGTGGGAGTTGAATGTCTACCATTGAAACTCTTTTAGGGTTACAGAAAATTCAATTCGAACTATACCCAATCCGATCCGACTTAGTTTTCCTAACCGAGTTGGACTCGGTTCGAGTTAGGCCAACATTGTAATGAATTAGATCGAGTTAGAGGACTCAAACTCAATCCTGAATCGAATCAAGTTCAAGTTAAGCATTGAAAATTTCAGAGCGAGTCGAGTTTAGCCCAATCCGGCTCGATGCCCACCTCTAGGGCCATGCAACCTTCATTAAGTAAAATACGAACGTGCCAGTAAACTCAAATAGAAAAGCTTTAGTGCTCTGAGGGTATTATAAGTTTTAGTGCTCCTAGTTGCATTGGGACATTCAGACAATCCAATCCATTGATCTACACCGTTAATTATATTCAGGAGTCATTTCATGGGCTAATATACAAACATCTCACTGATCTGGCGGCCTTAACCATCTGATCAGTGGTATTTAATATTGACGGTCAGGATCATTTACAAAAAAATTGGTCAGTTTAACCATGTGATCCATGTATCTTTCAGGGGCCATCATGGATTGTTTATAATTGTAATGGATCTTTTTTTTTTTCGAATCCTAACCATCCCATTCATTGCTTAGAAAAAGAACGGCTACAAAAAAAAAAAAAAAGGGAACATTTAGGATGGATAAGATCATCAGATCAATGTCGATTTTTTCATGTATCCCATGAAATGTGTTTTGAACTTAAATGTACAGTTCAGATGGATCAATCAGAGTGTCCAAACGACTCACTGCACCTAGGAGCACCATAACTTGTAGAGCCCTGAGAGCTGGAGCATTTCACGAAATGAAATATCCTAAGTCAATGATTAATTAATTATCTTTTTACTCGTTCACACATGTCGGTGAGTACGTAGAATCTGGACGCGGATTAGGTGAGTCCCGGGTAACAGCTTAGTAGGTGAATCCATGACCGTGGGGCCCACCTTGATGTATGTGTTGTATATCCACTCCGTCCATTAGTTTTTTCTGATCATTTTAGGTTCTTTTTCCCAAAAATAAAGCAGATTGCAAATCTGAAGTGGACCGTGCCACAGGAAACAGTGGTACTTTAATGCCCACCATTAAATATTTCTTGGGCCCACCTAATGTTGATTTTCCATCCAACCTGTTGATAAGGTCACACAGACCTTGATGAAGGGAAAATACATATCTCAGCTTGATCCAAAACCTTGGTGATCCATTAATGGTCAATCACCTCTTTTTCCTAAGGTATGGTCTACCTGATAATTGGATCTCCTCCATTTTTGGTATGATACACTAAAATGATATAAAAATACAGATGGACGGCATGGGTATAAAATACATATATCAAGGTGGGCCCTACGGTTAGCACTGCACTGTCTTGAGTGAGTCCAAGCTGTCCAGCTCTCACCTAATTCGCTCCCGTAATCCGTCGCACTGCGATCAAGAAGAGAGACATGATTATTGACATCATCTTTCTTTTTTTTTTTTTGTTAAATTAATGCACTTTGATGGGCCATTTAATTCATTTGATGTGGCATTACCAAAATTAAATTCGTGTTACGGTCACGATCGGGACAGCTGTCATGTGTTGATTAGGCAACTATCGTAGTGTGTCCCACCATGTGATCGCTTTTTTCTTAGTTAGCTAGGGAAATTGATGGACCGGGTCCCACACTGACCTCTGTGGTGTTGACGTCACCAAGTTAAGTGATATATCTAGACTGCCACGGCATTTGTCAAAATTGTTTTAGGGGTTGAGCCAATAAATGAGAAAGATCCAAAGATTAAGTGGACCACACCAGAAAAATAAGTGTGACAAGAACGTCTACCCTCCCAAAATTCTAGGGGGTGGGGTTTGGAGATTGAAAATCTATCATTGAAAAATTATTGGGGCGTGCGAATTGAACATTTATCATTGAAAAATCTATAGGTTAACTGAAGTTTTGAATCAATTTGATATTTGATTTTTCCTTTCATCCTGTTCCGTGTAACCTTAGGAACAGGTTAGATGGCAAATAAATTTCCCAGTGACTCTTAGGAAGTTCTCATTTTTAGCTTCATGCCCTAAAATGATCTAATAAAATAAGTAAATGGTGTGGATATAACATATACACCATGGTGGCTCCCTCAGAACTTATTTACACACCATGGAAGGTAGGTGGTGTGTGGCACACCGCGCAATCCGCTTCCAATATGGCTCGTGTGCGTGATCTTGGCCTTCTCTGTTAAGATGATCAGGTTGGTCTTCTCATTAGGTAGGACACTTTTGGGTGCTAGATATAGACCTTTTATCACTTTTTTTTTTTTCCCAACCATACATTCTTCTGATAGTAAGTTCCGGGTGGCCTGGGCCTAACCCGATGAATGGGGCAGATCTCGCACGCGTGTGGCGTGTAGAATGACGCGAGCCTTCATGGGTGAATGCTTTTGGCTTGCTCTAATACATCCTCACGTATTCCAATAAGATAAGTACGATTCTAGCCGTTGGATTTGGGTCATTCAACAATCCAAACCGTTTATTTGATAGGGTTCCCATTGGATGGGTAGTGGCCCAGAGAAGTCTTGGATTAAATATTTCAACACATTGATTATAAAAAAGTTATCATGACCCTTCATGTTCAAAGCAAAAGAGCCAAATTATTATAAGAATTGAAATAATTCGAATTGAAACTTTAATTTATTGAATTTCCATCATACAAAGTGAGACTCGTTGTATAAACGGCTTGGATCATTGCAAAAGCAATCCAGATTCGAAGGCTCTCGCTTTTCGCATCCAACCATGTATTCCAGCATAGAAAACTCTTTCCCAATACTATCCCCTGCAAGTGTACTCCTCAACGGACTTGGACTGGGTGCTGATGCGTCACACGTGAGGACTCAAAGTTGATAAAAAGGCATCCCAGATGAGTGCTTGGGAGTCTTGGATATTTCACATGAGTCATGTTGCCACGTGTGAGCCATGGCTATCTTGGGAAGTACACTCGCACCACTGCACGTTGCAGTTCCATCCGTCCATCGGTTTAGCGTTGGGGAAGTAAAGAAGAGCCAATGTGAAGGTAGTGAGTAATTCGGTACGCTAAGCGTACTGAGTAAACTCTGTGGGGTCCACCGTCATTTATATATTTTATCCACTCCTTCCAACCATTTTACAGATAATTTTAGGGTTTAAACAAAAAAATGAAACATATCCAATGATCAAATGGACCACACCATTTGAAAAAGTGTGTATTGATAGCATACCGTTGAAAAATTCTCGAGGGCCACATAAGTTTTGGATCAAGCTTATATTTGTGTTTTCTCTTTATCCATGTTTTTTTTAATCTTATGAACAGGTTGGATGATAAATAAACATCACTGTGGGGCCTATCAACGTTTCAACGGAGGAAATCATTATTCCCGCTGTTTTCTGTGGTATGGTATACTTGAGATATGGATATTCTGCAATTTTAGTCTCAATCCATTAAATGAGCTGGAAAAACTGATGGACGGCGTGGATAAACCAAATACATTCACGGTGGGCCAACAGAGTTTACTCAGTACGATTAGAGTGTACTGAGTCTACTCAGTACGCAATCCGATTTCATCCACACGGCTAGCGCTGGCCGCTGGCAATGGGGCCACAAAAAGGTACTACCATAACCTGTGACAGGAGAGGAAGCAATTGCGGTCCAACATACGCACGTGCCAAACACAAGTACGTGGCAGGTACTAAAGTGTCAAACACGCAAGGTCCATGCCCTTTATCAGATGGGTCCATGGTGAATTTTCCTTGGCCAAAAATCAGGCAGGTTTAAGCTGGCGTTTATGACATTAGAAAAGGAAAAATCAACGGTCCAACGGTCAACATTCAATGCACATGTGCAGCCCACCCTGAGCTGAAGGCTACAGACAGGGTACTCTCTAAGGGAAGCGGATTGCGTACTGAGTAACTCGGTACGGCAAACGTGCTGAGTAAACTCTCTGGGGTCCACACTGATTTATGTATTTATCCACTCCGTCCATCCATTTTACCAGTTAATTTTAAGGCTTTAGCCTAAAAACGAACTATATCTAAATCTCAAGTGGACCACACTTACAGTAAATAGTGTGAACTGAACATTTAATGTTAAACACTTTTTAAGGGCTACAGAAGTTTTAGATCAAGCTGATATTTGTGTTTTCCTTTTATCCATGTCAGTCTGAATCACCGTAGATTCTGGAAAGGTTACATCGGTGAAAATCATCATTCCCACTGTTTCCTGTGGTGTGGTCTACTCCGGTCTGAATATACTTAAATTTTAGGGTCAACCACTAAAACGATCAAGAAAAAAAACCACTAAAACGATCTAGAAAAATGGATGGACGGCCTGAATAAACTACGTACATTCACGGTGGCCCAACAGAGTTTAATCAGTACGATGGTACGCAATCTAGTTTCCTCACCAAGAACCCAACTAATCAAAACACGTGTAACTCATCCCGTCCCCTGGAAAAGGACTCGGATTCGGTACACCGCCTGTACCACTTGGTACTGCTTGGAGCTGGAAAATTTGTGCCCCACCATGACGCATGTGTTTTATCCACTCCATCCATCCGTTTTGCTATCTCATGTTAAGCTCCCCGAAAATGAGGGAGATCCAAATTTCAGGTGGACCACAGCACAGGAAACGGTGTTGTTTGAATATGCACCGTTAAAAACTTATCAAGGGCCACAAAAGTTTGGGATCAATCACTATTTCCTGTGTTGTGGTACACCTGAGATTTGGATCTGCTCATTTTTGGGGTCACACCCTAACACGATCTCTCAAAATAGATGGGCGGAATGGATAAAACAATACATAATAGTGGAGCCCACATAGCTTTTTCAGCACCGACCAGAACCCGAGGTGGCAACTGGCTCTGTCACACCGAATCCGAGTTCAAAAAGGAAAATCCCGCAGTCAACAACGGCTAGTTATTGCGAAAAGGACGGAAAGAAAAAAAAAAAAAAAAAAAAACCCACTCGGATGATCACACAGTGGGGCCCACACATCAGATGGTACGGCCCCAACTGCCATAATTTTGGTCCCATCTGTGGACCGTCCAACTTGGGGCAACTTCAAATTAGTGGCTGTGAATGGGAATGTATCTGACGTTGTCCTTTTAGAATATATCTACCTAATTTCCTGTACACACGCACAACCACACATTAAAATACGGCCCACCCAACACACGTCGCAGATAAAACATGTTCACATGACAAGCACCTTTGTTGCCAGGTACAAACAAGCTTACGCTTTTCCAAACTTTCGTAAATGCTGTTTCCACTCGCACATCTGGATGCGCACCAAATGCCAAGGCCCCTACATGTGCTGATTTGGAGGTTGTTCACAAGATCAGAACCGTTCATTTGATGGACCCCATGGTGATCCCATCTAGGCTCTGTTGGCCGGATTTTTTGGTACAGGAGAAATGTACCTGGGTCAAACTAGAAGAACAGCTAGAATGCCTGGCGAATTCTCAATATAGGCATTTGTGGGGGCGGGCCACGCATGTCACGTGTCTTATTACAGTGGGAAGATGGTGTGAAAGTACAATTTAGGTCGGTTGTTGGGAATGGATGTGCTTTTTAATTAAGACAAAAGTAATGACCATCATCTATCATCACAACCACACATCATAACATCATAACTAGGTGTAGTTAGAGGTAGTTGGGGTTGATGCATTATCTAATTTCTCCAACGCTCTTCATCAGCGCCCAGTCGACGTGGACAATCCTCAGCCAAAATTTAGGTGGGCCATGTAAAAAGCCCCTGCCATGTTGGCTCACGTTATCTGGGCCCCACAGGTGGGTGTTGTAGTCTTCATTGAGAGATGGAACTGCATTAGATGATCCACCGGCATTGGCCAACATTGCTTGTCGGTTGCTCTCGCTACGCAATCACTCCTACGTACGACCCGCTATTTTAAAAACTACTGGTGATTTATCCTCCTCCCATGTGGCACTCATGTACGGTTACTGTCATCTAAGCCGTTCAAAATTTCAGGAGTATTACCGATGGCCTATATGTTGAACGGTTTGTTGATCAAGCAATTGTAGCCATCCGATTGATGGCTATTGAATGGGAGAAATGCTCACGTCCGACCAAAACCCACTGGATGATTTCCATTTTTTCATTCGTGTGAGACATCCAACCGTCCAGATTGGCCCCACCATGAGGATCATGGTGTGAAAAGATTAGCCCCATCCACTCAGCAAGTGGGGCGTGGATTGTTGTGGTGATCCCAACACCACTTAGCTACGTGATGTCAGGACTGTATGGGGCCACCGTGATGTATGTGTTTTATCCATGCACTCCATTTGTTAATGCCAGCTTATTTCAAGGCATGAGGTGAATTGAACTGTATTCAAAGCTCAAAGGGTGGAAAACACGAATACCAGCCTAATCCAAAACTTCTTGCCCCCAATGAGTTCGCTACACTTAAGAAACTTCTGTGTACCCTATTATATTTCCACATTAGGGGTTTTATAACTATTGTATTATGTGATGTAGTTCACTTATATAAGCTACAGATATGATTCAATTTTGGACTTATGCTCTAAAATAACCTAGCAAAATAGATGGACATTGTGGATGAAATGCATACCTCGTGGTGGCCCTATTACTTGTTGAGGTCACTAGGTCTTATTATCAGGAGCTTTATGGGGACATATGTTGCAGTCAGAGATGAGATAGCATGTGTGTCTGTGTATGTATTTAAAGGCCATTCATTTTGCCACTCATTTAAGGCATGAGCAAAAATATAAGCAGATTTAAAAAGGTAGCAAACCACAAAGTAGAAGTCAATGGGGGCAACTATGCACACCTTTGAAACCTTTCTATAGACCACCAAAATATTTATTATCTATCTAATTTGTTCATAACGAGCAAACTGTTGCAAGTTTTGGTTTTAAAAATAAATAAAATATTTAAAATTTTTCAATTTTCCTTCGAAACTACTTTAAAATTTTCAAAAGAAAAGTATATTTTCTTTAGTCTCACAACGAGGAGATCAAGAGAAAAATTGCAGTTTATAAGTACTTGAATGGATAATATTTTTGGAGAAATGGAGGATGAGATGATTGATTTCATAGCATTTCTCTTGATGATTCAATAGTCGAATCTTTGATCCAACAATTTGAAATGCTTGAAAATTAATGCATTTTATAAATGTCTTGGACAATTGATGACTACCTAACAATAGTCCACTCCTCGAATACTATATAAATTAAATCATTCTCATCCAAAATGATCTAACTCTAACATATTCCATCATAATTTGATTTAATCTCTCTAATTTTATTTTATTTTATTTTCTTTTAAAAAATTGCTAAGTTGCTCAAGCATTATTTGAGTCACTGAATTCAACCACTCATCAAATCTGGTAGACGAGCATCTGTGTTTATCGAGTTCCCAAGTAAATCCCTTCACGAATGCTATACATAGGACCAAGCTTGTCTTATGTTGGACATAATTCACTTATAACTCATCAGAAATTGAGAAGGGCACGAATCAAGCTTTAAGGACAACATATTTATATGTGATTTAATTTGGTGTTATAATTTAAATAATTTTATTTTTAGTTTTTCAATATTATCTTTCCAACAAAGAACCAAAGGAAAGAAAAGTTTAAATATTAGCTTGGTCTGAAACTTATGTGCCCACAAGAAGTTTTCAATAATAAGCATTTAGCCTCTACTATTCTATGTAGTGTGGTCCACTTGAGCTTTGGATTTACTTCATTTTTGATCTCATGCTCTAAAATAACTTGTAAAAATTTGAATGTACAGTGCTGATAAAACACATGCATCATGGCCCTACATACTTGAGTTACCAAGATACTTGAATATATTTAGATTGGATACTACCTTTGCGTGTACTCAGCTCCTGGCGAGCAGAATGTGGTAGGATTTGACACCATGGTGGGATTTTTTTTTCTTGTTTTTTCTTGGTTAGCTTGTGGAATTTTTTTTTCTTGTTTTTTCTTGGTTAGCTTGTTAGTACACACCCATCTCAGTACACAGACTCTATGTTAGCCACCCCCACTAGGAATTGATACCAAGACCTTAAATGATAAAAGGAGGTATCTCCACCCAGTTTGCCAGTTGAGCTATGGATCTGGGTATACAACATGGCAGGTTGCTTTCAGAGGTTGAACCTCATGCAAAGTATCTTTGAAAGTTGCTTTATTCTTCAGGTAATCAACTAGGCCCATGTCATCCAATTAAATCTCATCCCCTGTGCTGAGCTTGGTACAAGCTGGACGATATCCAATTCAATTCAAACATACTTGGTGCACATCTTATCTTGATAGCGGCACATATGACTCAATCAAATTTTGTCCCGTGACTAATAATTAAAATACTGAGTATCAACACCTTTTATTTCTACAGAAAAATCAAATGGTTAACAGTGTGGTGTGAACTGATAGTGGGGTGTACCGACGAGCTAAAAAAAAGTGAAATAAAAAAAATAGTTGCCTTTAACTTTTTAGTGTACTCCTTGATTTTTTGAAAAAAGGAGGATTTTCTGATCCAAGAAAACAGTTGCTGTCAGAGATGGGCCCTATGTTTGATGGTCATTCGGTCCACAGGGTCATATGTTTGAAAGTAGTACGCTCAAGCAGGTATTTTGTCTAGCTTTACACGTCACACGTTGACTATACATCAAAGCTTTCCACATCAAGCCTCTCCAACCTTTCGTTTGCCCTTCTTTCCTGGGAGAGTTCCTGTTGTAGACGGTCCAATCCTCATGGGCTGCCTCTTACAACAACATATGGGATTTTCAGTTCTGTCGAGTGGGGCCAGCGGTTCGGTGATCCAAGTCATTGGTCTATTGAGTAACACCATGGTCGACCAGACCTCATACTTGAAAGTTGAATGTGGACCTTTAAACTGTCTCTCTGTATGTCATTAAATTGAAAGTTCAGGATCTTCTATTGGGAAGAATTTTAGGGAAGTCATCTTGAGTGAATCTCAATTGATCAACTGTCTGGATTATTGAACCACGGGCTCCACTTGTCAGAATAAAAAAACCCAAACGCACCATGTGTAATTTTGCACTGAAATTAATAGGGGCAAGTTGGGAATAAATGGTACATCATGCATCACTTCTTCCGACTGTGGACCTCTAAAAAACTGAAAACGTAGGTAAAATGTACGTTATATTGACTGTTCACGTAACATCCTGAAAAATTCCATATTGAAACTCTAGTACGTCCACGAGTGGAACTGTCAAGTGACCATACTAGTCCTACTAAATGGCCAGGTCACACTAAGATTGATGTGTTTAGTACAATTAGAGTCGAATACCAATTTTCACAAATTGTGAATAGTTAGCGTCGCGAACTTAGCTAATCTTGAGACTACCCAAGATCCATGAGAAGTTCTGAGCATTAGCTCATCCCGAAAATGCCCCAATTAGCTGGATTAGACCTAAACCTCATGTTAGTGATCTGCTAGACTTAAAACTATATGATAGTGACCATCTTTCCAGGCTTGATGTCCATCGTGGATATCGAGTCAAGTTAGTGACTAGAATCACTCAACTTAGGCCAAAAGCCGAGTGAATGAAATACACAAATGCCTTAGGTGATAACCTAAAATTTAAGTGAAACTAGCCAATTTATTTTTCTTGAAGTTGTGACTTTCGGACCATTGGTTCATGGCCAAAATCGGAATGTTGACTAAAAATAATTTTCCATATATATCAGTATAGTCGCGGCTCCAATCAATCATCGGTGACCGTATATCTGAGTTATGACCTTCTGGGTTGATTGGCAAGCCCAATCATCAGATGGTTGTGTCCAATTGCAGATCTCTTAGTGAGACTTCTATTCCATGGCTTAGCTACACTCATATACCCCTCATAAGGTCCTGTTAGTTGGAAACAATCTCCCTTAGGGTTAATATAATGAACAAAGAGCCATTGAGGCCATTTGTGCATTTTATGGCATTATAAATACCAATTCATTTCACACCCCCTCTCCCCATACAAATTTGAACCATAGCTTTGAGAGAGAGAGAGAGAGAGAGAGAGAGAGAGAGAGAGAGAAGAAGAAGAAGAAGAAGAAGAAGAAGAAGAAGACTGTGTTGTGTGAGAGAGGGAGATCGGCTGTGAGGGTTGCCATCCTCCCATTCGATCGACAATCTAGCCACAACCGAATCCTTTTGTTAGATCTCCTTCATCAAGTATTGAAGGTAAACTTCGAGCTGAAATCCTTAAATATAGATATTATGGTTAAGTTCTCCCAAGCCTTACAAAGGTGTGTTTGAATTGTTTTGGTTTCGGTGATTCTTCCCTAAACCCTAACCTTAGAAATAAATACAAGTCGGGCGAGCTAATGAAAGGTGCAGACCATTATTCCTATGTTACTTTTTATTAACCCATGAGGGTCTTAGTTAATAATGTCTTGTTGTAGATGATTTGTTGATTGCTAATATGTCCACATTTTAATTAGATTGCAACGTGTGTTATTACTTGTCTATTGATACTCTCATGTTTGAGAAAATTCCTATGTAGATGTGTTGTTATATTGATGCTTACATGTTTGATGAAATGCCTAAGTAGATGTGTTGTTCTATTGATGCTTACATGTTTGATGAAATACCGAAGTAGATGTGTTGTTATATTGATGCTCACATATTTGATAAAATACCTAAATGGTGTTGTTGTTAAATCTATGCTTCATATGAAGTCGCGTTATGATTGCCTAATAAATGAGAAACCTTTAGTAATGTTTAGAATTGCCTACGATGGTAGGTCAGTTGGTAAATTGTCCGAACTAAGGGGTGGCCTGATTTAAGTCAGCCACCCTAGGCTTGTTTTATCGACCTTGGTTGAATATAGACAACCAGCAGTAGGTGGACTACATAAGATTCTCGCACCCAATACCAGTTGTGTCGGACTTCCCCCAAATCAATTAAATTAGTCCAATTGACGACTGATCATGTATATCTATAATGTATGACAATAACAAATTGAATTTAGGATACCTCATTTTCATTGAATGGGTCTACTAATAACCATTAGTGATATGATCCACAAGACTAATGAGCCGGGCATGGTGGTATAGGACATTGTGTCTGAGCTATCGGCCTACCCTGGGGTGACGAGCCTCCCTATAGTGACCAATGAGCACTTATGAAGGCTTTGAGCCTACTGTCTCATAAATAGAATTGATGCCGCGACCACATCAAAACTACGTTTTGAGTGGCGACCCTTACATTAATTGTGGTTATCTTCTACCATGTCAGTGAGGTGACAAGCCTTGTGTCATTTGTGACCTTTGAGATTGGTTAGGCCAGTGCTCAGTCTCACATTGGCTGGAGTGTTTTTGCTTGGGTGATGAACCTTAAAAATAGATTAAGGGACACAAGTAAGGAGTCACTATGGCCGCTCTAAGCTTACCGATCCGGTTGAGGCCGATGATAAAATAGTGGTACTCTAGTTTCCTCAGTATGTTAGATGAATGCGACTTATTAATTATTCAGCTAACATACATATCAATTACATTGTATTAGTTAGGTTGTTGCGACTTGACGTTCGAGTTGCTTGTGAGGGAGTGTTGACATTAGTGAAATGGGCGTTAAAGTCGTTTGTAAGGGAGTGCTAGATTATAAGGGCATGCATCATGTCATAATTTCACACGTGTATTTAACAAGAGTAGCTAGAAAATAATTTTTTTTCTCCTTCTTTATCATTACCTGCACTGATTGAGTTGATAACATGTGTAACTTATAATTAATGGAACCACTGAATTGATCATTCACTCCCACTTTAGGACAGTATTTTTAAAACACAAGCCAAACACTTATAGATGTAGGGGTTATTGAGGCGGATGCATTGGAGGATGCATACATGGACCTAATGATGTAAAGCGGGTCGCGGACACTTTCAGGTCCTAGATGGACTGGAGAAGGCCCGATCGGAGGCAGAAGTCATTAAGACCGTTAGAACCTTAAAACAGACATAACTCATGAACCAGAATGAGTTACTCGATGTACCATATATGATTTTAGGGTAAGAGAACTGAATTTGCGAGATTCGATAAGATTGATGGTCGAAAATCCATTTTATTTCCGTTTTTATTATTTATAGTAAGTTTTAGTTTTGATTATAATTCTTCATCCTTTGAACTTTAGGAGTTGTGTCCAACATTAAAAGTTCTTATAAAAATTAGGAGAATAAGGTGATTAAGTCAAATAGGACACTATAAATAGTAAATTTACTATTTATAGTAAGTTACGAAATTTAGGAGTTTGAGTTTGAGTTTGGTTCTGAAACTTATTCCATGGTTTAGTATCACTATTTAAAGGATTGTAAATTCATTTTTATTACCTACCAATAAAAATTTAAATTTTCTAGAATTTATTTATTTTTTCTTATTTTTTCTCGTGGATTCAAGGTATCTTTATGAGGAGTTCAAAGAAGGTTCGTGGATTCAGAGTAGTTATCCCCTTGAGGAAGATGATGATCGATCTCATCACACTCATCCTTACATTAATTGGTATCAAAGCAAGGATTCCCTTCGAACTGATGACAAATAACGAAGGTATGTACAAAAATCCTATGGACGGTGATCCATGGATACATTATCTTTTGGAAGTAAAGAAACCTTTCCGTTGGGAGAGTCAGTCGACCATGCAAGGGGTGCAGGAAACCCCTCAGCTGTATTACGGATGTGGTAATTTCGCCTTGAGCTGAAGGCGATGCTCAATCGCTCGTAGTCGATTTATATAGAGCACCACTCGATGACGGTGAATCTCAAGCTACCACTTTAATTGTTAAGAAGAAGTTGTATATGCTAAAGGTAGAGATAGATTTACAGTGTCACAACATCTTTTGAACAAGGTGCACTGTAAATTAAAAAGTCTATAATGTGATCATAGATGTCAAGAGTAGTGAAAATCTCGCGTCGAAAATAATAGTGAAAAACTTGCAACTAAAAACAGAAAGACACTTATCTCTATACATGATTAGATTGATCTCCGAGCTCAACAAAACAAAGATAACCGAACAATGCATCGTCTCGTTTTCAATTGATAATAATTATAAGGATCAAGTACTTTGTGATGTAATCGACATGGAAGCTTGTCTTATGTTACTTGGTCGACCGTAACAAAATAATATTGATGCTATACATAGAGGTCGGGATAATGTATTTATATTTATTAAAGATGATAGATTATCCTCGCTCCTATGAGAATGAAGAACCAACCTAAGACTTCTAAAATGGAGGAACAGTCTCTCATAACCAAACATGATTTTGTTAAATAATCTGAGAAAATAAGAGATGTAGATGCATTAGTTAAAAATGAAAAATATTTGGAGCTTGTGAACATCCCAGAGGATTTGAAACCAGTATTGTAGGAGTTCAAGGCAATTATGCTGAATGAACTCACTAATAAATTATCTCCCATATGAGATATACAAAACCATATTAATCTTGTCTCAGGGGCAAGTCTGCCTAATTGCCCACATTATTAGAAAGAATGCGAGATCTTGTAGGCACAAGTGAATAAATAGATCCATACTAGTGTTCACTCCCCAAGTGCAGGGTTGTGATGTAGTAATAAACTCGGTAAGACCGAGGTCGAATCCCAAGGGACTGAATCTTGTACGTTATCTAAAACTAACCAGAACTAGAACTAGAATGAGATGAAATCTAAATCAACTAGTATTTCAAGGAATACTTATGAAATTATTATCTAAAACTTAGGAGAAATTCAGAGAGAAGGGCATTAGGGATTCAGAGGATCCACTTGTAGAGATTAGGGAGACCTTATGCATGTTCTATGGACATTAACTGAACTGACATTGATCTAGTTTTCAAAAGATGAAAGGTATATGAATTAGAATGGATTCCATCACCAAATCATGCCCAAAAGACTATGGCAAACAACAGAATTAAACTAATTACCAACCCATCACATGTATGAAGGTTAGGAAGGGTACCGACATCCAACCATGCCCAGGAGACTATGGTGAACAACAGGGCTTCCTGACATCATAAACATAAAGGAAAACGAAAATATTCAAAGCCATTGCAAACCCATTGTAATTTCAGTCACAACAGACCATTAAAGACCAAAAATATTTCCATTAAAATCAGACTAAAACCAACATCAATTCAAAAATTAAGATTAAATTAAAAGCATATAATCTCCCATCTCACTACAAGCTTCACCTCCTAGCCCTAGCTAGGAGGTTTAGCCCAACATGAATAGGCTAGATCTCTCAAAACAAAAATAAAAGAATAGGAAAGAAAAAAAACTAAAACTCTCTCTCTCTCTCTCTCACGATCTTCTCCCAGCCGTGGATTCTGCCCTCCTTATGATCACGTCCAAGCCTCCGATCCCCCTAGTTGTGAATGATTCTTCCTCTTTTATAGTAAGGGAAGTCGGTCGTTTTCATTCGCAGCAGGAAGAGTTTCCAACTCCGGAGAGGGTGCTTACGCACGCCCATCTTACGTGATATCAGTGGGGTCCACATACCTCAATGTTTGCGAAATTCACCCCGTCTATTAGTTTCATCTCGAAAAACCCATTGGATATGGACAGTTTTGACTGATTTCGGCGTGCCCCACTGATTCCTTCATTCTGCCGTCCGCATCCCTTTTGATCAAATTCCTCCGCGTGTGTGTGCATGGAATTGGAGAACCTCCTATTTCATGGTCCGTTTCACCTCCGTATTTCAATGAATGGCTTGGATCAGTGAATGGTCTGATGATCGTGGCCCACCGAGCTTCGTCCGCAAGCTCTGTTGCGAATAGAGCTTTCAAATTTGTTCCGCTGTGATGGTCGGTGGGCCATTAGTTGATGCCAGGTGAAAAATCTACTCCGTCCCTTAGCTTCAGGACGAGAAACCGTCCGGACTTGGTCGGATTTGGATCCAAACCGTGATGTCCCATGAGATTGTAACCCAGCCGTTCATCCTGCTTTCAACGGCCATGATCTTCCAATAGCTTGCATGGGATATAACCGACGCCTAGGTGAGGCTAATACCCCACCTCTGTATGCAATAGACGGTTCTGATCATCACTCCGGACGTCGAGTGGGGCCCACAAGTATGAACCGGCGGCCTTGCGAAGGAACGCTGTGCGTTCGTGAAGAAATTTTGAGAAAGAAAGAAAAAAATCGGTCAGCACCGCTGACCAATTTCTCCAACTATGGTGCACGGCTGGTGAACGTGTACTTTGTACACACATGTGTACACATGGGGTCCACTGTAATGCTCATGGCAAATCTGTTCCGTCCATCTCTTTTCTCAGATTCTTTTAACCGTCAGAACCAAAATTGAAGCATATGCAGATAGCAGGTGGGCCCTAAATCGAGTTTTCCTGGGCTGATCTGTCAATTTAGCTACTTTCACAGTGATTCGGGAGTTGAAATTTGACGTGTACGGTTAATTTATGATCCTTGGAGCATGTATAAAGTTTCGAGCCGAACGGATGATGGGAACCCCGTGATCTTGCATTTTGGACCCATTTCGGGCCACTTGAGCTTCAGTTTCTCGATTTTCTCAGATTTCTGACTGTGTAAATCCATCAATCTTGGTCCTCCGAAGTCTGTCCCTTCCTTTGATGACTTCATAGTGTTAATTCCATGCTTCTAGCACCTTTTTCAATCCATGCTCATAAAAACGACTTGCAACATAATCACGATAAAAACAGGCCATTAGACAGCACAAAGTCCGTAAATTCAAGCAATAACTGGGGTATAATATGCAATATTTGACCCTCAGCAACTAGTCCAGTCAAGGAGAGCATGAGTACATATATTGTGTCAGCTTAAGAGCGTAATGCAAAGTACAAAGAAAATGCTGATAAACATCGACACTTGAAATTTTTAATGGTGGGCATTCAATTGATGTTATTTTCTTGTGGTGTGGTCCACTGGACATTTGGATCTTTATCATTTTTGGGCTCATGCTCTATAATGATCTAGAAAAATATATGGATAAAATAAATATATATCATGCAGGGTCCACATAGAACTATGACTACCTACCACTGTCATTACGTTGTCGGCGTAGTCCTTTGAGGTGTACAAGAACTGAGCTAGCTTGGTTAGCTCGCTCAACTTGACTTGAAAAACCTCGATTAAACTCAGTTTGAAGTTGAGTTCAAGCTAAGTTAAGCTGATTTTTTGAGCTTGAAAATGAGTTCGAGCCAAGTTCGAGCTAGCCCCAGCTCGACTCAACTCGAATCGAACCCAACTCGAATTGAACTCGAATCGAACCAGTTTGGTTACTCGGTCACTTTGATATTGATGTTGCTCACTAAGTATTTGATGAAATGACTCACAAAAGTGTGGCCGGTGGCAAGGAAGGCATGTATACGAAACCAACGCCTTTTTTAAATTTAATTAATTTATTTTTTTAACTGTGCTTAGAAGGTTTTTGATAAAATACCTGTAAAACCATTGCTGTTGTCTCAAATACAGTAAGATTTTGAAGGTGTAGTTTAGGTGTTTGTGAAAATGCTGCAATGGCGAACTCGGCTTGAACCGGCCCAAGCTACTAATCGAATCGAGCAGATCTAGCTAGTCAGGCTCGAGGACTGAGCTGAGCCGAGTTCGAGCTGAGGTCAACTAGTGGCTGAGCCGAGTCGAGCTGAGGCTAGCTCAACTCGGTTTAACTCAATGTACACCCCTACACATGCTTATTTAAAAAGGAAATGCTGTCTAAGAGCATCATCTGATCGTTGAGTTACACGAGTCGTGTTAGCTCAGCTAGCTCATTTGTTTCAACTTGTAAAAACTCAATTCGCCTTGCTCGAAATTACATTCAGACCGACTCAAGCTAGTTTTTGGAGCTAAAAAAATATTTTGAGTTGAGTTCGAGCTTGTCCAACTTAGACTCACTTAGACTCAACTCGAATCGAACCTCAACTCAAATTGAGTGAGATCGAATAAGCTCGATGACTTAGTTATTATGATATTAGTGTTGATCATCGAGTGTTTGATTAAATGACTCAACAAAGTATTGTTTTGGATATGTACATTCTCCATGGAAGCAGCAGGTGGCGAGGAAGGAATGGACATGAAACAAATCATTTTTAAAAAAACCTTACATTATAAGACAACTCTCATATATTGATTTTGATGCTGCTTATTGCGTGTTTGATGAAATACTAATAAAGTATTGTTTTTGTAAACGCATTTGGTAAGAATATAAAAATGCTTTATGTATGTGTTTGAGAAAACGTCGCACACACTCCGACCCAAGCTGCCGACCAAACCAAGCTAAGCTGTCTAGACAATCCAAGGACCGACAATGGAGCTGAGTTCGAGATGGGGTTAGGTACTAGCTGAGCCGAGCCATGCCAAGCTCGACTTGGTTCGACTGGTGTACAGCTCTACGTGATCTGCTTCCTATTTTAACAAATGGGCCCAACTTCTGGACCAAAACGGCCAACGGTGGACCAAAAAGTCGCGAATCAATAGACCATTAAACCATGCAATCAATAGTTCTTTTATTTATTCATTCTGCTGGGAATCTGGGTCATGCGTGTTTTTAATTTTCGACCATCCATTTGCTGGCACTTTGTGGACCATTAGATTTGTTTGATTTAATTGATTTGGTCACGTGCAATTGAAGGTGGTCTTGCATCTATGTAGGGTAGGTAACACATCGAAAACATCAAACAATCCGCTCTGTGCTCGTGCCAGACTAGTGTGCCTGCATCATCACTTTTAAATGGTGGTGACGCATCCACTGCACAGATGAGATGCATGTGGCAAACTGTGGGCCTCATACCCCGGATTCTACACCGATCTAACGATCCTAACCGTAGGACTTCATGTGGATAAGTAACAAATTTTTACAATCCACTTTACGCACAAATTAGACCGTCAGATTCATCTGATCAGTATAATTTACGGGAAGAAAAATCTCCATCCATGATAGGGTCCACGATTGGACGGTGGCTGTTCACATGCATGCATGCCATGCATGCTTGGATGAGCCTGAAACCATTATAAGCAATGGTGAACTATCACGGTAGTCTTTTTCATTTATGGTGACGTTGCCCCACAGCTTCGAGTTTGTTTGGATATATGAAAGATAATGGCAACAGCCGTGGTATACGTGTATATTGATCCAGCCGTTCAAATCATGCTTCTCTTCGTGGTCGGAGAGTAGCCTAAAAAATGAGATGACGGGACAATTATAACATTCAGTTTTACCCGTTAAAATAAGGCTATGGCCTTTTTCTAAAGTAATCCTTCATTTAGTGGCCACAAATTGGACGGCGAGGATGGTTTCATGGATTTAGTTTTGGGATGATGCTCATGCGCTAAGGGGCCGGCACAATTAGCACGGTCTGGATTTTCATGCTTGTGGATTGTTTCATGGATTTAGTTTTGGGCTAATGCTCATGCACAAAGGGGCCCGCAATTAGCACGGTATGGATTTTCATCCTTGTGAGCCACTTTTAACTGTAAATCCGGTCGCTTGGAAATTCTAATAAAGAGAAACTCTCAGGTTCAGCCGGCTGTGGACGACCGTCAACTTCATAATTAATGATAATAAATAGAACTATATTAGGTATGTTTGGCTATTGGGATTGTCAGGAATTAAGTGGGATAAAATTGATTTAGTGCAATGATTACACAACCGACTTTTTTAGCGGTGTGTTGATGTCAATAAGTATTGTGGACCGGTCACGATGTATGTGTTATATTTGGAAGTCATTTCATGGCCTGGAACCAAAAAATTAAGGCAGATTCAAAGCTTATATGGACCACTGAAAGGAAAGCAGTAGGGATAATGACAACCTTGAAACCTTCTTAGGGCCCACCGTAATGTTTATTTGCCATCCAACCTGTTCATGAGGTCACATAGACTTAGATGAAGAGAAAACACAAATATCAGCTTGATCTAAAACTCCTGTAGCTGTCAAGATGTTTTTAATGGTTAGCCCTGAATCTCCATTAGTATCTGTGGTGTGGCCTACTTTGAACTTTGGATCTATCTTATTTTTTGTGACCATGCCCTAACATGATCTCAAAAAATGGATGGATGATGTGGATATAACGCATACATCATAGTGAGACCCACCAAACTTGCCGACATCAACACCACCTCTTGCTTGATCCATTGGCTCTCGCTACGGTGGGTTTTTTTTTTTTTTTTTTCATTTCATTTCTTTTACGTACTACGGAAATTCCACATGGGACCCGTGAATTTTGTACGAACCAAATGCAACTTCAAATTATGACTTATATAGAACATATAGGTGGAAACAATTTTAGGGCAACCCTTGCCCTCCAAATTATTTATCGTGTGATGGGGTATATGTTTTAGAGCCAGTAAATTTTATATAATTACCATGGTAAGCCTACACAGATCAACGTGTGCATTTCTATACCAACTCTTTCCTTTGGCATGGCCTCCAGAATCACAGGTTTTAGTAGGTCCTACTGTGATGTGTGTGCAAAATTCACCTGGACTATTAATGCTTAATCTCTTTTTAGGCTAACTGCTAAAAACTTAAGCTAACTCTTAATTCAAATGGGCCACAACAAAGAAAGTAATTGGGGGAGATTTATGTACCCTTGATTTTTACAAAGCCACTGCGATGATTATATGATTAATGATGGACCGTTTTGAAAACATTTTAAAAAAGGTACTGGTATGTACATTTCATATTAATCAAGTAGTTTTTTAATTTAAATTTCCTTTATTACTTTCGTTAATGGTAGCCATCTTGCAAAATGGTAGCTCTCAAAATTTCATCTGAATACATAGTCCTTTCTGTTCTATTCCACTTCAACTCGTTCCTACAAGAGCTAATCAGAAAGGGAGACATGTATAGTTTTATGAGAGTTGTGTTGTGTATTTAAAATATGCAGAGATACTGGAAGAAGATTTTATGATAATACAATTGACATTTATTGAGTGGTATCACGTCATCAACAAAACAAGAGAGGCTGAGTGAAATGTAATCGAGTCGATAAAGAAGATTGAAGTGGTTACCAGGACAGGTGACAAGCTTAAAAGTAAGTCTCCAGAAAGATTAGTAGTATTAAAATAGTTATAGTAACAGTCTGTATATGGGAAACATCCATATAGTCAATTTAAGGCTATAAACATTAAGAGAACTCAGTAGAAAATGATTCTCATACCAACCAAATCAAATCAAACATATTTTTGATTACTCTGTACTTCTTAGCATTATTAGTCGTTTACATTCCTTAGTGTAATCGGTAGCAGTAATCAAATAGCTGTCAACTTTAGTTGTAATTCGGGTTAATGACCATTCGCTAGATTCAGTTCGAATATCAGGTAAGTTCTCCATTTGAAAAGGGGCTTTGTAGTTGCTCTTCATGGCTGATTGTAAGAATTTCTTTTTTGTTTTATCTGTATTGAAAAGTCCTTTCATATGGAAGACAAATGTGTAACTTATCTTTAGATGATAAACCTCATCCTCTGATAATCGCTTGATCATCTTAAATAATGATATACAAGTAGCTAAATAGGCGATCAGGCTTATTCAATATCGGTCACATATGATCAATTCCAATGTGTTTACCTATCTTGGAGCCTGGGTCATAGTTATCCAATTTGAATTAAGCCATACATCCGATTTTGGCATGCCCACATAAACCACATGACCGAATTTGAAATTGAGAGGTAACACCCTTCTCCCGCAAATGTGTATAACATGAGCTTGCAAACTAAAAGTTAAATAAGGGTTGGTAAGTGCATGTTCAGTCATTTTCTGATATTTACATAACTCGTTTCCAAGCTACCTTGCATTTGCTTGGGCAAATAGTCCGTACATGGATGGTGTACCGATTAAAGTATGTGAGGCCCACTATTCCTAACGTATGTGCCTTATCCATGTTGTCCATTTATTTTTCAGCTTATTTTATCACATGAGCTTAAAATTGAAGCATATCCAAAGCTCAAGTGAACCATACCACAAGAAACAATAGGAACAATGACATCCATCATTGAAACCTTCCTAAGGCCCGTTGTGTTGTTTATTTATCATCCGACCAGTTCATAAGGTCACAAAGGCATAAACGAAGGGAAAACACAAATATCAGCTTGACCTAAAACTTTGCTAGCCCTAAAGAAGTTTTAGGTGGTAAACATTCAATTCCTAATGTTTCCTCTGGTGTAGTCCAATTGAGCAGGCAGAGAATGCCTATATTCCCTGCCTATTTCTCTCTTTTATTCTCTCCAGGTCTCCTCACATGCAACCCGTGTGTCATGCCCTAGTTCGGTAAATTTTTTTTTAAAAGAAAACTGATATCTTTCATTTATGACAAAAAGATGCTTTACATCCTGGCTGGACACATTTCGGGAACCTCTGAATTTCAGGGGAACCTATCATGCCCTAGTTCAGTTATTAAGGAAAAGCTTTGCTTAGCATCCGTGCTTATACAGTAAAAACTGATCATGTGTATGCCAAACATGTGCTAGCATGGCAAGTAGGTGTAAGATCCAATCCATCCATCAGGTTGGTCCGACCTTGAACATATTTTTCTAAAATTTATAATCTAGTTCACTCAGCATGTGAGCCCCAATATTGAAAGGAAACGAATGGTGTAGAAAGGTTCAGCCAAGTTTTCCAGAGCCAAGTTTTAGGAGGAGATCCCTTCCATTGCTTATAGTTTGAGTAGGGCTGGCAATGGATATCCGTTTTATCTGAGTACTCGATTCTGACATAAGGACTCGAGAAAATTGACTTTAAGCGGGTTTGAAGTGAAACACGATTTCAATGGCATATTTTTGTAATTTTCTTAATCAATGGTATTTTAACAAAAATATTAAATATTAAATATTAATATATGATACATTAAAATCTATGGTGTTGAATGACATTAACATGGATGATGAGGTTAATATAGTGACTGTTGCTTTTAATTTATTTGATCTTTTGTCAAATTCAGTAATTTTTTTTATTTAAATGTTTTAGGATTGGGATTTTTACTTGAAAATTCTTCACCAATGTCAGTTTTACAAAACATACTTTCAGCTCTCATATTTACCAAAACAAGAGTCTGAACTTCTTTTTTTTTACACATGCACGCGTACCTTACATGCACACTCATGCACTCACGTTGTACTGGGATTTCACCACTTATAGGCACTTAAACCGTTGACCTGGTGTTGAAACTCTACCACCTGGGGCAAGAATAAGGACCTGAACCCACCAATATTGAAGGTAAAATGATATATTTATCTTTATTTTTAAAAGAGATGAAACTGAAGACTGATTATAAAGAAATACTGAGCGTGCATACGCACATGCATGTACAATAACACATGTGTACACGTTACATATGCGCATGCATATATGCGAGATCTAATCCATCCATCGGTTAGTCTAACTTGTATGTGTTTTAAAAATAAATAAATAAATAAATAAATAAATCTAATTCAATCAGCATGTAAGCTCCACTGTTTATTTGAATCGATATGTGCTGTGTGGACAATTTATGAGTGCTAGGTATTGACTGTAGCCTGAGTGTAATAAAACTAGACTCGGCCTTTGCTAGTGACCCTGCAATACCAGGTTAGAACGGTTGATGTTGGAAAAGCTCTATGAGCCCCACCATGATGTATGTGTTTTATCCGCACAGTCCATCCAAATAATTTTTATTTTTAAAAATTTTTTAATTAATTTTTTTTTTCTTTTAATCATTTTAGAACATGAGTAAAAAATAAGGCATATCTAAATCTCTGGTGGTCCAAACTATAGAAATCAGTGGTGATTCAACTTCTACCATTAAAACTTTCTAGGCCCCACTAAATGTTTATTTTCCATCAAATTTGTTTATTTGGTCACAGGGACATGGATGAAGGGAAAACAAAAATATTAGTTTGATCTGCCTCCAAGTAGGTTTTAATGGCAGTCATTCAATCACCACTGTTTCTTATGGTGTGGTCTACCTGAGAATTGAATTTGCCACATTTTGGAGCTCATACCCTAAAATTAGCTGTAAAAATAACTGGACGATGTGGATAAAACACAAGTATCATGGGGTAACACCCAACCCAATTGGAATAGTGTCTTGAGGCGTCCACATGTGAATTGACGCAGGACCATACGATTGGATCGTACATGTGGATTTATTACCGATAAATTAATCCGGATTAAGCCACTAATGCGATTGAATCCAATTATGATCGAGTCGAACACGGGCTATAGAGTCGGTCAGCCCAATTGTACTTGGCGATTGTCTATACGGGCTGTGCATCGCCTAAGGTAGGACAGAAAATTTTGAAACTTTGGGAGACCATGGGCCTCACTAGGCTTGTGGTCCATTGCGGACGACAGACTCAGAAAATGCTTGGAAACAAATGAATCGCGCCGTCCAGTCGGCACTTGTAAAGTGCAAGTCGCCCTAGCTTTGAAAATAAAATCTGAATTTTTTTAAAAACAAATGGCCCTGCTACTTGGGACGATGAATTGAGGCATTTCAGTTGTCGAATTTCTTCCTAACTTACACTGAAGGCTGAAGCTATTTTCCTACACTTGTCTACAAAATCTAACTCTTGATCGAGAATCGATGATCATTGATCGCAAATCGGACATTTGCGATATAACCCCGTGTCCGTTTGTCGTTAAACTTTACACAGCCCTTCATCGGGCCATGGGACACCTATCTCGTGAAGTAGATGGGCCAGGGGGCTATCAGGGCCACCCCAATAGCTAGAAATGGGTCCCATAAGGCCATTTGAAGCAATTAACGGAACCCAGGGTCAACTGGCCTAAATCTAGGGTATAAAATCCTTAAATCCCTCTCTCTCACTCACTTGCACAGAAACTCTAGTAGCAGCAATACACACACACACACACACACACACACAGAGAGAGAGAGAGAGAGAGAGAGAGAGAGAGAGGGTGCATGTTGTGCTTGAGGACCGGAATTTCCTGCACACTTGCCTCTACATTGCCGAGAATCTCAACTCTATCACCGTAGGGACGAGCTATGTCCAATCCAAAGTGAGAACCAGAACTCCCATCCATCTCTCCCAAGCTAAGATAGCATGCATGCGTCTTGACACGGAGTTCATGTGACGCAGGGCCCTGACACGTCAAGTTTGCGGACCCGATGATGCCAGAGCGACCGCAAGGGCTTTCGGTCAATAATAGGTGCAGACCATTACCTCTAGATGGCCGATTATCATGTCTAGTGTAAATCATAGTGATTTTAGGTGATGTATATGTACGCATGTTTCTCAATTTTAGGTATTACTTAACTTAGAACATATTTATAGAATTTTCCTAAATTTGGGAAAGGGAATTAGGTCCCGAGGATCCCTTGATGTGTAGATGGTTGCTTTATCAGTTAGTTTGGGAAATTACGAGTACAATTCCCCGAATGTCACTGACGTGTATGTTACATGTTGGTTGTTGATTTGTATGTCACATGTTGGTTGCTAATTTGTGTGTTACATGTTGGTTGCTGATTTGTATGTTATATGATTGGTTACTGATTGGTATGTTATATGTTGTTTGGTTGATTTGCATGATATATGTTGGTACATGCAATTGAATTGATGTGAGTTACGTGTATGGCTGTCCAACTTGTTGAATTGCTGAAACATGTTGAGCTTGATCTCTATTACTGCAAATCCCGTAGGGTTGATTTGTCAACATGTGAATGTTTCGTGGTATCTAGTGTATTGCTGTCCATGTTGTCGGGATTCAGAACATGTTGTTGTTACTGGAATAGTTCCTGAGAATTATTGAATACATGCTATATATTTGTGCACATGTCCCTTTGTGGATCGGCCAGCCAACTGGAACTCCTTTGGGTAACATTTTCGTTGGGTCAGCCCATGGGAAAGTTTGGCTGACTAGTCGAACAACAAATTGTCATTCGTAGTTGGACTACATGAGACGTTGTTCTTATGCCGTACAGTCTGTGGTTTGTCTCGTGGGGGTAGATTAGTCCACTGGTTGGTCATCTTTGTATGTTAACCATGATTATACTTGTCTACTTGAACCTGAGGCACCTTGTAACCCTTGCACCCACTGATAACCATAAATTGCGGCCCACAAGACTCATGAGCCAGGTATGGTAGTATGGGACAATATGCTTGAGCTGTCGGCCTATGATAGGGTGACGACCTCCTCGTAGTAACCGCGAGTAGAACTCTAATATCCCAACAATTTTCATATGAGCTTAAGAACTATGGGAATGACGAACCCATAAGGGCTAATGATTGCGAGAGTTGCACGGCCACGACCATTAGAGCCGCACGATCGGATTAGGGCAACGATTCGTCACGGTATCTCGGTTTCCCAACCTGCTGGATGAATAAACTTAACTAATCAACTCGGTTAACATGTGCATTACACGTATTGGTTACATTTGCGATTTAACAATCGTGGTCGCTTGTGGGAGTGTTGGTTCGCGAATGTTTAATGGTGTCGTAAGAGGGAGTGTTGTGGTGTGAGGCATGCATCATGTCATTAAACCATACATTGCATTAACCAGAGTATCTAGGATTCTGTGAATGTATGCTTTTCACTAAATTTACTCTTGTGTGTGATAATTTGTGTAACTTATTGTTAATGGTATCACTGAGTTAGCTACTCAGTCCCACTCTGGACGGTGTTTTAAAACACCAACCAAAACCTATCATAGATGCAGGGATGATGGAGTTGGATGCGCTAAAGGATGCCGGTGTGGACGAGGAGGAGGAGCGAGCATACTACCAGACCTTTGGAGGGTCTTTCTAGTTTAGGTTTGGCGATCGGGGGATTGGGCTATGGCCCTAGTCATTTTGGGTTGTGTATGGATGGGACTATGACGCAGGGATGAATGTGATGAGGTCGAACACCGTCTTCCTCAAGGATAACTACTCCGAATCCACGGAGATTCTCTGGACTCCTCACAGAGACTTCTCGAATCCACGAGGAAAGAAAGCAAGAGAATAGGAATAAACTCTAATAAATTCAAAATTAATTGATGAAAAAATAAAAACGAGTTTACACCCCTTTAAATAAGGGAACCAAGCAACATGAAAGAAATCAGACTCATACTACAACTAAAACTCCTAGAATTTGCAACTTACTATAAATAGTAAACTTACTATTTATAGACGGTCATGATGTCTACTAGTGCGCAAGGTTTTCGGCCAAAAATAGTAAGTGTCCTATTTGGCTTCACCAAACCGTTCTCCTAATTATCCTAAGCACTTTTCATGTTGGACACAACTCCTAAAGCCCAACGGATGAAAAGTTATACTCAAACTAAAACTTACTATTTATAGTAAAAACAAAATTAAAACGAGGAAACGACCGTCGATCAAGGGGTTTTTCACAAATCCGGGCTGTGCAACCCGGCGTAGCAGGTTGGTTGGCTAAAGTAGCTCGTTCTACCCCAAAATCATGTATTTTACGTCGGATAACTCATTCCGGATTGTGAGATACGCCCGATCTAAGGTCCGATGGTCCGGATCACTTCTGTCGCCGACCGTGCCTTTTCTGATCCATCTTGGCCATGAAATTGTCCACGACCCGCTCTACATCAGACTAGTTCCCTGTTTGGATGTTATTCTAGATTTCTTTTGGACTTGTGTATGGATACTTGCATGGTTAGTAGCACTTGATGTTTCCATATGACTTATTTATGCTTTATGTATATTTTTTTTAATTCTCCATTACCCATAGGATACTTTACATATAATCGGATATGAGGCCCGTTAGGGCATACGTGGTACTCGGGAATTCGGGAGCCGAGTTCCTACTCGGCCCTTGAATTTTGATGCGTTACAACTTGGTATCAAAGCATGGTTCGGGTTAAGCTGGGCCTTGGGCAATGGGTTTATCGTGACGCATTTTCGACTTAGGTAGGAGTGATTGAACTTAGCGATCTCAATAGGATCCCGGGATCATGCCATTTGGCAAGTTCGAAAACTAAAACGCTGGGGTTTACGAATAGAAAGATCTACGCTGTGCGAAGTGAATTGAAGGGTGCGATGATTTGAGTCAACTCGACCTAGAGGCGATGGGATTAAGCCGCTTGAGTAGCTTACACGACCCCAACGTCCAGTGTATCCAAGTTCGATGGTCCTACCTAACGTATAATCCACTCGATTTCAAGTTTTGGTGAGACAGGATGTCTTCGCCTCGAATCTGAAGGACTTTAGGCTCACCTGGGTCATTGTTTAGAGGGATTTTTAAACTCGAGAGATTCACCACCAAGGCAATGAAACGATCTTTGGGCTGCGATAAGCGGACCCGATGATCGAAGGACCCAACAAACATATCGAAGGGGCCAACACGATCCCATGAACTTCAAAAAGCACCAAAAGGTGGTGGGCCACCGCAAGGAAAGCCAGCAGACGGCGGGGCCGCTGCTGGATTGGTGGCATGCTGCCGACCAGACTAGATGGTGGCGGGGCCACCACCAGTCCTATCAGCAAGTGGGGCCCTCCTACATGTGGGACCCCCTCCACCCCACTTCAAACCCTTTTTAAGGCCTTAGGGATCCCGCCCCAGGGCATTTATTACCCTTTCTACCCTTTTTAGCCCTTTCTACAGCCTCAAATCCCCATTTCTAAGATCCTAAACCATGCACCATCTTCAACCCATTCTAACCCCTAATCCTTCCAAATCATCTTTCTATCCACTTGCTCTTACCCATTTGAGCACAAAACCTCTCCTCTAAAGGGCCCACAACCCATATTCCCTCAAATCCATCACCTAGCGACCATTCTCTCCAAGAAATCTCCATCCCTTGTTTTATTCTTGAGCAAAGGAGTGGAAACCCACCATGGATTTCTTTGAAGTAGTAACTCCATCTTCTTCATCTCCATGCTCTTATTGCTCATGGGGAAGAAACGGGCAGCCCCCGATGAAGCCGGGCCAAGCCGATAGAGAAGGTTAAAGAAGAAACAAGATGCCGGTGCAAGCCCAAGCATTGAATGGAGGTCAAAACAAGACCTCAATCTCTTAGCCCCGCCTACGAGAGCGGTACTGCCGGGCATCGAGTGTGGAAAATTTAGGAACCGCAGGGTCGTGTTCGAGGCGCGTGTAGATGAAAAACTATTCGGCGAGCATCAACTACTCAACCACCTTCTTGAGACTAGTTGGGGCCTGATGTTCGAGAAAGTATTGGGCCAGTCAGGGTCTAGTGCGGAAGTTCTATGCGCACTCGTGGAAGCTATAATAGGGTGTAATGGGAAAAATCATCTATAAAGTTTATGAAATACCTCATTCCTCCTCTTTTTATTCGACCGCTCATTTCATATATGTCATTATGAAATAGGTATAGGAGTTATGATTCTCTTTCCACTAAACGAAAAAATTTTCTAATTATTTTAAATTGTACACAAATACTACATTTATCATTAGGTTTTGTATACTTATGAATTAAATTAAGATTAATTAGACATATTATCCATTCTATGGTAACTAATATGTCCTAATTATCTAGCATGCCAAACATCATATGAATCAAGCATATAAATGTACGAAGAATTTTCACTCATAAGGTTCAACTTAAATATTCCATTGGATACATACCCATTTCCCACATATGCCCCATTTTTAGACACAATCAATTTATCATATTTAAATATGAGTTTAAAGGTAAATCTAGTCAGTAGACTAGTTGATATAAAATTCCTCCCAATATCCGGTATATGCAACATATCATTCAAAGTAACGACTTTTCTGCAAGTTAGCTTAAGCCATACCTTCCATTTTCCTATAATCTTGGATGTGGAGACATTCTCTCTCTCTCTCTCTCTCTCTCTCTATATATATATATATATATATATATATATATATATATATATATATATATATACAGTTCTTAATTATCCCCCACTATTTTGTAGGGATTGAACATATTATGATTTTTACAAACATATCTGGTAGCACTAGAATCTATCCACCATTCAACATTAGGGTTGTACATGAGCCAAGCTAGCTCGAAAAGCTCACTCGACTAGGATTGATCTAGCTCAGCTTGACTCAGTTTGAATGATGACTCAAGGCGAGCCAAGGTTCATATGACCCAACACATATTGAAAACGAGCCGAGTGTAAACATAGTGGAGCTCGACTCGACTTGACTTGAACTCGGCTTGGCTTGAAGCTCGAGCTCGGCTTGACTCGAATATATTATTATATATATATATATATATATATATATATATATTTAAAAATAAAAATTAAATGCTGCTCACCCGTCCGTCCCATTCTTACCCTTTTCCTTCCTTACCTAACTTGTCGCATCTGAGCTCCTCTCTCTCTCTCTTGCGTCCGAGCTCCACAATTTCTCTCTCTCTCTCTCTCTCTCTCTCTCTCTCTCTTTCCACTTAGCCACTCGTTTGAGCTTGAATTAGCGTCTGCCCCACTTGTCTCAGCCGTACGGCCTACACTCGGCTGAGCTCTCTCTCTCTCTCTCTCTCTGTCTCTCTCACCACCACCAATAAGGTAAATCTATGACTCTATATAATATTTTATATACATTATTAATCAAATATTTTATTTAGGAGTTGGGTCAGGTACGGGTTGGGTCAGTTAGGTCAAGTGGTTGAGTTGAGTCGGGTGCGGGTTGGGTTAGGTTGCTAAGTTGAGTCCGGTGTGGGTTGGGTGCTGGGTTTGGAGCAAGCTCGACTCGACTCGAGGTAAGCTCACCTCAACTTGATTCACTAGGAGTTCGACTCGAAATGTTTGGCAAACAATCCAAGCTCCAATGGTAAGCTCGAGGTCGAGCTCAAGCTTGAACTCAAACTCGAGGAGAGCAAGGACGAGTAAAGCCAACCTTAGCCCGCCTCGACTCGACTCGGCTCGATGTACAACCCTATTTAACATCCTTATTCACCATGCTAACTTCAGAGATGAAAGACACCATATTCATGTCTTCTATCATATTGACTTATCATTTTTTTTTTTTACATTTTCTTTTTATATTTTCGACAGTCTTTCTTAAAGTGGCCGGGGATTTTATAAAAGAAGCATGGACCATTCTTAGATGTGTTCTTTTTAAGCCCTTAATTATTAGGTTTGAGACGATCATATTTCTTGAAAGGCGGCTTATTTGATCCAAAATTCATATTATTCTCAACTATATTATTGTTATCTAGGGCCTTCTGTTGTTCTTCCTTTTTGTCAAGGAGCATAAATTCTTCTTTTATTCGAAGAAACATTAGGAGATCATTTAAAGACATTTTCTCTTTTTTCTATTTTAAAGATTTTTTAGTATCCTTCCATTCAGGTGGAAGTTTAGCTATAATAGTGGATACTTGAAAGGATTCATCGAGATTAGTGCCATTAGCAATAATCTATTGGATGATGACTTGTAACTTATGCATTTGATCAATGACAAGTTTTTCATCTAACATTTTGATTTTTAAAAATTGACTTGTAAGAAATTTTTTATTGCCTTTGTCCTTTGATGTGTATTTGGTGAGCAATGCCCAACCACAAATCCTTAGCGGTATTCTTTTGATGGTAAACAATATATAATGAGTCAAAAAGAGTGTTAAAAATATGACCTTTTCATAGAGAGTCATTACACCAATAATCTTGTCACTTTTGAATTTCTTCCGTCGTATCATTGTTAAATAATGGTGAAGGAGAATCTTGAGTGAGCATGTGATCCAACTTGAGTGATGTGAGGAAGATATTGTTGTCAGAAGTAATGTCTTCAAGCTTTTACGCTGCTCGATGGGTCAAGGGTCCACTCGACCGATCGAGGCTCGCTCGACTCGAAGTCCAGTGGCTATTTTTTTATATTCTTCCACGCTGCTCTACCAGTCGAGGGTCCCCTCGATGGGTTGAAGCCCTCCTTCGACTAGTTGAGGGTTACGGAGATTCTGCGTGGACTACGTAAATTTGAGTTGGTTTCTTGAATTTTTCAAAGGAAGTGTGTAAGTGGAGTTTCCTAAACTATAAATAGGGGTCCCTAGGGTTATTTTAAAGTATACTAAGGCCCTAGGGCTATTCTAAAGTATACTAAGGCTTTCTAAAGGTTTTCTAAAGGTTTTTAAAAGAGTTTTTAAGTTATCAAAGGGTGTAGCTAGGGTGAGATTCGAGATTGTTCGAATCGGGTAAGTCCTCTCTCTTGTAATTTCTATTTCACAGTGGATTTCTGTCACTTTATGCAGTGGTTTTTTTTTTGAAAGAGTTTTTCACGTTAAATCTGTGTTCTCTTGTGATTGCTTGTTGCTCTTGGATTGTTATCCTATATCTAGATTTGTGTGATTCCGTAGTACAAATCCCCAACAAGTGGTATCAGAGAAATCATTGAGGCATAAATTTGAATATGCAGGATTAGTAATAATGGAAAATGACAAGTTTGATATTGAGAAGTACTCAGAAAAAAATAATTTTAAGTTATGGAAGATTAAGATGATTAGCCTATTAACCAAGAAAGGCAAGATTAAAGCTCTCAAGGAGCGAAAATCTACCATGAAAGATGATAAATGAGAAAACCTTGATAATAATGCTTTAGCATCTATCCGTTTATGCCTCACGGATGAGGTTCTCTACAATATTTTGAGGGAGAAAATTGCGGCTAGTTTATGGGCGAAGTTAAAGAACATCTGTGTCAAGAAGTCCTCTGAAAATTACCTACACATGAAGTTACATTGTTATACCTTCAAGATGGCAGAGGGTGAAGATCTAGAAGCCCACATCATCAACTTTAATAAATTGATGTGCAAATTGCTGGATATGGAGGAAGTGGTCAAAGATGAGGAACAAACATGTATATTGTTGAATTCTCTTCCTACATCGTATGAGTCTTTCAGGGACACGATGTGCACCGCAAATAAAACCCTAAGTGTTGACACCATTATCTCAGCCATTCAAGGGAAGGCTATGAGAAAGCTAAACGATGACATGAGGGCATCTTCCGATGCACTGATTACGAGGGGTAGAGATTCTAAGTGAGGTACAAGATCTTTTAGACCTAGATCTAAAACTAAAAGTAAGGGTAAAAGAAAATTAAAGTGTTGGAACTGTAGGTTGTCTGGACACATGAAGAAGGATTATAGAAATCCTAAAACGAAGAAAGAAAATTCAGCGCCTTCTTCCAAGGAGGCTAATGTTATCACATCTGATGAAGAAACAAGTGGTGGTGATGTTCTGTCTATTTCCATAATTGGTTACTTACACGACAATGATAAAGACGAGCGGATACTTAACACAAGAGCATCTTATCACATGACTCCTCATCGGAGTTGGTTTACTAGTTACAAGGAATGTGATGGTGGACAGATTTTTATGGGTAATGACAATGCTTGTAATGTTGTGGCTATTGGTATTGTGAGGATCAAGATGTTTGATGGGATGGAGCGTACCTTGACTGATGTCAGGCATATTCCTAATATGAAGAAAAGTCTTATTTCTCTCGGTGCACTCGAGGTTAGAAGGTGCAAGTTCACTTTTATTGACGGTGTCTTTAAAGTTTCAAAAGGAGCACTTGTGGTTATGAGAGTGGAAATGTACGGAAACCTTTATAGGTTGATTGGGAGCACTTCAGCTGGTGAAGCAGCATCAACTATTGTAGACTCTACGTCTCTACGTATATGGTATGCTCGCCTGGGCCACATGAGTGAGCGAGGTATGAAGGTACTTTCTTATCGATGTTTGATCCAGCATTTAAAAATTCTGATTTAGATATATGTGAGCATTGTATATATGGTAACAATTTAGATTATCTTTTAAATCTGAAAAATATGTATGTAAAGAAGTGCTTGATTATGTGCACTCTGACGTATGGGGGCTGTAAGACCCGTATCTTAGTCCGTACCGTTCCGTAGACTTTCGCGGTCTTACCGGTCGAATTTCGGCAACCTTCGACCCTAAACTGATATTTGCGTGCGACCCTGATTCATATACCGTTAACCCGTATCGACTTAACCTAAGATCATTACCCTAGCGACCGTGCCGTCGCTGCGGTTCCGATACTGTGACTCGCGCGCCGAGGCGATACCCTGGTTAAGAGTTGTAGGCCGACGTTCGGTGCGAGGAAACACCGCGCGTTGCAAAACCCTAAAAAATCTCTACGAGGTGTCCCATCAATCCCATCAATCCATCACATGTCAACTACATGTCAAGTACACATCACCTTTCACCCATTCCCAAGCAACCACAAAAGTCAAGGATTTCTTACAAAGCCCACACCTCTCTTGCACAAAAAGCCTCAAAAGTTAAAAAGTTCTTACACCTCCCATGCCTTTCTTACACAAATGGTCACAAAAGTCAAGATTTTCTTACACACCCATCATTTACCACATCCATCCATCACCCATCTCTCTCTACAACACTCTCTCTCCTTCTCATTTTCTCATCTCATTCTCCAAGCAAAACTCCATACGTATGAGCTCTCCCTCCCTTTCAAAAAAAACTCTAAGGTGGCCCACCTCTCTTACCCCATCACCTCCCATCTCAACCATCCATTCCCCATCTCCTCCATTAAAATCCAAGCTAAGGTGCTAAGGAACCCCTTGGAGCAAGAAGATCGGACGGTGGGTGCTCGATGAGAATAACTTTTTCTGTTTTTGAGATGGGCCAAGTGAGGCCAACCGATCAATGGTTTGGATCTCACTTGGGACCCTAAAATGAGGCCGATAGCCCACTAGGATCATCATGATCATTCCATGATGGGGCCATTCTCCATGGACCCCATCATGATGTTTATTTTCTTATATTAGAAGGTCATCTAGACCATCTACACCGGTGGGGAACGGATCTCCACCGTTAATTTACGATCTCGGTGATCCCATGTGTAGAGAGATCCACTTGATGTATGATTCATTGCAAGGGAGGGCCCATAATGTCAGGGTCCCTCCATCACAAGCGTGTCCCACCTTCTATCTCTATATCTCTCTCTCCCTTTCTATTTCTTTTTTTATATATATATATGGTTGTGTGGCCCACTTAGATGGACCCCACTAAGATGCATGTTTTGGATCCAATCCATTTTTAGATGGGGCCCACCCCGTATGTGTATGGGGTATCCATGTGATGGCCCACCTAATTAGGGCCCACCTCAATGTATTTAAAAAAAATCCCACCGTCTAGCGTTTGAGACGCTGGATGTCTCTGCCTACAAAAAAAAAAGAAAAGAAGCCTTTGGGGTGGGCCACTAATATAGGCCCCACCCTTATGCAAGTATGAAATTCAGGCCGTCCATCTCCTTCTCTGTGTCGTTTTAGGCGTTGAGCCAAGTGATGGGGCTGGTTGGAAGGTCTGGTGGGCCATAGCATTAGAGAGTTGCACCCTTACCATTCAAGATCATTATTTTATTTTATTTTATTTTCTAAACACTAAAAAAATTGGACTTTAGACTCATTGGGGCGGCCTCGAGCCACTGAGGGCAATGGTCGGGGTGGATTTTTATAAAGCGGGCCCCACGTGTGAAAAACTCGAAAAAATGGGTTTTTCCTGAATTTGCAAGAGGCAGTGCCTCTGCCTCCCTCTGACAGCGGCAGCAGCTGCACGCTGCTGCGTGCAGCGTTAGGCGGACAGCCACCCACGGCCCCTGCCGTGGACCCCACCATGATGTATATGTGATACCCACGCCGTTCATATTGTGGGCCACCCCCTGAGGTGGGCCCCCTCCAAAAATTAGCCTGATCCAACGCTCAGGTGGCCCACATCGTAGGAAACAATGTGAATGAACATCTACTGTTGAAAACTGTCCTGGGGTCCACAGAAGTTTTGGATCAAAATGAAATTTGTTTTTCTTCCTCATTCAGGTCTGTGGGACCTTACCAACCGGCTGGATGGGAAATATACGCTATGGTAGGCCCCACATGGGACCCACAGTGATGTATGTGTTCTACCTCCACCGTCCAGGCGGACGGTAGTACCCACCGTGATATTTGTGGTTTGTTTCCACCGTCCACTACGGTGGAGCCCACTAGCGTGCTGAGTAAACTCTGTGGGGTCCACCCGTCCCTCTTGATCCAAAAAAATAAAATAAAATAAAATAAAAATACACATTGCACTGGCCTCTAGGCCCATGGGATTGGACCCACTTGATTTGTTCCAAGGCCCATGGGACTAGGCCCATTTGATGTACTATAAGGCCTATGGGTTTAGGCCCATTTGATTCATATAGGGCCTATGGGTTGAGGCCCATTTGATGTACATGTAGGGCCCAATTGGTGTGGCTCATTTGTTACATATTAGACTCATGAGACTAGGCCCATTTGATGCAATCCAAGGCCCACGGGTTTTGATCCATTGCAATGCACATAAGGCCCATTGGTGTGGCCCATTGATGTGACCCATTGATGAATAAAAGGCCCATATGATAGAGCCCATTTGATGCATTTAAGGCCCAATGGGATGTACCTAAAGTCCATTGCAATGTGTGAGCCCAACACGGTTTATGTAATGATATTTGCGACGATCGTGCCTTGGGAGCAATGATGGTTTGATGTCCACATTGCGAGTGTAATGCTGGTTGGATGTCCACATTACGACTCTCCTTAGGGCCCATTATTAGGCCCGTACTTATTATGTATAGGCCGTCTAGTCCCTTTTGCATTATAGGGATAATTCGTTTCATTATAACATGTTTAGTATAGTTCCATAACTCATGATCATATGCATCATATGTATGATTGATATGAGAGGTGACTGATCATAACATATGCCTTCAGACAGGTTGTATATGGGCTCCCGGTTGGGCGGTGTTGCCCTACATGAGCGCACGATACGCGTAGGATTACTGCATGATTGGTTAGTGTTATTCACGCATTTTACATTGTGTGATATGGTTACTGTACGCCCTAGCGACATTGGCGTCGTAGCCTCCACAGACGTATCGTGGTTGGCAGGATTGGATATTGAAAATCTTATTTTACATGAGGTGCTATAGATATCCCTGGGTGAAAGTCCCTAAACCCTTATGGTACCAAGAGGTTGCTCCAACGTCTAGATCGAGTGGGTAGATGAGTATTGAGTGTCGATTACCAGACGGTCGCGCTCTCCACTGTGTCGTGGTCGGTTGGAAGGGGGTGCGGCCTTACCCGCCTGAGTGTAGGGGGCAATGCTAGGCTGAGTTTGACCAGCTCGAGGAATAGTTCCGCTATCGACGAGTCGTGCCCGATATTGGTAGACGGATAGTGAGGTCTCTTTCACTTACCTTATTGCGCGCGATGTGGCAGCGATCTGGTTTAGAGTGTAATAGACCCCGGTGATATCCCAAATTTGAGCTGTATTGATGTGTGGATATAGATGAGGATTTGTATGCTTGAGTTGCATTTCACATCGCATAGTCTTGGGATGGCCGATATCATTCATGTCTTGCATCGCATAGCCTTGGTACGGCTAATGATATTTATGGATCCATCTGCATATTCCACATTACTCTGATATTGCACGATCATATTATTACCTTACGCACACACTTTCACCACCCTCTAAGCTTTCTATAAGCTTACGCACGACCATTGAGTGCAGGTGACGTTGGGGCGCAGCAGTGCTGAGGAAGGAGCACTTTGCAGATTACTTTGGAGATTTTGATTCATCATCATTGTATTTCCCTTTATGCTCATTGTACTTGTAAAGTTTTTGATCATAGTGGAAATGTAATGGAGTTTTTGGTTGTTGTTTGTGGGTTATGCCTTTGGTTATGCTTATTACGAATCAAACTGACATTGAAAATCCTCCTCGTAGCATCTCAGGATCGGAACCTGGCGAATGGGCACTAGGAGCCGAGAATGGGGTTCTACGGATGCTGTTGGCGTCGGATTCGGCGATCGAGAATTTCGTGAGCCCAGTTTTCGAGTTTGGGGCGTGACAGGGGTCATCACCTAAAATTTTCATTGGAGGTCGTCATGGTTTGTTTCATTCATTGATGACTACTCAAAGAAAGTTTCAGTTTATTTCATGAAACATAAATCTGAAGTTTTCACCATATTTAAATAATAGAAGGCAATGATGAAAACATAGTTAGGGTGAAAAATAAAGGTTTTAAGGATCGACAATGGTGGAGAATTTACTTCCACTGAGTTTAATGATTATTGTAAGGATGAGGGGATCATCAGGCATAACATAGTGTGCCACATGCTCGAGCAAAATGGTGTGCCTCAACGAATGAATCGGATTCTCCTAGAGAGGGCCCGATGCATGTTAAGTAATGCTGCATTAGGCAATGACTTATGGACAAAGGCCTTTAATATAATATGTTATTTGGTGAACTGATCTTCTTCAACAGTGATTGAATATAAAATCTCAGAGGAAGTATGAAGTGGTCAAAAAATCGACTACTTAGATCTACACATATTTGGTTGTGAGGTTTACTCTCATGTACCGTTAGTTGAGAGAGATAAGCTAAACAATAGAGCTAAGAAGTACATCTTTGTTGGTTATGGCATTGGTATGAAAGGTTACAGGTTATTCGACAAGGTCATACGCAAGGTCATCACTAACCGTGAGGTCAGATTCGATGAAAGCTATTTATTTCGCAGGAATAATTAAGAGGAGAAAGAGGAACTAGAAAGGTTGATCATAAACGTCCAGATTGACACAGATGATACTTAGGCAGAGACAGATGCACAGACAGAGGTATAAGATTAGGTGGAACAACCACTTGTGATGGGTCGAAGTCCTCCTTCGACTAGTCGAGGATTACGCAGATTCTGCACGGACTGCGTAAATTTGAGATAGTTTCCAGACTTTTCCAAAGGAGGTGCGTAAGTAGATTTTCCTAAACTATAAATAGGGGTCCCTAGGGCTATTCTAAAGTATACAAAGGCTTCCTAAATATTTTTTAAGGATTTCTAAAAGGGTTTTAGGGTAATCAAAGGGTGTAGCAAGGGTAAGATTCGAGATTATTCAAATTGGGTAAGTCTTCTCTCTTGTAATTTCTATTTCATAGTGGATTTCTGTCACTTTGTGCTGTAGTTTTTTTCTGAAAGGGTTTTCTACGTTAAATCTTTATGTTCTTTTGTGATTGCTTGTTGCTCTTGGATTGCTATCCTAGATCTAGATTTGTGTGATTCCTCAGCACAAATCTCCAACAGAGATGCACCCTCGATTGCTATTGAAGAAAATTTGAGCCGTCGAATGGTGTTATTCAAATAAAGTCGGGATGACTCATAAAAGAGTCCATAATATGGCCTTAAAATATAAGGGTTGAAACGAAAATATAGAAAGATAGGCTTAAGACCCGTTGCGATGTCACTATCTTCAAGGCGATATTCGCACCCTGTAAGTGATTAAACTAGTTTGCAAGAGGGTTACAATAAATTTGCCTCCAGGATACGATAAATCTCTTCTCCAAAACAAAGGAAATGTGGGTTTCGGCCTGCAAAATTGAAAAATTGCACCTCGTACATACTCTTATAGCATGCAGTCCTGACTTCTATATTGTTACAACTTATCCCCTGAAAATTGTTTGCAGTTTACTGTCTGGAAAAACTATTTGGAGTTTAGCGCCTAAAAAACTGTAACTTTTCAAAAATACCCAAAAAGAAAAATAGAGGAGAAGAATAAAGAGAGGAGATTGTTGAAATTGATATTCTTCGGATTTATCGAAAAATGGGTTTTTATAGTCATAAGAGTAACTTTAAGATCATTTTCATGAAAAGACATCTTCTTCCATAGTGTTTTATTTAACAATGACATCCCTTCACCATTAATGACATCATTTCACCACCACTTCAAATTCAAAGGATGCCCCATTTTCCAAGATGCACTAGCATTTATAAATGCATGGTTACCAACAATCACCAAAAGCCACAACACTTTTTCTACATTTTCTTTTATAAGTTTGAAAAGAAAAACCAGCATTTTTTCTTCTTATTTTGAAAAAACCCAACACAAAATAGGTCCAATCATCATCTTGAACCACCTTGTTTTTTTTTTTTTTCACATGCCACTAAAATGTCATTAATCAGAGAAATTTACAAGCCTTCGGGAGGGTCTGAACAAAAAGACTACAGACCACTCCTATCGTGTCACCTGTTTAATCTCTGTATTTTTTACAACCAACAACTTAACCAAGAAGGGACAACCCAGCAACAAAAAATGAATGGTTTGACCTAGGGCAAAGGAACCCCTATACAACAGCGAAAGGAGAGGAAGTTGCAAGAAAGCCAGACTTTGTAAATCTCACTTTGTATTGCTTATGATTTCAAAGTAGTATTTTAGTTTGATGGATCTAAACACGCAATCTATGGCTCATAAAAAGTGGATGGTTGTAAAAAAATTTGGCTTCATTCTGAGGGTTATGACCCTTCTATTGGTGTAAATCTTGCACTATGGTAGGCTTCCAACAGTACTATCGAACGGACGCAGACGTGCATGCGTCAATGCTATAAGTGGCATGTAGGCTACTTAAATCCTATAAGAATATAGGATAAAAGAGAGGATTTCCTCTGTCATCTTAGGGAACTTGAGCTTGCCATAGTGACCATTAGCGAAAGGAGAATGGTGTTTCATAGTTTTTATTACCCTATCATCCCATGACCACCTAATAAATTTCAGGACAAGCCTATAATTATTCTTGTATGGTCCAGATCACTCACTACGCCAAAACAGTGAAAAAAGGATGGTCAAAAAATGTCTCAAAAGGCCAAAAAGGACGGTCCTGGACCGTCTCAACGGCCGTCAAATTTTGACGTGTCGTATTTTTTAAAGGACGGCCATAAACCGTCTCTAAAGAAAGACAGTCATGGACCATCTCTAAAGGACAGTCATAAATCGTCTATAATGGTAGGTATTAGAGGACTTATATGAAGCTTAAAAGGACGGCCCATGACCGTCAATAAAAAGGACAGCCCATGACCGTCTTGTATGAACCTGAAAAAGACGGTCATGGACTGTCTCTTATGAACCGAAAAAGGATGGTCATGAACCGTCTCTTATGAGTCTGAAAAGGACGGTCATAGACCGTCTTTTATGAACCTGAAAAGGACGGTCTTCAACCGTCTCATATTTGCATATACACCTGTTCATATCATATTCTTCTTGATATACACCTGTTACAACATTGTATTCTTCCTGATATATACCTTGTACAACATCGTATTCTTCCTGATATACACCTGTTATATAATATATTTCATCATATTTACATTCACATCCGTCTAAACCCAAACTAAATAAATCCATCCAAACATAAACTATATTCATCCAAACATAAACTAAATCCATCCAAACTAAAAATCTTCCACATTACATTCATCCACGCATAAATACATTAACATCATAAAAAAAAAAATAAAATTAGCAACAATTTTGTCTTTCATCTAATAAAAAAATATTCAACCAACAAAACATTATAATTCAGAATAATGAAGAATTGCAGAAACTTCATTTGCTTTTTTTTTTTTTTTTTATCTTATAGGTTTAGGTTTAGGTTATAAGTGCAAGTTATAGGTTTAGGTTTAGGTTAAGTTATAAGTTAAGGTTTAGGGAATTGAGAAAAGGTTAAGGTTTAGGTTAGGATCGAAATCGGGTTCGGGTTCGAGATCGGGTTTAAGTTCGGGTTTTCAAGTTTAGGTTTAGGTTTAGGTTAGGGAGTTAAGATTATAATTAGGTGTAGGTTTAGGTTTAAGTTAGGGAGTTGAGATTAGGATTGGGTGCAGGTTTAGGTTTAGCAATTTGAGAATACATTTAGGTTTTAGGTTTAGGTTTACGTTTTACTTTATAGGATAAGGTTTAGGTTTTAGGTTTAGGTTAAGGTTAGATTATAGGTTATAAGTTTAGGTTATAGGTTATAGGTTAAGGTTTTAGGTCATAGGTTTTGGTTTAGGTTAAAGATTATAGGTTTAGGTTTAGGTTTAGGTTTAGTTTATAAGCTATAGGTTTAGGGAATTGAGAATAGGTTACAGTTTAGGTTTAGGAAATCAGGTTCAGGTCTGGGTTCGGGTTTAGGTTTGGGTTTTCAAGTTTAGGTTTATGTTTAGGTTAGGGAGTTGAGATTAAGATTAGGTGTAGGTTTAGGTTTAGGGATTTGAGAATACATTTAGGTTTTAGGTTTAGGTTTAAGTTATAGGTTTAGGTTATAGGTTCAGGTTAAAGTTTAGGTCATAAGCTATAGGTTTAGGGAATTGAGAATAGGTTAAGGTTTAGGTTTAGGAAATCGGGTTCAGGTTTGGGATCGGGTTTAGGTTTGGGTTTTCAAGTTTAGGTTTAAGTTTAAGTTAGGGAGTTGAGATTAAGATTAGGTGTAGGTTTAGGTTTAGGGATTTGAGAATACATTTAGATTTTAGGTTTAGGTTTAGGTTTAGGTTATAGGTTATAGGTTATAGGTTAAGGTTTAGGTTAAGGTTGAGGTCATAGGTTTTGGTTTAGGTTTATGTTATAGGTTTAGGTTTAGGTTATACGTTATAGCTTTAGGGAATTGAGAATAAGTTAAGGTTTAGGTTTAGGAAATCGGGTTCGGGTTCGGGATCGGGTTTAGGTTTGGGTTTTCAAGTTTAGGTTTAGGTTTAGGTTAGGGAATTGAGTTAGGATTAGGTGACGGTTTAGGTTTAGGGATTTGAGAATACATTTAGGTTTTAGGTTTAGGTTTAGGTTTAGGTTTTAAGTTATAGGTTAAGGTTTATGTTTTAGGTTTAGGTTAAGGTTAGGTTATAGGTTATAAGTTTAGGTTATAGGTTATGGGTTAAGGTTTTAGGTCACATGTTTTGGTTTAGGTTAAGGTTATAGGTTTAAGTTAAGGTTAAGGTTTAGGTTTAGGTTATAAGCTATAGGTTTAGGGAATTGAGAATAGGTTAAGGTTTAGATTTAGGAAATCGGGTTTGGGTTTGGGATCGGGTTTAAGTTTGGGTTTTCAAGTTTAGGTTTAGGTTTAGGTTAGGGAGTTGAGATTAGGATTAGATGTAGGTTTAGGTTTAGAGATTTGAAAATACATTTAGGTTTTAGGTTTAGGTTTAGGTTTTAAGTTATAGGTTAAGGTTTATGTTTTAGGTTTAGGTTAATGTTAGGTTATAGGTTATAAGTTTAGGTTATAGGTTATAGGTTAAGGTTTTAGGTCATAGGTTTTGGTTTAGGTTAAGGTTATAGGTTTAAGTTTAGGTTTAAGATTAGGTTTAGGTTATAAGCTATAGATTTAGGGAATTGAGAATAGGTTAAGGTTTAGGTTTAAGAAATCGGGTTTGGGTTCAGGATCGGGTTTAGGTTTAGGTTTTCAAGTTTAGGTTAGGGAGTTGAGAATAGGATTAGGTGTAGGTTTAGGTTTAGGGATTTGAGAATACATTTAGGTTTTAGGTTTAGGTTTAGGTTTTTAGTTATAGGTTAAGGTTTTAGGTTTAGGTTAAGGTTAAGTTATAGGTTATAAGTTTAGGTTATTGGTTATAGGTTAAGGTTTTAGGTCATAGGTTTTGGTTTAGGTTAAGGTTATGGGTTTATGTATAGGTTTAGGTTAAGGTTATAAGCTATAGCTTTAGGGAATTGAAAATAGGTTAAGGTTTAGGTTTAGGAAATCAGGTTCGGGTTCGGGTTTAGGTTTGAGTTTTCAAGTTTAGGTTTAGGTTTAGGTTAGGGAGTTGAGATTAGGATTAAGTGTAGGCTTAGGTTTAGGGATTTGAGAATACATTTAGGTTTTAGGTTTAGGTTAAGGTTAGGTTATAGGTTATAAGTTTAGGTTATAGGTTATAGGTTAAGGTTTTAGGTCGTAGGTTTTGGTTTAGGTCAAGGTTTTAGGTTTAAGTTTAGGTTTAGGTTATAAGCTATAGGTTTAGGGAATTGAGAATAGGTTAAGGTTTAGGTTTAGGAAATTGGATTCGGGTTCGGGGTCGGGTTTGGGTTTGGGTTTTCAAGTTTAGGTTTAGGTTTAGGTTAGGGAGTTGAGATTAGGATTAAGTGTAGGTTTAGGTTTAGGGATTTGAGAATACATTTAGATTTTAGGTTTAGGTTTTAGGTTTTAGGTTAAGGTTTAGGTTTTTGGTTTTAGTTAAGGTTCAGTTATGGGTTATAAGTTTAGGTTATAGGTTAAGGTTTTAGGTCATAGGTTTTGGTTTAGGTTAATGTTATAGGTTTAGGTTTAGGTTTAGGTTAAGGTTTAGGTTTAGGTTATAAGCTATAGGTTTGGGGAATTGAGAATAGGTTAAGGTTTAGGTTTAGGAAATCGGGTTCAGGTTCGGGATTGGGTTTAGGTTTGGGTTTTCAAGTTTAGGTTTAGGTTTAGGGATTTGAGAATATATTTAGGTTTTAGGTTTAGGTTTAGGTTTTAAGTTTTAGGTTAAGATTTAGGTTTTAGGTTTAGGTTAAGGTTAGGTTATAGGTTATAGGTTAAGGTTTAGGTCATAGGTTTTAGTTTAGGTTAAGGTTATAGGTTTAGGTTTATGTTTAGGTTTAGGTTATAGGTTATAACTTTAGGGAATTGAGAATAGGTTAAGGTTTGGGTTTAGAAAATCGGGTTCGGGTTTGGGATCGGGTTTAGGTTTGAGTTTTCAAGTTTAGGTTTAAGTTAGGGATTTGAGATTAGGATTAGGTGTCGTTTTAGGTTTAGGAATTTGAGAATACATTTAGGTTTTAGGTTTAGGTTTAGGTTTTAAGTTATAAGTTAAGGTTTATGTTTTAGGTTTAGATTAAGGTTAGGTTATAGGTTATAAGTTTAGGTTATAGGTTATATGTTAAGGTTTTAGGTCATAGGTTTTGGTTTAGGTTAAGGTTATATGTTTAGGTTTAGGTTTAGGTTATAAGCTATAGGTTTAGGGAATTGAGAATAGGTTAAGGTTTAGGTTTAGGAAATTGGGTTCGGGTTCAGGTTTGGGTTTTCAAGTTTAGGTTTAGGTTAAGGAGTTGAGATTAGGATTAGGTGTAAGTTTAGGTTTAGGGATTTGAGAATACATTTAGGTGTTAGGTTTAGGTTTAGGTTTAGGTTTTAGGTTTAGGTTTAGATTTTAGCTTTAGGGAATTGAGAATAGGTTAAGGTTTAGGTTTAGGAAATCGGGATTGGATTTATGGTTTGGGTTTTCAAGTTTAGGTTTAGGTTATAGGTTTTGAGATTTGAGAATAGGTTTAGGTTATAAGTATAGGTTTAGATTTAGGTTTTATGTTTAGGTTAGGGTTATAGGTTTAGGTTTAGGTTAGGTTACAGGTTAAGGTTTAGGGAATTGAGTTTAGGTTATCGGTTATAGGTTAAGGTTTAGGTTTAGGTTTAGTTTATAGGTTTTGGGATTTGAGAATAGGTTTAGGTTAAGGTCATAAGTTTAGGTTTAGGAAATCAGGATTGGTTCGGGTTTGGGTTTAGTTTTGGGTTTTCAAGTTCAGGTTTAGGTTTAGGTTAGGGAGTTGAGACTAGGATTAGGTGTAGGTTTAGGTTTAGGGATTTGAGAATACGTTAAGGTTTAGGTTTAGGAAATTGGATTCGGGTTCGAGATCAGGTTTACGTTTGGGTTTTAGGTTTAGGTTTAGGTTATAGGTTATAAGTGTAGGTTTAGGTTTAAGTCATTGGTTTTGAGATTTACGTTTAGGTTAAGGTTACAGGTTTAGGTTATAGGTTTTACGTTTAGGTTAAGGTTAGGTTATAGGTTTAGGTTTAGGTTTAGGTTTAGGTTTTACGTTTAGGTTAAGGTTACAGGTTTAGGTTATAGGTTTAGGTTTAGGTTACAAGTGTAGGTTATAGGTTTAGGTTTAGGTTAGGTTATAAGTTACGGTTTAGGGAATTGAGAATAGGTTAAGGTTTAGGTTTAGGAAATCGGGTTGGGGTTCGGGTTTGTGTACAGATTTAGGTTTGGGTTTTCAAGTTTAGGTTTAGGTTAAGGAGTAGATTAAGATTAGGTGTAGGTTTAGGTTTATGGATTCTCTAGTATTATCTACTATTGAACCTAGTATTATCTACTACATACTAGTAATATACAACCAATATTGGGGCACCATACCATAAGCTACAAGAATTTCATGTCCCCTTAAACAAGGTATCCTCCATTGATAACATATATATATATATATATATATATATATATATATATATATATATATATATATATATATATATATATATATATATATATATATATACATATTATAAGTTTTTTATTTTCATTTACATTCCCAAATACATTCATCATCCATCCAAGAAAAGTGAAACAAGTACTGTCAATCTATGACTAACAGTTGAAAAGGAAAATCATGCATCTTATCTTACCGACCGTCTTATGTTTCTTTTCACCTTTGTAACTCTCATATTTGTTGTAGCTGTTAGTTCACCATCAGTAGTCTCCCTAACCAAATCTTTGTGCAGTCCCTCCATTTGAAGCAGTGGCTGAAGTTACAAGAAGTAGGACTGATTAGTCTTTCCATGTTTTAAAAAAAATTAAATTCTTTATTTTTGGCTGCAAGTCTACTTATAATTATCATTGGCTCTTAATATATTTATAATGAAAATCTTAAATATCACCTGATAGTGCTCCTTTGATAAATGTCCTGTTTGGAACAAATAATTTGTTTTATCATAAATGTCCTTTTTGGAACAAATAATTTATTTTATCATAGTGCTTACCAAATGGAGGAAATCATACACATCTATTACGACATCTAGATTTGATGGCACCTAGCAAAAAGAAGAAAGAAGGTGATTCATATTTTTGCTTATGAAACAAAGTCTAATAGTTTACATAGCTAGGTTATTAAACTAATAAATTCTAAGAAAAATAGCAAGTGCCAAGACCTATGGCATAAAAAAATAATCGTTGCATGGATTAACAATCAAACAACAATGGTAAAGGGAAGAAAACTAACTTCTTTCTTGCCCCACATAATCTAGTTGGGGTGTCGTATTAGTTCATGTAAGACCTGTAACATCTGGGTCAATACATATGCATCAAATTGCTTGAGAATATCCCAAGTTCCCTTTATTTTGGTCCCAAAAAAAAATAAAAACCCCGGAAACAAGTACCTATCATCCTAAATTCCCATCAATTAATATAACATGATCACATAAACTTCAAAAACTGCCAAATGCAAAAGTAACCACATGAGCTTCGCTTACATATAACATAAATGATGTGTACAACACTCCATTAATTATGCCAAGTCCAAATAACACTAAAATCAATCAACTAGCATCAAATAACTTGAAAGTGCCCCAAATTCCATTGGTTTCAGTCCAAGAACACCCAAAAGCAATTACTAATCATCAAAAACTCCCATTGATTCACATCAAGTACTTGAAATGAAATGAAAACTCTCAAACAAGAAATGAAATGCAGATGGATGTGTGTAGGGAAAGGAAAGAGTAGAATTGAGGGTTGGAAGTGCTCGAAAGGAAACCCAAAAGGAGGATTCGATAATGAATGAGAAAACAAACAAGATGTGGATTATAGTACATTCTCACTCACCCGGATTTTCTTAATGCGGCGGACCTCATCAGGTCCATGTTGCAGACTCTCAGCCTGTAGAAATTGATAAAAATCAAGATGAGGCAGGGGAAATAAACTTATGCATTGTAACATAAGACTTTTATCCTATGAAAGACAATGCATCATAAGATATTCATTCTTCAAAAGCAATTGATATGACCTTCTTTTTCTAATGCAAGCTATGCTTTTCACAATAAGCCTTGTGCCGAAAAAACTTGCCTCCACCAGTCTTCACATCCATGTGCAGGCAAACACATTTAGCACAAGTACGATGAAATGCAGTTTGACAGTCATCATGATTACACTACAAGATAGTTGAAGGTAAGGTGAAGCAAAGTAAACAGCATAAAGTCTACCTCTCATTTTTGGAGTCAAACCTACAGATTTTTAAAGAAGAAAACAAATGATTAAGCAAGCCAAACCTTTATGCAGACACCGTGTTTGCGATAGCAAATGCAGCAAATAAGCAGGTCTCTTTCCTTTGAAATGGTCTCCTGAGGTGAATCATTTAATACAGTGGAGATATTACATGAAAATGTGTAATTTTTTCAAAGTAAATTCAAAAATAAAAATAAAAATTACATGAGCAGTTAAAACTTCAAATTAGAACAGTTCTACATACAAGAACCATGGCATATGAAACAAACTTAAAGTAAATGAAGGAAGCAGCATCAAAAAGAATCTTTTGGGAAAGCAGTGTTAATTTTAAAAACACAGTAACCATTCCCGATGCAGCAACATTCTAATGCCTTGCTAAAATCATACAGCAATAATGGGCATGCTAAAGTAATTTTAAAAAATAAAATCGAAGGTATGCCCATTATTAATTCAGCAGCCTGGATAGCTGAATTAATAAAATCGAAGGTTTCACATAGAGAAATGATAGATATGCAATTATACCTTGGTTACCATTATTGAAGCCTCTCCACCATAAGCTCTGTGGAATTCAATCATTTGCCTGAGCGGGTACTCACTGATAATATAGAGTTTGCTTGGATGCAACCCAAAATGCAATTGGTTTGATTTTTATTTTTTATTTTTGTAGTCTGAATGGCATAATCTATCCTCCCCTGCATTTGAGATGGTTCGGATTGTCGGACATATGCTGAAAATGAACATCAACAACATATGCTAAATATGATTTGGAGCACAAAGGTGGGAACACAGTATCCTGCCTATCATCAATTCTGATTACCATGCCAAACGTAGAGAACTGCACCCTAAAGGGTTCTTCTCATCTTCCATAGGAAACTGGATTCTGTTTATGCGTTTCTCATACCCTTTAAAATAATGTTGTAGATCGATTCCATAGTGATATGAACCTACGACATGATCCTCATATGGAAGCAGTTTCAACCAAATCAAGTTCCTCTTCTCAAAGCTTTGAACAATTGCAAGGCCAATAACAAAGCAAAAAAGGATAGCACTAACTTGTGATTTAGCAGTAGATGGGTCCCCCAAAAGCAAGACATTGATATCTCCTCTCAACTTCACACCATTTGACAACCTCTGCATATAGAAAGGAGCTGATTATGTTATGAAACATCAGCCTCCAAGATGAAACAAAATGGCAGTTATGGCATTAGCATACCTTCCTCAATCATCCAAATAAAAGACAAGCCATTGCTTTCTTCACATCAGCATGGCTATATATAGAGGGAGCAATCATGGAGCATAACTTTGCATATGAATCTGGTCTTTGAGCAAATTCTTTGAATTTTAGTTCCTGCATACCAAGGCACATAGTTTTATGAGAACGCAAACCAAACACTTCCACATCACATCTAGCTGCATCAGACCATTAAATTACCTTTTATTTCAACCATACTGATGTTTTGTTATTTTATGCTCAATATCTATTGCTTAATAGCTTCTAAAATGTTATCAAGCCATACCTCATCATGCGTAAAGGCAGATGGCCCTCCTAAGTTTCCATCATGTGCTTGTTCTATTCCAACAACCCTGATATAAGGTTGTTTAACTGCAACTGCTCCTTTTTTCCTACAAAAGCCCAACCACATAATCCCAATTTAGTAGATCTCCAAAAAATAAAGGATGGATATTCAGGAACAAGCAATTGCATCCAGAATTATGGATCTAACGCAGCAGAACTAGCGGCTTGGAATATACTGTAAATTCCCATGATAGTCAGGCTTGTACCGGGTACAATTGTTTGAACGAGGTGCCTATCAACGGACAACAGCATGTTCCATGGAAGTTCTCCAGTTGGCACATCCTTTCATGGGTGAAAAAAGACCAACAGTTAGAATAGCTAATTATATGCATTGCCATGGTTAAAAAAAAACACTAATAACCATAACCAAACTACCCTATAATTTTATGCATGTAACATTTCAGTGGAATACAAATTACATCAATTTTTTCTTAAACGCCCATTTTTTTCTTTTAAATAATGGCTTCCATAGGAAAGAAAAATATGTTAGCCAAAGATTAAAATTGCTGACATAACAGACTTTTGGGCATTTCCTCCATTTTTTCCATTATATGTGAAACACCTATTATAATGGTCATTGCCATTACATATTCCTAACCTCCCTTAGCCATTATATACAAGTAACATGGTTAACAACCTTGATTCACTCAAGAGGCTAGGTATGGTACCATGCCAGAGCACCACATCAGATGCCACGCAGACAGAGATCAGCCTTTCAGGTATTCTCTCCTCTTTTCATTACGGGTGAAGCAACCATTATAACAGCCACCACCATTACGTAATGGAAACTTTTGAATTATTCATATTTACACAACAAAAGCTAGCATTCAATTATTCCAACCATGACACTTGTTTACATCAGTTTTATTTATTTATTTATTTATAAATCTAAAGGTACATCTCATATCATATATCAAGGAGTCGATTATTTTGGGTTTGAGGTACTTGCTTACCTCTGGGTTCTCCTATAGTTTCAGTGTCTGTTGAGCAACATACTTGCTTCTATCAGGGACTATGATCCGAGGATCTAAAGGGCAAGCCTCTTCACCAGGCTATACACAAGAAAACTAACAAAATAAGCAAAAGCAATCGAGTTTCAGAGAAAATGAGAAAACCAAATACAAGAAAAGGTTGGCAAAAGCTATACCTGGGGTGCATGGTCACACGATCGGGGAACAATGGCACCACCAAGCCCAGGTCGACATGGCACCATCTTGACATTCTTACAGTTCTTACACAAAAGAGTCACATATGTTGCCTTTGCCTTTATTCTCGATGCAACAATCATGATCCCAGAAATCTTAACAAGCTTCGAGATAAACTCGGCCTATTCTAATGCCCCAAAAAATCAATAAAAGACCAAAAGTAAAGAGGCCAAAAATCAATGAATGGTGTAGGAAATAGCAATGTTCGACAGAACAAAAACAACCTTTTCTTTTGGTTGCCAAGCAACAGTACAAGAATGCCCCTGTTTGTATAACCCACACCATTATCTAGTGGGCTCTATCAAGAATGGGGCATACCTAAAGAATCACCCCCATCAAAGAATCTCACCCACAAGATCAACGCACTTTTTGCGACTAAGGGTTGTATCCACTAAATCAAACAGTTAATATCATCTAATTCAAAAAAAAATTAAAAAATTGGTAGCATGACAGTCCATAATGGCGTTGCCAGTCCATAATGGGACCCACCAGTTGAACAGACTGCCACCAAATGGTGGCCCGCCAATGAATTGCTGGTCCAAGCAAAAGACGTTGTTTTGTTCTGTCGTGCATCATACAATGCATGCTCTACAAATCCCAACTTTCAGACAAAAAAACAAACACAGAGAGTCATACTAACCCCGAGAGATCCAATTGAGACTAAATTCTCCTTTGAAGAGATAAAAATTTGGACCTCCCCTGTGACAGGTTCCTCCATTTTGCCCGTTTCACCAGCAACTTTCGATCGTAGATTTGCAAGCACTTCAGCTGCTGCTGTTTCAAACTAAAACAAAACCAAGAAAGAAAGAAAAAAATAGTGGTTTCACTATGGAATCAACAGTAGAGAAACGCATAAACAAATCCAGCCCATAGGGGGGAAAAAAGAAAAAGTAAAAGTAAAAAAGAGGAATGCTCATCTTTAATTTCAAAGAGATGGACTCATGGGGTATTACCTGATGCAGAATCATGGGTTTGTTAGCAAAATCCACAAGCAGCTTTGGAACGTTGAGCGTCAATGGTTGCAGACACGTACCGAACCCTCCGACGAGAATGAGTGCCTTCATCATTGCACGAAGAACCGACTACTGAACCTGCCATGGATTCTAACAGTTGCTGAGAGGAGGAGAAGACAAACTAGATCTGGGTTAGGGAATGAAGGGAAAGAGAGAGAGAGAGAGAGAGAGAGAGAGAGAGAGAGAGAGAGAGAGAGAGAGAGAGAGAGAGAGAGAGAGAGAGAGATTTGGGAGTTGGGGTTTTTTTGGGCACGACTTTGTTTTTGAACGCGTGCCCAAATTTAGGCTAGGGTCTGGTATGGCTTTTTGGGCCCCACCATGATGCGTGCAAACATCTACCCCATCAGTCAGATGCACCATCCCATAGTGGGCCCAGGGATTAAAAATCAAATCAATCTATGACTTGTGTGAGCCACACCACATACAAAAGTTGAGAGGGGTTACCCTCCATTAAAACATTCATAATTATTTTTTGGGCCCACCGAGATGTGGTCCACAAATCCACCCCATCCATTATGTGTGTGCCACTTGGATGAGAGGTCATAATAAGTTTCAGATGCATCCAAATTTCAGGTGGGGCCCATCAAGTGCTTTTATATGTTTTAGGCATGTCTTCACATGATTTTAGATGGTATAGCCCACCGGAGTTCCGTATACGGCTGGTTTTTAGGATATCCCATAATTTAAAGGGGACCCATCAAATGCACGGTGTTGATGTTTGACACATGTCATGGTGGGGTCCACATAGCATGACCTCATGGGGATGACATGGATTAAACACAAAGGTTAAGCTGTGTGGGCCCCACCATGACATGTGTCAAACATCAACACCGTGCATTTGATGGGCCCCCTTTAAATTATGGGATATCCCAAAAATCAACTGTATATGGAACTTAGGTGGGCCATACCATCTAAAATCATGTGAATAAATGCCTAAAACATATAAAAGCACTTGGTGGGGCCCAACTGAAATTTTTATGCATTTGAAACTTGGTCTAACTCCTCATCCAAGTGGGACACACATAATGGATGGGCTAGATTTGTGAACCACATCTTGGTGGGCTTAACAAATGATTATGAATATTTTAATGGAGGGTAACCCCTCTCAACTTTTGTATGTGGTGTGGCCCAAAAAAGTCACAGATTGACTTGATTTTTAAGCCCTAGGCCCACCATGGAATGGTGCATTTGACTGATGGGGTAAATGTGGGCCCACTTTGATTTATATATTGTATATCCATATGATCCATTTGTTTTGCCAACTCATTGTAGGATATGAGCCCAAAAATGAATCATATTCAAATATCAGGTAGACCACATGAAAACAATAGTGATTGGTTATCCATCATTAAAATCATCATAAGGCCAATTGTATTGTATCATTTTTTTTATTATTATTATATTTTACATGAAGACTATAATTCTTCTTCAAGAGACAATGTTCAACAAGTTCAACCTACAACAAAGGCAGATACTTCATAACCATGAAGAATGAGTAAATCTTTCTATTTTTATTTATTTATTTTATATGAACTGAATTCCTTAAAATTTCACAAACAAAGGGAGAAATCCGAATTATAAAAGAGATTTCAACATCAAAGCTGGGAAAAAAGAATGTGATACCCAAACACCCAAATCCAAATGGACAAAAAACCATCAAATCCCAAAACAAAAAGATATAAATAAAGAGAAAACATAAACATCAGCTTGATCCAAAACTTCTATGAATGTTATTTTTAATGGTGGACATTTAGTCCCTACTTTGTAGTCCACTTAAGCTTTGGACCCGCCCCATTTTTTTGTTAATATCTTAAAATGATCTGAGAAAAGCATTGAACGGTATGGAGAAAGTCAATCCATGACTTAGGTGGGCCAAGAGCTTAAAAATAAAGTCAATTCATGACTTGGGTGGGCCACACCACATAATATAATAGAGATGGGTTTCCTTAAAACATTCATAATCATATATTGGGTCTACCTAAGTGTGATTGACATATCCAACCCTCTCATTATGTGTGTCCCACTTGGATGAGGGGTCAGACCAATTTTCAGCCGCATCCAAAACTCATGTAGGTCCCACCAAGTGCTTTGAAATTTTTTAGGATGTCTTCACATAGTTTTAGATGGTATAACCCACTTGAGTTTCGTATACAGATGATTTTTGAGATATCTCATAACCTAAAGGGGACACATCAAATCCACGGTGTCAATGTTCGACACACATTATGATAGGGCCCACAAAACTTACTAACATTAATTCTTAGGTTCTCATGAGGTCATTAAATTGGGTCACAATTTTGACCAGAATATTTGGCCCATTTTACATGTCTGGTCCATTCGCTCTATTTTACTGATCAATACGATGGGGCCACCCAATCAGGTAAATCTAAAGCTCAAGTGGACCCACTATAGAAAGTAACAGGGATTGAATACTTACCGTTAAAAACTTTTTTGGGGCCACATAAGTTTTAGATCTATCTCATTTTTAGGCCCATGCCATAAAATGAGGTTATAAAACAAATGAACGGTTTAGATATAACACGTGTGTTATTCTTAGTAATTTTAAATAATGGTGAGTATATCCATTCAATGTACCACCGTATTACCAACAAAGCATGACATTAATCTTATCCCATGGCAACCGGGGACAATCCCTGCCATGGGTAATAATTATGTTTTTTGAATCCCATCCCACACCTAATCCCTTCTAATCCCATCGCCCAAACACGCCCTCAATTTGACTAGTTACTCGCCTCAATCAAGCTACATATGAGAAAAGATATTGGGCAAACAAAATTGATCAACAAATTGGTTGAATTTAATTTAATTTAAACATCTGAAGTTATTTACTCTTCAATCTAGATGATTAGATTGTCCAAAAACAGTTAAAGGTTCAATTAGTGGATATGCATAATAATTTAGTAATTTTATTTTTCACAGATAATTTTGAATTTTCTTTTAAAATTAACAATATTTTTTTCAAAATGTGTATTTTTTCTCTTTTAACAAAATATCATTTTTATTAAAAAATATTTTATATACAAATTCTGAATTTTTATTTTCAAAATCTCAAAAAATTTCTCATATTTTAATTTTTTTTCTCAAAAATTTCAAATTGCCGATTTTTTTCTTCAAAAGCATCATTTTGTTTTCAAAATTTCTCAAATATTGTTAAAATTTCTAAACTTCTCAATATTCTAAAAGTAAACCCATCGAATTTTTTGAAAAATTGTTTCCAACCTTTAGCTACGAAACTATTCGTCGCTAAAAGTCTCATCCAGGTTTTTTAGCTATGGCAATTTTCGTAGCTATAAGTAAACCCATCTATTTTTTTGAAAAATTGTTTTCGGCCTTTAGCGATTAAAAGTCATATTGGTTTAGCCTTTAGCGATGAAACTTTTTGTCTCTAAAAGCTTCATCCAGGTTTTTTAGCTACAAAAAGTTTCGTAGCTAAAAGTAAATTCATTGAATTGTTTCCAGCCTTTATCGACGAAAAGTTTCATCGCTAAAAGCCTCATCTAGGTTTTCTAGCTACGATAATGTTCGTAGCTAAAAGTAAACCCATTGAATATTTTGAAAAATTGTTTCCAGCCTTTAGTGACTAAAATTTCGTCACTAAAAGTTTCATCCAGGTTTTTTAGTTACAAAAACTTTCGTAGCTAAAAGTAAACCCATCGAAATTTTTATAAATTGTTTCCAGCCTTTAGCGACGAAAAGTTTCGTCGCTAAAAGTCTCGTCCAGGTTTTTTAGGTACGAAATTTTTTGTAGCTAGAAGTAAACCCATCGAATTATTTGAAAAATTGTTTCCAGCCTTTAACGACAAAAATATTCGTCGCTAAAAGTCTTATCCAGGTTTTTTAGTTATGAAAATTTTCATAGCTAAAAGTAACTTTTCGAATATGTATGAAATTTTGAAAATAACCTTTAGCGACGAAAACTTTCGTCGTTAACTTTCATCCCTAAAAGTGACTTTTAGCGACGAAAAAAAATTTCGTCACTAAAAGTTTTGTCGCTAAAAACCTCTTTCTTGTAGTGATAGTTACTTGCCCCGACCATGCTACATATAAGAAAGATATCGGGCAAACAAGATTGATCAACAATTTGAGTGAATTTTGATTTAAACATCTAAAGTTATTTACTCTTCAATTTGAACTGATTAGATTGTCCAAAAATGGTTGAAGGTTATTCATAATATCCAAAATATATGAATGAATAGAAAACACAAACATCAGCTTGATCCAAAACTTCTATGGGTTCCAAGAAATTTTAAATGGCAGAGTTTCAATTACACTATTTCCTGTGGTGTGGTCCACCTAAGCTTTGGATATGCTTCCTTTTTGTTCTTTAGACGACAAATTATCTGTTAACATGGATGAATGGAGTGGATAAAATAAATAAATAACAGTGAACCCCATAGAGTTTAATTACTCTGGTAAGGGTAATGAGTAACTCACCTAAATGTAGTAGAGAAGGGTTTCCTTAAAACATTCATAATCATATATTGGGTCTGCATAAATGTGATTCACATATCCTGTGTCCCACTTAGATGAGGGGTCAGACCAAGTTTCAACTGCATCCATGTCCGTATTAACTTATAAACATGTTGGATCTTAAATAAATATCGCAGTGGGCCCTAAGAAGGTTTCAATAGTGGGTGTCACTATCCCACTCTTTTCTATGGTGTGGGTCCACTTGAACTTTAGATCTGCCTTGTCAGTCAGATGCACCATTCCATGGTAGGCCACAAGCTTAAAAATAAAGTCAATCCATGACTTGGATGGGCCACACCACATACTATACTTGAGAGGGTTACCTTCCCATTAAAACATTCATAATCATTTATTGGGCCCATCTAGATGTGGTTCATAGATCCAGCCCATTCATTATGTGTGTCTCACTTGGATGAGGAGTCAGCCCAAGTTTCATACACATCCAAAACTCATGTGGGCCCCACCAATTAAATGTTTTTATATGTTTTAGGGATGTCTTCACATAGTTTTAGATGCTATGGCCCATCTGAGTTTCGTATAGGGCTGATTTTTGGACTTAAAGGGGACACATCAAATGTATGGTGTTGATGTTCTGCATACATCATGGTGGGGCGCACACAGATTAACCTCATGGGAAGTTCCCATGAGGTGACCTTATAGTACCATTTCACTATTTAGGTAACTCCTTCAGGGCCCGTCTGGGTGAGTGGATTGGAAGGGATTGAATGGTATTAGGGTGGATGGCATGGATTTCAAGGTAATGAATAATGATGGTGTTGTCAGTGGATTGTCTTAGATTGCTATATCCCGGGATTGCTATATCGTGCCAGGGCACGCCCGGCCAATCCCTGGATTAAACCTTCCCATCCTTTCCAATCCATCTAACCAAACACGTCATAGGCAAATTTGAACGGATTAGGGTGGATTGGATGGGATTTAAAGGTAATGATGGTGTTGTCAGTGGATTGTCTTAAGATCCATAGGATTGCTATATCCCGCGATCAGGTCACCCAGCTTGTTTGGCACGCTCGGCCAATCTCGGGATTTAACTTCCAATCCCTTCCAATACCATCCAATCCCTTCCAATCCGCCTGGCCAAAAATGGGCCCTCATGGGTGTTACTCTAACCGTGTAGGGCCTACCTTGATATATTTTATGTATATCGATCAACACCGTCCATATATTTTTTCATCATATATTAGGATGTGATTTCAAATCATAAGAACTCAATAATCTCAGGTGGGTCATACCAATCAAAATAATGATGAATAACTATTAAAAACCTTTTGAAGGCCACAAAAGTTTTGAATCAATTGATCTAAAGATCAATTTGATCTTTGGATTTTCTTTACATTATCAACAAGTTGGATTGCAAATAAACATTAGTAAAACCTTACAATGGGTTCTTTATAATTTTTAATGGCGAGGTACTATATTATCATTCTTTCCAGTGGTGTGGTCCACTTAAGATTTAAATCTGCACAATTTTTTATACCCGACCCAAAAATGGGTTGGAGAAACATAGGGGCGACAAGGATATACAACACATCATCAAAATCTCACTTTTGTTATCTAACTTTTCAATTTTTCTTATCAAAATGCAAAATCTAGTTTTCTTTTTTCAAAAATATATATTTTTATAATTTGTTAATTTTTTCACAATTTTGTTTAATTTCTTAAATTTTTTTTTTCAAAATATAATTTTTTTAATCTCACTTTTATAACTTTTCAATTTTTGTTGTCAAAATACAAAATCTAGTTTTCTTTATATATATATATTACATTTTATCAATTTTTTCACAATTTTGTTTAATTTCTTAAATTTTCTTTTTCAAAATATCATTTTTTTAATCTCACTTTTGTTATATAACTTTTCAATTTTTGTTGTTAAAATACAAAATCTAGTTTTCTTTTTTTAAAAAAAAATATATTTTTTTACATTTTATCAATTTTTTCACAATTTTGTTTAATTTTTAAAATTTTCTTTTTCAAAATATCATTTTTTATTGATTTTTTTTGTCAAAATTATCAACATTATTCAAAGTTCTTAATTATTATTATTATTTTTTTTTTTTACAAAATATAGATTTTTATAAAATTACAGTTTTTTTTTTTTCAAAATTTAAATTTTTCTTAAACATTGTTAATTATTTTTCTAAGCTTCTCAACTATTTTTTTCTTCGAAATTTATAAAATTTTTAATTTTTTTCATTTTTGAATTGAGCATTAGAGACGGTCTCTAATAGAGATGGTTTTTGATACTCTAATAGAGACGGTCCTTGACAGTCTCTAACAGAGACAGTCATTTACAGGGCTATAAGACGGTTTAGGACCGTTTCTAATAGAGACGGTCCTTGATAGTCTCTAATAGAGAAGGTCTAGACGGTCCTTGACCGTCCCTATTAGAGACGGTCCTTGACCGTTTGTAATAGAGACGGTCAAACTGTCTTTGACAGGGCTATAAGACGGCTAAGGGCTGTCTCTAATAGAGACGGTGACAGTCTCAGATTGCAAGTAAAAGACGGCCAATGACCGTCTCTAATGCAAACGGCCAATGACCGTTTCTAATGACGGCATATAAAACGGTCAAGGACTATCTCTAATGCAGACGGCCAATGACCGTCTCAGATAACTCATATAAGATGGTCAACGACCGTCTTAAATGATTTGGGGACGTTCAAATTTTTAAGACAATATGAAGGACGGTTAGGGGCCGTCTAAAATTTTAGAGACGGTTTATGACCGTCTCTAAAGAGTCTTGAAACCAAACAATTTTAGAGACGGTCCAGAACCATCTCTAAATCCGACATTTTTTTTTCATTTTTCACGTAGTGACTGAAGTGCAACGGCCTGTCCAAGCTAAAAAAACCTAGAGCTTATTTATTTATTTCTTTAATGAAATTTTATTAGCTATATATCCCGAGGGTAATTTGGGTGGATCGAACCACAAAAAGGCCGGATCAGACCACCTATCGTGCATGTACTAAAGGAAAGAAAAGACTGAGTAAAAATAGGAAAGAAAAGAAATGGAAGACTAAAAATAGGAAAGAAAAGAAAATAGGGACACTTGATAGTGATCCAAACCGCTGGTCAAGTGCCCCCAACCATTGATGGACCATGACCCAAAAATCTCTCCAATCATATCCCTCGGATCAACAATGGCTTCTACACAGGTGGTGAGGTAAAAGTCCAGAAATATTCCTTTCCATTGAAGAAAAGGCCAAAGATTGAACGGCTAGGATCCTTTTACAGGTTGACTTCTTGGGGCCATGGTCCACCCAAAAATGGGATCCCTTAAACCAGTTGTTACTCTTTTGGTGCATGCTTAAATGTTAGAAATCGGCAGTGTACGCACACTTGTAGGGAATGGTGTGCCCACCGACTCTCGCTGCTCCCTGGTCACATTGAATTCGATTTATACCTTTTAACCATATGTATGGCATTTAACAACCACAACATCAAGGTTTGAAAACTGACACAGTTACGTATCGCTCTATATCGGACTGTTTTAGGTTGATACACAGCCGACACACTTGTATCATTCATGGTTGCACCCGTACATATTATACATAATGTACGTACCGGTTTTGTACTTTACTTGAAACCTTGAGATCGAGTGTTAGAAAAAGCACTTTAGATTACAATTGGAAGTTACTGCGGGCATTGTTGGTACATGTACTCCCATTCACAGGACTGATGCCGTTTGCTCAGAGCATGCACAAAACATGCTTGTCCATAGGACATCTTTCAATTGCAGCTCCTTTAGTTATGGAGGAATTGAACTGTCAAGCAGGCGTTGAAGGGGGCTTTTGCCCATCCAGTTATTTGACAAAAAATTTAGATCTCCGTGCCCAACAAACTACCGAACTGACTCCGATAGAATAGGAAATAGGGACCTTACTCTCTTCCATAGAGGCGACAAGTTTGAAGCGGAGGGCATCAGAGCATTGGAATGGATATCCCTGGAATGTTTACTTCACATGAGTTTAGCCCAAGGACCAGAAGGATCCCCATACTTGACTGCCCAAGCTAACTTAAGACGATGAGCATTCATGACTTTTTTTAACCTTCTAATACCCAAGCCGCCTTCCTCAATGGGTCTGACAATCTTTTTCCAAGCCAGCCAATGGTGTTTCCTATTCCCATTAGCCTATCCCCAAAAGAAATTTGAGAAGCCTCTTTCCATCTTGTTGATCACCTGGCAAGGGATATGCATCACAGACATGATATGGATGGGAAGACTGCTCAAAACATGACAAAGTAACGTGACTCGACCTGCTTGAGAAATCAGTCTACTAGCCCAACCAGAAGTCTTCCTGTCCACCTTGTCCACTAGAAACTGAAACGCTGAAGATCCGATTCTACCCGAGCAAAGAGGGGCACCCAAATAGATGATATCATCCCTGGCTTTCTGAAACCCGAGAATATGCTCAGTGTATTTGATCCTGGCTGGGGTTAGAGTGTTTGAACATATGAATCTACTCTTATGGGGGCTGATTTTTTGACTTATAACTGCCTGAAATAATGCTAGAAATTGATTGAGCTGAATGAGTGACTCTCTTTTACCATTAGTGAAAAGTAGAATATCATCGGCGAATAGTAAATGGGAGTAGGTGGGGCAGCCTCGACGCATGGCAAACGGTTGACACCCTCCACTCGCAAGCATAAGGTTTAGATTCACTAAAAAGTCTCCATAGCAATGAGAAAAAGAGTAGGGGAGAGGGGGTCTCCTTATCTCAAACCCCTGTAAGATTTGATGAAACCCGACGATTCTCCGTTGATAAGAATGGAGAACCAGTTGTTCCCCCAGTAAATCTTCATGAGCTGAACCCATCTCTAGCTAAACCTAAAATTGAGGAGCACTTGTTTCAAGTAATCCCAACTCACCCTGTCGTATGCTTTCTTGAGGTCGAGTTTGAGAATGAGATTGCCCCCTTGAACTTTTCTGTTGATATCATGAATCACCTCTTAGGTTAGCGTAATATTCTCTGCTATCGATCTCCTCTGAACGAAAGCACCTTGTTCTTGCGATATCATCTTAGGTAAAAGAGAGCTTAATCTATTAGTTAATAGTTTTGCAAAAAAATTGTAAATAAAATTGCACAAGCTTATAGGTCAAAAATTAGCAAAACAATCAGCTGATTGAGACTTTGGGATAAGACAGATGAGGTTTGAAGTGAAAGCTCTTGGGAGAGCATTCCCAACCATGAAATCCCTCACCGCTTTAAGAATGTCATCGCCAATAATGTCCCAACAGGTTGTGTAGAAGGCTGCTGAGAAGCCATCAAGACCTGCGGCCCCATCTCTAGGCAAAGAAAAGGCCGCCGTTTTGAGCTCCTCCATCGAAGGAGGTGCCAACAAAGTGGCATTGTCCATCTGGTTAATAACCTGGGGGACAGCTTGGACGAAATTGGCATCGAAACCGATGGGTTCAGCTTGAAAATGGTCCTCGAAGAATTTGACCACTTCGAATTTTATCTCCTGGAGAGTAAAGACCATATCCCGAGCCACATTTCTGATCGAGGTAATGGCTGCCCTTCTAACTCTTTCATTGGTAGACGAATGAAAAAAATTAGTATGTTTATCTCCCTCCACAGTCCAAGAGTTTCTGGATTTTTGTTTCTAAAAAACCTCCTCCATGAGCTGAAGCTGGTTAAGTTTGTGTTTAACTTTAATGTACTGATGGGAGAGATCTTCGGTAGGGGCTGATTACATGTTGAAATCGATTCCTTCTAGCTCTTCTTCAGCTTTCTGGATCTGGTGGAAGATATTTCCAAAAGTTTCATTGTTCCACACTTTTAACAGTTGTTTTTTTTTTTTCCAACTTTAGCTGGAGCATTATCCCTCCCAAGCCTTTTGAATTAGCTGATAGAAAGAAGCATGTAAAGTCCACATTCTGAGGAATTTGAAAAGCTTAACCTTTGGGGGATCATGGGAAGGGAAGGTTAGACGCAGCGGCACATGATCTAAGTTGATTTTGGGTAGATGTTCGACGTGGAACAGGGGAAACGCGTTTACCTAACTATCGTTAAGGAGCACTCTGTCCAGCCTCGCGTAAACACGGGCATTGCCTTCGCGGTTGTTGTACCATGTACACCGATTTCCCACGAATCCCGCGTCAAAAAGGCCGGAGTTGTGAATCATCACAACAAAGTCCGCCATGCTAGATCCATCAGAAGCACGACTCCCTCTCCTTTCTTCTAAGTTTGCCACCACATTGAAGTCTCCTGCAATGGCCCAGGCTCCTTGGACCGATCTGACAAGAGTTTCAATCTCATTCCACAGTGCCCTTTTTTGGATTTTGCAGCACCTAGCATACACTATCGAGAGAGAGAGAGAGAGAGATTGGCTCATTTCGGGTAGGGGCAATGAAGGATAAAGTCATCATCTGATTAGAAACTGAGGTCGTCAAAGCATGCAGCTGATTCCTGAAGAAGATCCAGATTTCCCCCCTATCACCATTTGAAACTGAACAATGAAAGCCTAATTTTAGGCCCAACTCTACCCTTTTACTGTTAGATAGCATGGGTTCTAGGATCACCAGAAGACAGGGATTAAATCTCTTAACCATTTGTTTGAGGGATTTGATCGTAGGCGCATTGCCGACTCCATGCACATTCCATATAATCGCATTATCCATCCGTAACACATCCAGAGTTCACTGCCCAATGCTTCAATTTTCGTAATCTACTGTACCATTCACCCGTAGATTGCAGTCTCACCTGTGGTCTAATATTTTGTTTTTTGATATTTCTGTTGGCTGTGGGATGAGCTGGAACTCGGTTAGGGGACATAGAAACAGCCTAATCTTTCGGCAATAGGATAACTGAGGTCTTAGTGGCGTCATGAGGGGATGGATTGGATTGCTCTTTGTCAAAGAAAGTAGATAGATCCACCGTAATGTCACCCAGTTTGTCTTCCGCATTGATGTTTCTATTACCGGACTCCTCTATACTAGTCCAACAGCCTTGAAAAGGCTTGTTAGTAAGCTGACTTTTGAAGTTCTTTTAAGTAGAAGTGGTGAGCAACCCTCCAAACGAGCTTTGTTCGTCTCAGGAAACATTTGGGGGAGGAGGGAAGGCCTTCCGGTATCACTTGAATGGGGCGGGGAGTTGAGCATGGATCTACTGTTGGGGGGTCCTTAGAGAAGCTAAAGTAAGAGGGCTCAGAAGAGCGTCTGGGGATTGCTTGCAGTTGACTTGAATAGGGCTAGTAGAAGGGTTAGCAGGTTTGGAGGACTTGAGAGATGGAGCTGAGGAAAGGGAAGGTAATGGTGGGAGGGAAGGGGCTTCAGAAGCAGGGGGAGAAGGATTGGAGTTAGTAGGGAAATCAAGCATAAGGATGGAATGGTCGGTATAGAAAGGCCAGTGGTTGGAAGGAGCTGATGGGGGAGAAATGTTGGGGAATTCCAGCAGCAGGGTGGGCTGATTACCAAGTAAAGGAGGGAGGGAGAGGGTTTGGTCCGGGGGTGAGAATTTCCTGAGCTGAGCCTGTGGCATGGAGGGTGACAAGCTGGACTCGACATTTTGTCGAACAGCTGCAGGGTAACATTGATGGGGTCGGTTGGGATAGGAGAAGGATTTAACAACCCACTTTCTCGTGGATGTAGCCTTTGATGGAGGAGGAGGAGGGGGAGAGACAGGATTCACCACAACCTTAGTTGAGTTAGGAATTGATGGTGCAACAACATCTAGGAGGTTGGTCCAGGTGATCAGATGGACTAAACCCAAGCTAGGCTGGGTCAAAATCAACGTAGATGGATCGTCACTGGGGAACCCGGGTGGCTAGAAATTTTGTGGGTGAATTCCTTTTCGCATTCTCCTCCGGTTATGGATTTGACTCTAACTTTCTAGCAAAAATTAGGGCAATCTAGGAGGGCTTGTCCCATTGCGTGAAGCTGGGCTTCTCTAAGGTGGAGGCAGAGGGTGATTTCAAGGAAGTCGTAGTTATCCTTGTGAGGGACACCTATCCCTCATGGACCATGTACTACTGGTGGGCTAGGATCAAGAGACTAATGGTTCATTTGGAGGTTTCCATCACTCATTCCCCTAGGGAAGCAAACGTGGTGGTTGACGACCTAGCTAGAAGGGGTAGCGAAGGCTAGTTTCATTTATTTTTCCACTCCACGGTGAATCTCCCCTAGATCACCAGAGGACTTTTATTTCTAGATAGGGTGGAGCTGGGAAATCTGAGGAAGGGTTAATTTGTCTCTGGCTTTTCTTTTTGGTTTTCTCATGATAGGCGCACCTATTCCCCCTTTTTTATGTTAAGTCTACTTGAAGAACTTTTGTAAAGCTTTCTCCCATAGAATGAATAAATCTACAGTGAGTTTCCCTCAAAAAAAGAAAAAAAAAGAAATATAATCCTCCATGTTGGATCCAACTAGATGGCTCATGCCCAAAACCCACTTGAATTTGAAAATTCCAACCTTTAATTAATATGTAGCCTGCAAATAGCAAGATTGGCAGTGATCAAGATGGGCGACTCACATCTTTCAAAATTTGAAGATTTTAAGACCTGGTCCATTCCATGCCGAGGCTCATCTAGAGCAATGATTTATACCACTAAACCATTCATTAGAAACAATGGTATATGAAATATTTAAGCAATAATAATTTAAGAAATAAATAATGACACCCGTTGAAGTGATCATGAATGTAGTGACCAGACTGACAACAAATTTGATTTCTTTTTAGTTAAGAAATAAATAATGACACTTGTTGAATTGGTCGTGAATGTAGTGACTTGACTGACAACAAATTTGATTTCTTGTTAGAGCGATTCAAGTAGACAATCGCTCTTCTTGAGATAGGCCCCTTTGGAATCTACTGGTGCAAGAGGCTCTAAGTATGCTATCCTTAGGATGTAATTACCTAGAGTATGGCTTTGACAAAATGCACAAGCTGTCTAAAATTGAATACAAAAAAAAAAAAGATTTTAGAGGGAAAAGAGGGAGATGAAGATGATTTTCCCTTCTTGAAACCCTAGAATCACACTCCTTTTTAGAGTTGCACATGAATCGAGTTAGCTCGGTTAGCTCGCTTGACTCTACTCGAAAAAGCTTAATTTGACTTGGTTCAAAACTGAGTTCAAGCTGATTTTTTGAGCTTGAAAAAATTTTGAGCCGATTTCGAGCTTGACTTGACTCGGATTGAACGCCAACTCGAATCGAACTCGGATCAAACTAGTTTGGTGACTCGATTATTTTGATATTGATGTTGCTCAGCAAGTGTGTGATGAAATGATTCAACGAAGTGTCGGCTAGTGGTGAGGAAGGTATGTATATGAAACAAATACCCTTGTATCTTAATTTTTTTGTTGCCTATGGAGTGTTTAATGAAATACCCGTAAACCGATGTTGCTGTTTTACATTCTATGAGAAATTGAAGGTGCACTTCATGTGTTTGAGAAAATGCTACTGAGGCTTGATTTTTGCTCGAATTCAGCTTAAAATGGCCTGAACTACTGAGCGAATCGAGCCGAGTTGGCCAGTCAGGCTTGAGGACCGAGCCGAGCCGAGTTTGAGCTAGGGTTAGCTAAATGGACGAGCTGAATCGAGTTGTACCAAGATCGACTCAGTTCAACTCGTGTACAACTCTACTCCTTTTATAGATAAAGAGTAGATAAAAAAGAGCAGAGGCTCAAGCTGCAAGGGCTAGACTCATAGTCCCCCTTTACATACGAGTATCTGGCACACATGCCCAGTGATTGATTGTTTGGCCGATTTTTCAGGAGGCTTAGCTCAAGCCTACAGGGCTGGATTCACAATATCATGCCAAGTTAAGTGGTTGTTTGGCCAAAGGAGGCTCAACTCAAGCATAATGGCTGAATTTGTAGTATCAAGCATACATGCTTGGTTAATTAGTTGTGTGGTCAATTTTTCTTTTCCATTTTCCCTCCCACGGGTTGGCCTTATGCACATGGACACATTAAAGTATAGCGTAACACTTCTTTTAGAATTTTATAGAAAAAATTATAAATATATTAAAAAATTCTCCTCATTTGCACTTGAGAAAAAAATTGAAAGAAACACTTTCTTTTGACTCTTTTTAAATTTTTTTTTCTTGAAATATTCCAACATCATCACAGCTCACTTAGAACTAAAAAATGGAGTATAGCATACATAACCTGTAATGGACCACAATCTAGACAATCACAAATTGAAGCTTGTCAACGATCTTGGGGCTCAATTCAATTAATGCGGACCTTTGCTTGTTTATCTTTGTGGAAATCTAAAATCATGATATTTTTTGAGCCTAACATATTAATGATGCATAATTCAATTCAACATAAGGGGCCTCCACTTAAGTAGGGACCATCTTTAGTGTTGTACTTTATTTTTGACAATTATGAGAAAGCTAATGGGAGGACGACACGCAACATTGCATGAAGAATAAGAAGTGGATAAAAAGATTTTTAAAGTTTAGCGCTTTTTTTTTTGGATGACAACTGGTGTAAAGCTAGTTCTACACGTCAGTAGAAATCTATAAATAATAGAGGAATGTAACAGAGAAAAACCCCAATAATCTCAAAACACAACAAACCAACAATAAATTTATCAAATTATATTTTATCTCAGCCTATCTTAAGAGTAGTGATAATTGTTATCCATAATCTTTAATTGTAATACAAGTCTATGCTCATACACTGGATTTGTTCTCTATCTAATATTAAATAAATCTTTCATGAGATGCATTCTTATATTTGCTCCTAGTGATTGTTTTTTTTTTTTCCTGTTCCGTTTGTTTGATTTTCGCTAATATTATGAAAGTCTTTTCTTGTATAAGGCACAAAGTAACCCATCTTCGGATGAAGAACTCCACTCTCTAATTATCACCTGGTTATTATAAACTTATACAAGTGTGTGAGTAAGCAACCAATCTTCTTAAAATCTAATCATATACATTAAATATTAACGTATCTGCTTATTTTGACGCTTGGAGTTAAAGTTGAATGGTTTAGATTGAGCCACTATATCGATTCTAGCACGTCTTCGCACGCTAAGTGTGACAGAAATCAAGCTAAAGTGTCAACACTTAGTGCCACAGTACTGTCCATTCAATGGGCCCCTTCTTTTATGGCTTATGGTTTAAATAATGAAAGGTCGATGTCTTCAAATCAAAAAGATTATTATGGCGTCACAGATCTACATTTGGGTCTCAGTGGATCTACAACGGTCCCCACACATCCCTAGTGGGCCATCCCGGTAGATCTCATATTTAGATTACCAAATATAGGCTGTCATCAAATTATGAAGACCCTATTATATCCTATTAAATGTTGGTGGCTGGCTCCGTGGACTTTTGTAATCTAGCAACTTCCGGAGACATGTTACTCTCTCCACCATACACCTGGAACGGGTGTATGGATGGGAGCGTCCATCTAGTGGACCTTACCATCAATCAAATCGTGAGTGTCAATGGGCTTCGGACCTAAAAATCTTCTCAACTGGTTAAATGTTACCATTTCATTGCTGCCATCCAAAAAATTACTACGAAGAAATTCACAAGCCACATTCAATGGAGAAAAGATCATTGGGTTCTTCTAATTTAGGAGAATTTTTGGGCATGTTCCATCCACAAGGTGGCCGATAGATTAGTGGATGGAATCAACAGGTGCCCCACATGCTGAAGATATGTAAATAACAAAAAAGTTACATGTTTGTTGCAAATTTCTGGTACAGCGGTCTAAGTTATAATGCTCCAAGTTGCGTTGGAAAACTTAGATAGTACTCTAATCCTAATGCACATTTCATGCGCTATCTCTTATCCATAGGTGAGGCCCACAACCTTTTGGAGCACCCAAGTAAAGTATAAAGTTTCCTGTGGATACAAGAAAGTTATAGGTGATATGTCCAATCTTTTTAAAAAACCAAATTAGAAGAATTAAAAACAGGTTGAATGCAAATGCCACAGGCTACAATGCAAACACTGCACCTATCAAACATATTTAAAAATCTCATTAATTGCCTTTAATAATGAAAGTCAAGAGCGTTTACACAAAAATATGTCTAATCAATAATTTAATCTATGCATTTATAAGGGCCCCGTAATAGATTCCTTATGACTCTAAAGAATCACTTTTGTTAGGTGGTGCCAGCCATCCTATCCTTGGGTGCCGATTTGGTGGATCCCCGGGGTGGGTATATCCTTAATTGCTGTGATTTATTTTCCATATATCCGTCCATCCATTTTGAAAGTACATTTTAGGATATGATCCAAAAAATAAAGTAGATTCAACTCTTAGGTGTACCACACTGCAAAAACAGTGGCAACTGAATCCCCACCATAAAAAACTTCCTAAGGGCCAACAAAATGTTAACTTTCCATCCAACCTCTTGATAAGATTACATGGATATGAACGAAGGTCCCGCACAAATATCAATACTTTTGTGGCTCATAGGAAGTTTTTAATCATCAATTGATCTGCTTCACTTTTGAGATCTTGCCTTAAAATGAGTGGTCAAAATGATTGTACCGCATGGATGTAAGGAACATATATCAAGGTAGGATCTACAGTCAGGGATCCCACTCACCTCGGTGGATAAGGGGATCCTTCAGGACTTTGAAAAGGACGGCTAGAAAGAAAAAGAAAATGCCAATTCAAGATCAATTGAATCATCCCAGGAGGATGATTTTTGCAAGTTTACCTATCAAATGTATTTTGGAACGGTTTCCTAAAAAATGTAATCCTTTACAATCACATGATGCCCTAACAAATACATGGATCGAGTTATCAATTGACTTATTTTTGGGTAAATGATCTCAACCATGAGTATTAGGTGCTATTGATCATATGGTTAACATTGTCATATAGGTGTGATGTTTGTACGGTAGCCAACTAAATGATCCCTGGACTCAAGGAACGATCTAATTAATGGATTAATTGGACTGCCTAACGGTATGATGTCCAAATGGAACTAGAAGCACCATGGTGTCATTTGGATTGTGTTTATAAAACCCACAACTATCATGATTCAGACGTTTGGAGGATGATGGGCATCTAAAATTCCAACGGTTTAAATGCTCACTGACTATTGCAATACCTATAAAATTGGCACTTTTGATTTTAAGAAAGATTATGGAATTTCACTCTAATAGCTATATATAGAGGATTTTTCATATATTCCCTTGCAGCTGTGCGTCAAATCAAGCAATAAATGCGTGATTGCAGTCGTGCCTATTTAATATATGCATTTGCATCAAATCAAGCAATAAATCCACGTAATACATGCATTTCCATGTAATTCACGCATTTCCGTATAGAAGCTGCGGAGTTTGAAGTTACGGATCAAAGGTACCACGTTTGGAGCATCTTCTTCGATCTCTTGCTCACATTTCTGTAGAGGGTTAAATATTATATATTAGACTTCAGATATTATCTGGATTTATGAATATAATATTATTTAACGACCGATTTAATGATGTTTATACTGCAGGTTGAATTTAAGAGCTTGAGCTGAAAAAAGATGCTAAAAGGTTGAATTTAACGCTCTGATGATCATCAAGGAAAGGGACGGACTCTAGGGACTAAGATCGACAGATACGCACACCAGGGACCTAAGAAATTTCAGTTGTTCACCTTCAAATGATCCGAAATTGATGTAGAATGCAAGATCACAAGGTTTTCACCATCAGATTGAAACAAAACTTCATACATGGCCTGAGGACCATAAATGAACCGTACACGTCAAATTTCAGCTCCCGGATCCCTATGAAAGTGCCTAAAATGACAGATCAGCCTATGAAATCTTGATTTGGGGCCCGCCTGGTATCCGGATATGCTCCGGTTTTGGTCCCAAACATTTAAATGTTATGAGAAAGGAAATGAGTGGAGCGGATTTCTCAAAAAGATCAGAGTGGATCCCACATGTACAGATACATGTACATGGTGCATGTTTATCGGTTGTGCACCGAACCTGAGGAAGTCGATCAACATACGCTGACCGACTCCCATTGAAAAAAAAATATAAAGTCCGTTTCGGACTCTGCTGCGAACCGAACAGAGATGCCGTTTGTCTACAGTGGACCCCACCCTTCGTAGAAAACGTTGATCTGGACCGTCCATTGGTCTCCTAACATGCTTCTTATCACTGCCTAGATGGCAGAATTTCAGACTATAGCGGAGGATGGTTTTTCAACCGTTCAAACACGGGTTGGGCGGCAGCAAGAAAAGCTCTGTGGGCCACACCGAAACTAAAAAGAAACGACCCTTCCCGCCCGAAATTCCTAGAGGAATGCGGTGGACAAGGTGGATTTCTCAAAAAGACAGCAAGGTGGGGCCCGCCATCATCACAGCGCAGGAAGTGCGCAGACTCTGTTTGCGCATGACCTACGGGCGATCTAGGTGGGCCACCACCGTTGATCAGACCCAAGATCCAAGCCGTCCATCGTGTAGAGTGCTCAAAAATGTCCCAGGTGACGTTCTCCTTTTCAACATAAAGCAATGGAAGGAGGGAGTATCTGCCTCTGATTTTCGGTGCGAAAATAGTATCTTACGCATGTAGGTCGGTTGCTCCGCGAAAACTGACTATTGCTGCGTAAAGTTTATTCACTCAACCGACTTCCCTGCTGCTATAAAACAGAGGGAGAAAGACATGGGGAGGGAGTTTTGGGGGGTTGGACGTGGATCCACGGCTGGAGAATCCCATCCTTGGGACGGCTGAGGTTTGGGTTTTAACGTGAGAGAGAGAGAGAGTCAGATAGATAGTTGTATTTTTTTTCTTTTTTTTCTCTTTTATTTTATTTTCTTTTAAGATGTTCAGCCCATCTATGTGTGGCTAAACCTCTTAGCTAGGGCTAAGAGGTGAAGCTTGTAGCGTGATGGGAGACGTTTAATTATGCCTTTTGTTCAATATTGAACTGATTTTGATTTAATTTTATTTTGAAAATATTTTTAGTTCTTAATGGTCTGTTGTGACTGAAATTACAATGGGTCTGCGATGCTTTAAATATTTCTATTTCCTTTTCATGTTTATGATGCTAGGAAACCCTGTTGTTCACCATAGTCTCCTGGGCATAGTTGGATGATGGTACCCTTCCTAACCTTCATACATGTGATTGGTTGGTAATTAGTTTAATTCTGTTGTTCGCCATAGTCTCTTGGGCATAGTTTGGTGATGGAATCCATTTTAATTCATATACCTTTCATCTCTTGAAAACTAGATCAATGACAGTTCAGTTAATTTCTATGATTCATGAAACAGGCATAAGATCTCCCTGATCTCTACAAGTGGATCCTCTAAATCCCTAGTTTCCTTATCTCTGATTTCCTAAGCTTTAAATAATAATTTCACAATTAGTCCTCAAATCACAAATAGTTTAGATTTCACCTTATTCTAGTTTTAGTTCTAGATAGTTTTAAATAACGTACAGTTTCAGTCCCTTGGGATTCGACCTCGGTCTTACTGAGTTTATTACTACATCACAACCCTGCACTTAGGGAGTGAACAATTTTACCTTCTACATTTTATCATATTGGTTACACTGACTGATATTATCTCAAAATATATGTAATTACGGGCAACTAAGCAAGCCCTTGGGGTTATTAGACCAATGTGATTTTTTTAAAGGATAAGCAACACCCGGGTTCTCATTCCATAAAGCATGCAACACAGGCTAAACACGCCACAGTGAAGGCCTGCTAAAACAGGCTACACAAGCATGATTGAGTTATATGCATATATATGTTGTAATAGATGTCTTAAATCAAGTTTGTTGCTGGGTTTGTCGATACCATTAACAGCCTGTTTAACGTCACATTCAATGACATCGAACAGTTCTTGATTCCATTGATGTCTTTTGGATTTTCTTCAGTTGGTTACTGGACTAATTGGGTACTTTTTCGATGCTATCAACGAGTGTTTGATGCCATCGAGAATTTTCAGAAAATCATATTTTATCTTTGGACAGTTGAGGTGTTAGTTCAATCCCATTGACAGAGCTTCAATGCCATCAACAGATTCTACGTAGTTTTTTCGCAAAACTGTAAAATTGCGGGATTTGTTTCCGATTTCATTTGACATTCTTTCTAAGGATATATATATATATATATATATATATATATATATATATATATATATGGTTGTAAACGAGATTGAGAGATATTTTAAGGGGTTCTTAAAGTTCTAGTGTTTCAAAAGGGTGTAGCAAGGGTGAGATTCGAGGTTGTTCGAATAGGGTAAGCTTTCTATCTTTGAAATTTTTGCTTTCATAGTAACCATCTGTATATATATATATATATATATATATATATATATATATATATATATATATATATATATATATATATATATATATATATATATATATATATATATATATATATATATATATATATATATATATGGTTGTAAACGAGATTGAGAGATATTTTAAGGGGTTCTTAAAGTTCTAGTGTTTCAAAAGGGTGTAGCAAGGGTGAGATTCGAGGTTGTTCGAATAGGGTAAGCTTTCTATCTTTGAAATTTTTGCTTTCATAGTAACCATCTGTCATTTTGTGCCATGGTTTTTTCCGAAAGGATTTTTTCACATTAAAATCCCTATATTCACTTTGTGTTTGCTTGGTGTTATTAGATTGCTATCTTAGATTCATCTCTGTATGCTTCCGTGATTCCCTAACTATATATATAGCAGAACGCTCACCTGCGAACCAGTTTGCACGGACTACCTGCAAACTTTTTTGAGAACTCATCATATCTGATGATTCTCGAAAATTTGAATGGTTCACATGAAGCAGAACGCTCACCTGGTACCAATTTTTTCTTTGAACCAAAACTTTGTTAGGCTATAAAAATGCAAACTGTTTCTTTCACTAATTTGAATTTCTCTTTATTATGGCCCATCCGAATCTTAGATCAGGGTGAAAATTGACCGCCTAAGGTTTGACGGGATTCCGCATCTTATGGACCGTTCGGATTCGACACCCATAACATGTGTGGAAAGGTGCGCACGTGCATAGGAGAGCATGCCTATATATATATATATATATATATATATATATATATATATATATATATATATATATATATATATATATCACAGTGAATTTGATGTTATTTTTTGTCACAGCTCGCAATAGGAAATGGCCTTAAATCAGTCCCTTCCCCTTCTCTTTTATTTGGTAGCCTGTTTTGGATTATAATTGGGGCAACCCCAGGTAGATTCAGCTCACCAGAATCTCTTGCCTGCAACAAACATGATGGAGGGTGAAAATCAGTGATGGTACCATTTGTATTATGGTCAATATGGACCGTCCATTTTCTTTTTGATTGATTGGAAGACTTTGATCAGTTATCCGAGTGATGTGTTGCGAGGAAAAGAAAATGGATGGTGAGAACCATACGACGGATGTCTAGCTCAATAGTCAAACAATTTTTAGTATGAACAATATGAACCATTTATTTTCTTAGGCGTTGATTGCAGGTTAGGATCATCTTACCAATGTGATTTTTGAGAGGGATGGGCAATCAAAGGGTGGATCCACATGTTCAATCTCATAGACCAACGATCAAAACATCTGTTGCATGGATAATACGGACCGTCAATTTTTCAAGGCATTGATTTGAAGATTAGGACCATTTAATCAAAGTTATTTTCTCTGAGAGGTGGGCAACTGAGGGTGGGATCCAAATGATGGATGGTCCAGATCAATGATTAGATCATTTTCGGTTGGATTAATATGAGCCATTCAGTTTCCTAGGTAATGATTTGAGACTATGATCATCCAACCAAAGTGATTTTTGGTGAAGAATAGGCAATCAAAAGTGAGACCTGTATGATGGATGTCATAGATGATCAATGACCCGACCATTTATGGCATGATCAATATCAATTATTTTCTTAGACTTTGATTTGAATATTAGGATTATCTAATTAAAATAATATTTTTAGAGGGATGTGCATTTAGTTGGGACGCACAGGGTGGATGCCATAACATGATCTATATGGACCGTCAATTTCCCTAGTTATTGATTGGAAGATTGGGATCATTCATCTAAAACAATGTTACGAAAGGGCTGACAATCAAGGTGGGACTCAAACGATGGTTGATCTAGAAAGGTTTAGATCATTAATGGTATTATGAATATGGACCAACCATTTCTTAAGAATTAAATGCACCATTAATTAGGATCATCCAATGGAAGTGATTTTAGAAAGGAATTAAATGCACCATTAATTAGGATCATCCAATGGAAGTGATTTTAGAAACGGATAATCAACCAAGAGTGGGACCCATATGATGGATGGTCTAGGTCAATGATTAAACTATTTACGATATGATTGATATGGACCTTTTATTTCCATAATAATTCAATGGATGATTAAGATCACTTGACGAAAGTGAGTTTTTGATAGTGATTGCCAATAAAAGGTGATACCATATGTGTTGGGGGTCGTTGCACAAAACCTTAGGATTTAGTCTTCCAAAACACTAGAATTATGTGATAATAAAGCAATGAAATAAATTAAAGCATAAACCACACCAAACAAGAGATTTTTATGTGGAAAACCCTTAAAGAGATAAAAACCACGGGACCTCGTCCAGATCAACAATCCACTATGACGTTGAACGTTACAACTAATCACAAGTACACACCACTTGGATCAAACCTTCTTCACTCACGCAGGAGTAGATGAACAATAAGAGAATAAAGGAAAAACGGAGAGATCTCATCGATCAAGAGGACGTAGAAGCGCTGAGATGTCAAGTGCATAGTAAATTACCTTTACGAGTAGAAACTCCCTTTCACAAGCTTCCTCTCTCTCTCTCTCTCTCTCTCTCTCTCTTTTCTCTCTCTCACCTTTGATAGCCCTAAATCTTTTGACAAACCCTTGTAAAGCTTTAGGAGACTCCCTTGCATTACCTAGAAAGTTGTAGGTACATCTTATTTATAGTTGAAGAAACTCCCTTTTACATAGGTGCGAAAACCGCCTCAAAATTCTACAATTCACATAAAATCATAGAAGTGAATCTGCGTAACCTCGACTGGTCGAGCAGACCCCTCGAATGGTCGAGCAATGTGGAGAGATAAAACTTGAAGTCGCTGGAGTTCGAGTTGAGCCAGGCCTCGACTGGTCGAGCCTCACCCTTGACCGGTCGAGTCAGGCTCTCGACCGGTCAAGCCATTGAGAAAAAATTTCATCAAATCTCTCCCTTTTCCGACTCAGGAGAGATTCGTCTTCTTCAAGCTAGCCAGGTTTCTACAAACCTCAAACTTGTCCTTGAGCAATGCCTTGGTCATCATATTTGACTCATTATCGTCCGTGTTGACATTCTCAAGCTGATACCTTCTATTCTAAAGTATCCCTGATCCAGTGATACCAAATCTCCATGTGCTTCGACTTGGAGTGCTGACTTGGATTTTTACTCAATTGAATAGCACTTTGACTATCGCAATAGACCACGTGTTGGTCCTGCTTCAGGCTAAGTTCCTGTAGGAACTTCTTCATCTAAAGCATCTCTTTACATGCCTCTGTGACTGCAATGTACTCGACCTCTGTCGTCGACAATGCTATGACCTTCTGTAGCTTGCTCTGCTAAGAGACCACTCTCCCTACAAACGTGAACATGAACCCCGATATAGGCTTCCTGGAGTCTATGTCACCTGCCATATCTGTATCTGTTTAGCCCTTTAATATAGGTTTTTTTGTCACCATAGCATAGGCTCAACCTGGATGAGCCTCTTAAATACCGCAGTATCTATTTCACCACTGTCCAATGTTTTTTGCCAAGATTAACAAGATACCGGCTGACAACATCAACTGCATATGCTATGTCTGGACGCGTACATACTATAACATACATCAAACTTCCTACTGCTGACACGTAGGGTATCTTTTGCATCTCATCCATCTCTGCCTTAGTCTTGGGACACTGCCTGTCACTTAATCTGAAGTGACCACTCAGCGGAGTACTGACTGGCTTCGCTACATTCATATTGAACTGCTTTAGGACTTTCTTAATATACTACTCTTGTGACAACCAAATCTTTTTGCTATTTCTATCATGAGTTATCTCCATTCCTAGGATCTGTTTAGCCGGGCCTAGGTCATTTATCGTAAACGACTTGCCCAACTCCTGTTTCAGCCTATCAATCTTCTTGATGTCCTTTCCCATGATGATCATGTCATTAACGTATAACAGTAGGACTAAGAAATCACCATTTGAGAACTTGCGCGTGAATACATAGTGGTCTGACTTCGTTCTGTCATACCTATGCTTCAACATGAACGAGTCAAACTTCTTATACCATTGCCTTGAAGCTTATTTCATCTTATACAAGATCTTCCTTAGCCTACACACCATATGCTCTTTACCCTTGACTTTGAACCCCTCTGTTTGGCACATGTAGATCTCTTCTTCCAAGTCACTATGGAGAAAGGTAGTTTTAACATCTAACTACTATATCTCCAGATCCATGTTAGCCACCAACCCAAGCAACACCTGTATGGATGTCGTCTTCACCCTGGTGAGAATACCTCTTCAAAATCTATACCTTTCCTCTGACCAAACCCTTTCGCCACAAGCCTGACCTTGAACCTCATCTGTGAATTCTTCTGCTCAACCTTCTTTATGAACACCCACTTGTTGTACAAAAATTTCTTGTCCTTCGACAATTTCACCATATCATAGGTGTGGTTCTTATGCAAGGATTCCATTTTCTCTTGAATAACTTTCAACCACTCCCCCTTATCCTTGTCAGCTAGGGCTTCAGAATAATTTTCTACCTCTCCCCCATCAGTGAGCATAATGTACTCATGCGGAGAGTACCTCTTGGATGCTGTCTATCCCTAGATGACCTCCTCACCTATGGCTCAACAGGTGGATCAAGTGGGGGCTGCTCTCCTGGTCCATCTTCTCTAGGAACTCCCTCGTCCTTTGTACCTTACTGTACTCCCTCATCATTAAGCATCATAGGAGGAATAATCGAATTCATGTCCTCTAGCTCACCTGAACCAGGCTAGTTCTTATCTCGCTTACGAATGTCTTCTATACACTGATCTTCAAAGAAAACCACATCTTTACTCTTGACAAGCTTCTTCTCGGTCAGATCTTACAATCTGTAATTGAATTTTTCATCACAGTACCCCAAGAACACACTGCCTGATCTTCATATTGAGCTTGGACCTCTCATCCTTTGGTACGTGAATGGATGCCCTGCATCCAAACACCTTAAGATGACTATACGATGGATCCTATCCAGTTTACACCTTCTCAGGTACTTCTTCATTCAACGGGGCTGATGGAGACCTATTTATCAGATACACTATTGTGTGTATTGCTTCTCCCCAGAACGTCTTAGGCAACTTCATATGGGATAATATGCATCTGATTCTCTCAACAATAGTATGATTCATTCGTTCAGCCACACTATTATGGTAGGGGGTCTTGGGAACCGTCAGTTCATGCCGTATACCCAGGGACTTACAATACTCATGCAAGTCACCGATGTATTCACCACCATTGTCAGTGCAGATGCACTTTACTGATCTACTTATCTCTCTCTCGACCATAACATGAAACAATTTAAACATACCAAAGACCTCATCCTTGGATTTTAAAACATAAACCCAAACCCTCTTAGATGCATCATCTATAAAAGTGATAAAATACAATGTTCCACCTAAGGTTTTTTTCCTCATAGGTCCACAAACATCAGAATAAACCAAATATAATTCTTGCACTTTATTAACATGAGAAACAGATTTAACAAATAAAACTCTATGTTGTTTCTCTGATAAACAATCAATACAGGATTTGAGAGGTATACCTGTCACGTTTAGAAGGAGCCACTTCCTCGCTAATAGCTGAAGCTCTTTTTTACTCATGTGGCTTAGACACCTATGCCACATGTTAATAGCTGAATCTTTCACTGCGTTCAACCCACCCTTTCACACACTAATACTTTTCTTGAAAAGGGTGCAACACTTTTTTCCTTTGGCCGTGATCAAGGAACCCTTGATGTGCTTCCAGCGTCCACCAACAAATCGGCTTTCATAGCCATTATCATCTAGCATTCCCGTTGACATCAAGTTGAGGTGAAGGTATGATATATGCTTCACATCCCTGAGAATCAATGTGCAACCCATATCAGTCTTTACACAAATATCACCGACCCCTACGATCTTGGATACGTTAGAATTTTCCATCTTCACGGTCTCAAAGTCACCTGACTTGTAGCTTGTGAAAAAGTCCCTACGTAGAGTCACATAAAATGAGGCTCTTGAGTCTATCACCCAGTCGGTGTCCTGACTAGTAGCAGTGAGACAAACATCGTGATCTACAGAAAGAATAACTACAACTCGTCATTTGAAGCGACCGTAGTGGAATCTGATTCATCTTCCTTCTCTTTTCATTTTTCTTTCTTGTCGTTCTTATTCTTATGACATTTATGCTTATAGTGACCCTTTTTTCCACAGTTCTAGTATTTAACATCCTTTCTTGTACTCGACTTGCCTCTTGATTTATCTTAGGCCTTCCCGTACTTTTAGTTCTTACCTTTTTCCGTTCTTGTGTCACAAAGGCCTCTTGCTGAATGTACCCCTGAGACTTCCTCATTGTCCCCTCATTAAAGAGACAGCTAGTAACTTGTTATATGGATACCTTTCCGTCTAGCATGGAGTTATCAGAGACATCATTAATGTCTCACAACTATCAGGCAATGAGCTAAGCAATAGTAAAGCCTGTAATTCATCGTCCAGGACCATCTTCATAGTGGATAGCTGGTTCAATATATTGTTGACTTCATTTATGTGCTCAGCTACAGAACCACCATCTTTAAACTTGAGATTCACAAGTTGTCTTATCAGAAAAATCTTATTACTGGCTGTCTTCCTCTCATACAATTCTGTAAATTCAGCCATAGGCTAGCGGCTGAGGTCTCCGTAGACACATGATGAAATATGGAATCATTCAGCCATTGTCTAATAAACCCCACTACCTTCTGGTCCAATTTCTTCCAATCATCATCTGTCATATCCTTTGACTTTGCTAATATACCTTGAATTGGAGAATACAAATACTTGTAATAAAGTAAGTCCTCTATCTTAGCCTTCGCACAAAACCTTAGGATTTGGCCTCCCAAAACACTAGAATTATGGGATAATAAAGCAATGAAATAAATCAAAAGCATAAACCACACAACACAAGAGATTTTTACTTAGAAAAGCCTCAAAGAGTTAAAAACCACAGGACTTCGTCCAGATCAACAATCCACTATAAAGTAGAACATTACGACCGATCACAAGCACACACTGAGTGGATGAACAATAAGCGAATAAAGGAAAAATGAAGAGATCTCCTCAATCACAAGGGCATAGAAATGCTGGGATGTCAAGTGCACAGTAGATCACCTATACGAGTAAACCTCCCTTCCACAACTTTTCCTCTCTCTTTTTCTCTCTTCGCTCACTTTTGATAGCCCTAAACCCTTTGGTAAACCCTTGCAAAGCTTTAGGAAACTCCCTTGCATTACCTAGAGAGCCCTAGGTACCTCCTATTTATAATTTAGGAAACTCCCTTTCGTGTGGGTGTGAAAACCGCCTTAAAATTCCGCAATCCGCACAAAATCGCGGAAGTGAATTTGCATAACCTCGACTGGTCGAACGGACCCTTAATCAGTTGAGCAGACCCCTCGACTAGTTGAGCAGCACGGAGAAATAAAACCTGAAGTTGGCTGGAGTTCGAGTCGAGCCAGGCCTCGACTGGTCGAGCCTCACCCTTAACCGATTGAGCCAGGCTCTCGACCCGTCGAGCCTGGGTGGAAAAATCCCATCAATATGATGGATGGTTTAGATGAATGATTAGACCATTTATAATCTTACAAGCGATCAGGAGTTTTCAACAGAAGTAAACTTTTACGGGATGTGTTATTTAGGGTGAGAACCACATGATAGATGATCTAGATCAATGATTAACATGGGCCATTAATTTCCTAGCCATTGTGTATTGTACGTGAAATTTTGCTCACATGTGCAACATCCGATCTAATAATCAATTTACTTGTATGACAGGCAATTAACATTGAGAGTTGTAGTTAATTAGGTAAGGAAGTGAGCCACACTTGTTACATTAAAATTGGATGCTTCTAAAATAAATAAACAGTACACTATACATGATTCCTAATTTATAAGCCAACCACACATGCATTATAATTTCTAGGAATTATAATTCCTACCGCAGGAAATTATCCAAACATAGAATTTATAATTACCAATAATTACAATATCCAGGCATTGCAACAATCGATAATTGAAATATTCATGCATTTAAATACCTTTGATACAAATGACACCCATAACTTACAATCCTCTAAGAGCAATGGGGCATCTCTCATTAAATAAACTTTTGAAAATATCAGATCTTGACTAATGAGACGATGAACTAGAATGGTGGATTGAGAGATAATCACGTGATGTGCCCATTTTATACAAGTGGTTCCTATGAATTAATTATTTGAGCTTGGATACAGAATATTCATGGACCTAGAGTATTGACCTGATGAGCCTGGCATAAATTTGGTTACCCTACAATCTTTCAAATTCTGTGATCCTAGTCATTCAATCCTCAGACCTATTTGGTAGGCCATTGTTGCATTTTCTCAACTACCATTTTATTGTATGCAGTGTCCAAACTGTTAGAGTTATGAGGCAATGTATCACCATTAGTATCAAAGAGGATAGTCTAATGACCCTAATCTACATTACGACAGTGTATGCAAGTTGTTTTAGAGAGCAGAGGAAAGCACTTTGGGATGAATTGAGATGCATCTCGAATTCCATGCAGGGTCCATGGATGGTTTGTGGGGATTTTAATACAACAATTAGCCTAGACGAAAGACTAGGAGGTCCTATGCAGCTGATGACAGGTATGAAGGACTTCCATGAGGCAATTAACGACACAAGCGTGATGGACATGGGATACTCGGGGTCTCCATTCACATGGTGTAATAACAGAGCAGGCAGAAGTCGTAGGTGGGCAAGGTTAGACAGGATATGGATCAACAACGATTGGATGAGAAGCTTTATGGGCTGCAAAGTAGACCATCTAATGCGAACCTTCTTCGACCATTCTCCATTGCTTCTCTCCTTCCAAACTGACATGATGAGTTTTCCCCGCCCTTTTAGATTTTAGTGCATGTGGACGGAGCATGATACCAACAATCAAGGCATCTCGGGACAATGACATCTCAGTTTTTCATCAAAATGAAGAATCTGAAGGTGGTCCTTAAAATGTGGAACAGAGAGGTATTCAGAGATGTCAAAAGAAACATTCAAGAAGCTGAGAATGAAGTTATAAGGCTGAATTCAATCTCCTCAACACGCAATCCGAAGCTGACACCATAAAGCTTAGCCTGACCCAAGCTAATCTAAAAAGGGCTTACCTTTAAGAGGAAATTTTTTGGAAGAAAAAATCAAGGATCAACTGGCTGACAGAAGGAGATAGAAGCACTAGATTCTTCCATGACTTAGTGATTGACAATGGAAGGCGATTGAAAATTAAGAATCTGAAAAGGACATTGGGCGAAATCAATGAAAAGATCAAGGACATTGCTGATGAAGCTGAAAAGTACTACAAGGAACTATTTGCCTCTGAACATTCCAGCTACAATGATGACATTTTTGATTGTATCCCGTAAGCTGTAACTGACCAAATGAATAGAGGGCTGATGAAACCGCAGACGAAAGATGAAGTTAAAGAAGGTGCCTTATCCATCCCGATGGACAATGCCCCAGGCCCGGACGGATTTGGAGGATCCTTTTTCTCGTCTTGCTGGGACATAATATAAAAAGATCTCTTTGATGCAGCCATCGACTTTGACCAGGGAGGCTCGATCCCTAGAGCTTTCCAATGCACCTAAATCTGCCTCATTCCAAAAAAGAAGACTCCGGAGTTCATTACAGATTTTAGACCAATCAACCTATATAACTGTATCATGAATAAACATCATGATGAGGTCCATGGAGAATGACCCCATCATGGAATTATCATGAGGATCAAGGTGGGCCATCGGTCACGCCTAGGGTCCAAAGTGAGGTCCATACCATCAATCAGTAGGCCTCACTCGGCCCATCATCTAAAAAAATAAAATAAAATTTAAGCCTATAGAAGAACCTACCGTTCGATCTTCTTGGTCCGATAGAACACTGATCTCCTTGTGTCTCACTTTGATGGAAGATGATGAGAGATGAATGGCTATGATGAAGGATTTTAGGGTGGAAAGTGGGTCACACATCTCACTTTCTCTCTTGAAAAACAATGGACGTGCACCTTTCTTTTGCTTAAAATTTTATGTTTGAGAAATGAGAGAGAGAGGGTTATAAGGAGAGAGAGTGATGGGTGATGGAGTGATGGATGTGAGGTGATGGTGTACTTGTGTAACACCTTAAAAATTGGGAATAGTGTAGAAACCCAACTCCCGAGTTTCAGACCATTACTTATATAACAAATATGCTTATGATTCAATGTTGTCTGAGTTAGTGCATTAACATGAGTGAGATTATACCAAAACTGCAATTCATACTCCAGATTCAGTGATAAAACGCAAGCGGAAGACTGAAGAATATATATATCACTGTATGAAAAATAAAACAATCTCGAACTGTCTCCAAAGTATGAATACACCTCTGAGTCACATATACATATATCAAACCAAAATCAAAATGTCGTAAGATAGTCCAACTAGTAAAATCCCGCTGATCCAGGCCACCTATGCGAAGCCGTCAGAGAACTGCATGTACGAGAACTCGTCCTGATCCTCGAAGTAGTCCGGCTCCAGCTCCTGAATCGCCTCACAACCTGTATCTAAGACAGAGTCTGGTAGGTGTTGCAAACAACGTCCCATAACGTGGGAGTGAGTGATCAACTCAGTGGAATCATAGAGCAAAGATTAACATGTTATCAAATCAATCACCCGATAATAGTAAAACAAACAATCAGACATTCCTAGATACTGTTGTTAATGCAAGTATGAAATGACATGATGGAATCCCTCACCGACATACTCCCTCATGCGACAGCATCTTACATCCGTGGCATGCTTTCTTCCCTCAGTGCTTCACATCTTCCAGGCACATGCAGTGCGATGTGGATATGATTACCGAGTTGTTATTAGTCCTTTCAAACAGAAGGATTGGGCTGCCAGGGCTGTTGATCGCACTCGTTGCACCGCTCCCCCATCACCTTATCAATACAGGCCTAGTTGTACCCTTATTTCTACGGAAGGGTCGTCGCCTCTCGTAGACTCAGAATACGCTCGAGGTCACTACAAAGGGCTCGTCACCAATCAGAGTAGGCTGACAGTTCGAATGTAGTGTCCCATACCACCACAATTGGCTCACGAGTCTAAGGTGCTCACTGGTCACTACGGGGAGGTTTGTGGCCCCAGCGTTGGCCGACAGCTCGACCACGGTGTCCCATACCACCATGTCCGGCTCATGAGTCTTAATGGATCAAGGTACCATGGTTATCAGGGTTATCTCTGGTAAGTTCAGTATCCTAGGTTCAAGCAGTTATGACCAATATAAGGTGAACATACAACGGTCAGTCGGGTTACTTGACGGGCTCGACTAGTACGAGCGTACCTCAAGCTGAACGACATAAAGTACATAAAACACCTCGTGTGGCCTAACCACTGCCGCTAACCCAAAGCATGACTCGCGTTCATCGACGCGTCCTTCTTGGCAAATAGCAACCAACCATGAATTCGAATCTATTACCGACTGCCTGGACTAGAGCATAGACCCAAGCACTTGTAATCCACATCAGTGATCATATGAGAGTAACAGAAATGAAATATGAACAATCCAAGCATGTTATCAACATGTTATAACATACAACGTAAGCAAATCAACCAAACACATGTATTCCATACATATAAGGAAATCAATTCAATAAAAACATGGAGGAAATCATGTACATCATCATATTAATTGAGAATTCAATCTCAAAACTAATCTACAACAACATTTACTCAATACATACTAATACAAATATTTATACTAACACTTAGTCTACACACATTTGTCTACATAGCGTATGTCGATCCAAAGTGTGCATTAGGGCGAATCTCTTCGCCAAACAGATCATACACGCATAACTTGTATAATAACATGACAAATACTCATGGCAATCATATCGGAAAAATACGGACGTATACGGTATTTCCTATCAATACCTAAAATACCCTAAATCTCATATTCTCCATACGCAATCGAAATGGAAAACATGCAGCATGTTCTACATGTCAAACAGCGTTCTTGTCGATAATCTACTATTAAACGACATTGAAAGCTTTGAAAATAGTTAACCTAAGCATCTAAAATCCTCATCTTTAGCCGTAGAAGTGTAACGAATCGAGTAGAAACTCTACGCTTCGCCAACGTCTGTATGACGACCTATATCACAAGATAAATCAGCTACTTCGCTAATTGTATCGATGGAATCCCTAAAACAGGTTGAGGTTAGGGTTTTCTTACTTAAAAATGAAGTTGGAATCACCGGAGGAGTGATTAGAACACGGTGATTAGGTACGTGTAGAAGCAGGATCGAGTGCCAGGGACTTTCCCTCATAACTTCCACACAATCTCTCTCTTTTCTCTCTTCTCTTTTCTAGGGTTTTAGCAAATTCGTATGGGAGGGGTGTGAGAGGGTTTAAGGTCTTTAAATAGGTTAGAAACTCACCTATTTAGACTTTAAACCAAAGTATACTTGGGTTATAGCCAAATCGGGTCTTTCCTGATCCAAAAGAGCATTTATGGAGGTCCCCTGACCAAATGCTGTCAGACTTAAGCTCATGGATATTAGATCCTGATAAAATTAAGTTTTCAGTCCGATAGTGTTCCCAGATCGCACGTGGCGGACCAGTTTCAGTTCAGCGGTCACAGAGATTCGATCAAGGATTCCAAGTGCACTGACTTGAGTGGGAAATGTTCCCTGATCCGAGGGTGTATTTGGGTCAGATTCCGACGGTCTGAATGCTTATACTTAACCCGCCAGCGAAACGTGCCAGATTTACTTAAATCACATTTAATTTTTAAAGAATTTTACTCTTTCTCACACTCCTTGCTCCAGGCTCAACGAAATAGCCTCAGAACATCAGTTGGGCTTGATTTTCGAAACGATTGTCAAGTCCAGCTAAGCGGTCATAATGGCCTAAGATTGTAGATATCGGACTTTCGACGCGCAGTCTAGATCCAATACAAAGTTTCAAAGGGTTCTTGAGAGTAAACGGGTTTAGAGTTTGATCATAGGTTTCAGGACGTTATAGCTTTAATAATTCCACAAGTTTTGGGTCTTGCAGAATGTATTTAAAGCGATCAGTGCTAATTTCACAGCTAAACTAGTATAGCGCTAATTAACTTACGCTTAATTTCTAAAGGAATTAATCCTAAGTGATTTCTGCCTGAGGTGGTACTCAGGTCTCTGTACGAATTTTTTCGAGACGTTACAGCTTGACATGTATGGGTGTGTAAGAGAGAGGGTGAGAGAGAGTTGACTTGGTGGTTGCTTGACTTGAGGAGAAAGAAAGCATGGGTTAATCTTGTACTTGACATGAGGTGATTGATTGATTGATTGATTGATGGGACATGTTGTAAAGATTCTCTTGGGATTGCAAACGCGAGACATTTTCTTCGAAATAAACGTCGGTCCACATCTTCTGACAAGGGTATCGGATTGGTGCACGAGTCGCGGCGTTAGAACCACGACGATGGTGCCTTCGCAATGGTACAAGTCTCGGAGTAATCTAACTCAAATATACATGATATGACTTAGGATCGCGTGTAAACATCAATTATAGGTCGCAGATTGCTAGAATTCGACGGAAAGGTTCACGGGAGTCCACGGAATAGTACGGACTTAGATACGGGCCTTACAGCTCTCCCCACCTAATAAAAATTTCATCCTCAAAATTTATACTACCATCGCAGGTAAACATAACTCATAAGAAAATAGGAAACATAATATCATGTATAATCAAAACACAATACAACATACAATCAAACATCAAAAAGATGGAGATAGTGCTCTCGAATCTCTGCCTCGCTCCATAAACACCTCATCCACACTATGATGATCCAGCTGGACTCGAATCCTGGATTAGAAACGATCGAAACTGGAATACTATACAACCTCACAATCTCAATGGTAAGGAGCTATATCCAAAAATCTCTAAGTTATTCAAACTCGGAGATCTAACCATTCTAAGTTCTTAACAATATTTATAGAGTGAAGGGTAGCTATTAGCAGATATGTGATGTTATCCTTAGGTATTTCTAAGTTATGCTGTGATACCAACTTCTGTCACGCCCCAAACTCAAAAACCTGGCTCATAAAATTTCCGATCGTCGAATCCGGTGCCGACAGCCTGCATAGTACCCCATTCTCAGCTACCAGCGCCTATATGCCAGATTCCAATCCTACATAGCGGACTCATTTATGAGCTGGTCAAACTCAGCCTAGTTATAACCCCCTCACTTGGGCGGATAAGGCCACACCCCCTTCCAACCGACCACAACACAGTGAGAGACGCGACCTACTGATATTCGGCACTCAGGCACTCGTGTATCCACTTGGTCTAGACGTTGGAGCAGGCCTTGGTGCCATAAAGGTTCTGGAATTTTCACCCAAGGACATCCTAAGTGCCCACAGTGTTAGAACCAAGTATTTTCAGTATTCGATACGGCCATCCACAATGTACCTATGGAGCCACAGCCCTAATGTCGCTAGGGAATACAATGATCAAGTTACACATATAATAGATGCATGAGCACACTGTCAAATCATGCAGCAATCCTGCGCGTACCACGCGCTCATTTAGGGCACTTCGTCTCATAAGGAGTCCCATAAATGTCTCAGCCCAACGACTTATGCTATCATCAAACATTCCTCATATCAAGCATACATATGATGCATATAGGCATGAATCATGAAGCTATACTAAGCATGTTATAAAGTGATGAACTGTCCTTACAATGAAGATGGGCCTAGATGGCCTACACACAATAAGTACGGGCCTATCTATGGGCCCTAGGGAGAGTTATAATGTAGACATTTAACCAACATTATTCTTACAATGTGGATGTCAAACCATCATTGTTCCTAAGGCACGGCCCGCCATAAACATTATTATATATACTATAGAGGAATCGCACATTGCAATGGACCTTAAGGACATCCCTTTGGGCCTCAACCCATGGGCCTTAGATACATCAAATGGGCCACATTAATGGGTCGTACCAATGGGCCTTATGTACATTGCAATGGGCTATAACCCATGGGCCTCGAATTCATCACAATGGGCCCTCATAACATGGGCCTTACATTCATATCAAGGTAGGCCTCAACAACGGCCATAAATATGACAAGTGGGCCATGACACATAGGCCATATGTATATCAAATGGGCCACACCAATGATAAGTGGTGGTAATGATTTCCACCATTAAAATTCCTAAGGCCCACGATAATATTTATTTCCCATCCAGTCTGATCATAAGGTCACATTGATCTAAAAAGGGGTTTTAATGGTGGAGGTTAAACCCACTATTTATGTAATGTGGTCCACTTGATCCTAGGCCTGTCTTATTTTTCTTCTAGTCTCAAGCCTTAAAATTATCTATTAAAATGGTTGAACGGTTTGGATGTAACACATGCATCATGGTGGGGTCCAGGAAGCTTGCTGATGTCAACTTCCAGATAATGGACGATTAGGATATAACAGTACCTCATGGTGGTGGCCCACAGACCCTGCTAACGTGTACAGCAGCTACCAGCGGTTGCTGCTAGCCCACCGCCCCTGATGGACGATGATGGTATAAAACAAATACATCACGGTGGGTTCCACCGTCCACCTGGACGGTGTGAATAAAACACATACATCACTGTGGGTCGCACATGGGGACCACCATAACGTTTGTTTTCCATCCAATCTGTTGATAAGGTTGCACAGACCCGGATGAATAGGAAAAACAAATTTCATAAAGATACTAAACTTCTCTGACTACCCAATTGAGTTCCAATGACAGCCGTTCAATCCCAATGTTTCCTGCCATGTGGGCCACCTGAGTTCCTGATAGGGTTGATTTTGGGATGGCCCATAGCCAGAAGGAGGCCCACCCAATGCACGGTGTGGATGTTCTACTCACATCATAGTGGGGCCCACGGCTGGGACCGTGGTCCCTGGCCTGTCGTCCGTCAACCCTAGGAGCGTAGCAAGATGCTGTGCGGTGTCCTCTGGTGTCAGCAGCAGCACCTGCTGCCTCTTAATTATTTTTTTTAAAAAAATAATTTTCCACGATTTTTCCCATGTGGGGCTCGCATCAGGTGGATCCAACGCAGCCATTGGGTTCCATGGCTCAATACAGACCAAACAAGCCCAATATGCGGTATGTTTTGGAGTATAGAAACATTAGGTGGTTTTTCAACGGTAAAAATCCCAGCTTTCTGTGCTGTGGCCAGCCAGAAGGTCGGATCAGCTTCATTTTTTGGCTCAATGCCTAAAATGAGTTGGGAAAAAGGATGGACGGCTGGATTTGATCCTTGCATCAAGGTGGGGCTTGTAAGAGTGGCCCTTCCCAAAAAGCTTTGAATCTAACTAATATTTGTATTTTCATTCCATGTCCAGCATCCCTGGACGCTGGACGGTCTGGGCCTAACACATGCACAAGGTGGGCTTGGCTCAGGTGGGCCACCAAATGCATGGTTGGTGTGGATAAGACATACACCAAGGTGGGGTCCATCCGAGTAGGCCACACAATCACATCATCACACACAAAATAAATGAAAAAGAGAGACAGAGAGAGAAAGAAAGAGGGACACGTGTGATGGAGAGCTCCGCCACTATGAGCCCTCCCTTGCATTCGATCATACATCACGTGGGTCCTATTACACGTGGGCCCATCAAATCGAAAATCAACGGTAGAGATCCTTTCTCCACCAAAATGTAAGGTCTAGATGACCCTATTCATGTAAGGAGAATAAACATTATGATGAGGTCCATGGAGAGTGGCCCCATCATGGAATGATCACGAGGATCAAGGTGGGCCATCGACCACACTTAGGGTGAAAAGTGAGGTCCATATCATCAGTCAGTAGGCCTCACTTGGCCCATCATTTAAAAAAAATAAAATCTAAGCCTATAGAAGCACCCACCGTTCGATCTTCTTTGTCTGATGGAATGTTGATCTCCTTGTATCTCACTTTGATGGAAGATGATGAGAGATGAATGGCTATGATGAAGAATTTTGGGGTGGAAAGTGGGCCACACACATCTCACTTTCTCTCTTGAAAAACCATGGACGTAGACCTCTCTTTGCTTGAAATTTTATGTTTGAGAAATGAGAGAGAGAGAGAGGGTTGTAAAGAGAGAGAGAGAGTGATGGGTGATGGAGTGATGGATGTGAGGTGATGGTGTACTTGACATGTATGGGTGTGTAAGAGAGAGGGTGAGAGAGAGTTGACTTAGTGGTTGCTTGACTTGAGGAGAAAGAAAGCATGAGTTTCTCTTGTACTTGACATGTGGTGATTGATTGATTGATGAGACATGTTGTAGAGATTCTCTTGGGATTGTAAACGCGCGGTATTTTCTTCGAAATAAATGTTGGTCCACATCTTCTGACAAGGGTATCAGATTGGTACACAAGTCACGACGTTGGAAGCACGGCGATGGTGTGGTCGCAATGATATAAGCCTCGGATTAAGCCAACTCAAATCTACATGATATGACTTAGGATCGCACGCAAATATCGATTATAGGTCACGGATTGCCGAAATTCGATAGGAAGGATCGCGGAAGTCGACGGAACAACACGGATTAGGATACAAGCCTTACAATTTCCTCGTTGATCTTCATCCTGGCGGCTAAAGTTTTCAGTAGGGTCTTATCCAACCTGTTCTTATTTCGTGCTTGCCAGCCTTATAAGCTAGCTAAGAGGTACCTCACGATCACCCACCTATTTTTTACTAACGATGCTATACTGTTTCTTAATGGCAGGTTATCAAATGTGCGTGTTCTTCTCATCTTCATAAGGGAATATGAATCTGCTTCCAGTCAGAAGGTCAACGTTTCCAAAACTTCCTTCACCATCCCGAAGAGATCACCCAGAAGCAAATCCTAAAAATTGAGCAACCTGACGGGGTTCAGACAAGTTCCTCTTCGAACAATTTACCTAGGTGTCCCTCTCACCAAGGGTAGAATTCAAAGTTCGCTTCTTCATCAGCTAGTTAAGAAGATTACTAGCAACATTGAAGGTTGGAAGGCCAAGCTTCTAAACCCGACAACAAAAATGGTCCTAATCAAACATGTCCTATCCAACATTCCCATTCACATGCTATCAGCCAATTCCATCCCAAAATCAGTCACTAAAACGATTGATAGAGTCATTGCAAATTTTTTCTAGGGAAGTTTAGACCATGCCCAAAAGAGGCATTGGATTAAATGGTCTAAAATATGTACTCCCCTTCACAAGGGAGGTCTCGACATCAGAAATTTTGATCATGTCATGCGTGCGTTTAGATTCAAGTGGGTTGGCAAATGCTTCAAGGAACGTCCCTTTGGGCCTCTTATCTTCTCAGCAAAATACCTTCAGAAACTATTAGCCAACAACGGTTTGAATTGTTCAGCTTCTTCTTCAGCTTGGAAAGAGATCTTCAGAATTTTACCATTTACTTTGTTACATTCTAAGTGGCTTGTTGGAGAAGGATTGCTCAACTTCTAGACCCGGAACTGGACGGGAAGAGGTCTGCTCGTAGGTGTAACTGACAGCCCCATTCTGGCCCACCTCCACAATGCAACTGTCAGGGATTTTTTCTCACAACCCGCTGCCAGAAAACTATCTGACGTCCAACATATCATAACTTCAGCTGTGATGGAGACTGTTGTTGTTGCTCCAATCGCCATCTCTATTAGAAAAGATAGACTAATCTGGGACCTAACTGCTACAGGTAAATTTTCACTCAAATCGGTGTGGAATGGGATTAGACAACATCACTCCAATCTTCCCTGGACCAGGTGGATTTAGAACGACACTTTGCCTTTGAAGACGAGCATTCTTCTTAGTGGCGTAGTCCCTGTGGACGTTGCTGTCCAGAGGATTGGTATCTTATTGGACGTTCCCGCAATTCGGTTAGCCATCAATGACAACCAGCAACTCTTGCAGCAGAGCAGAGATCAGTGGCAGCAACCCAATCTGGGCCATCGCACTGGGGCGATGAGGGACCAGGATCATCTGTTTAGTAACAACGACTTGGCGTGTGAAGTTTGGAGGCCCTTTGAGGATATTTTTGGCATAGCTTTAATGCCGGATCAGTCCGTTTCCCAGAGAATGATGGTGTGGACGAGCAAATCAAGAAGAAAGTACAAAATTTCCATCCTTACTAGCCTTACTCCCTATGTTATTTGCTGGGAAATTTGGATCGATAGAAACGCTGCTTGCTTTGAGGGTCACTCCATGTCAGCAATTCGTATTATATCCAATGTCTCTCGTTGGCTAAGAGAAATTGGGTCTTCTATCACAGCCTCTGACAGGGCCTCTTTGTCAGATATAATTTCCCTTCAATCCCTTCAGTTACTGAATTTAGACCTCCTCCCCTCAGACAAACCCGTCATTGTCAGATGGTCAAAACTGCTGTTTGGTTGGCTGAAGTTAAACATTGATGTATCGTTTAGGGGGAATCCAGGAAAGAGTGGAAGTGGGGGAGTCTGCAGGGACCATGCATGAAGGCAAGACCGTATTCGCCTTTCAAAGAAGCTACGGGCTCTCTACGAATACGGTTGCGGAGGCATAAGCAATGCTTGACAGAATAACAATATGCTATAAAATGGGCCTCCTTAACATCATTGTGGAAACTAATTCCATGATCATTGCTAATACAGTTGACGATCCTCAAGCGAATATTCCTTGGAACATCTGGTATAAAGTAGGAGCAATCCAGTAGTTCCACAGGCCCCTCAATCTCAATTTTAGCCATATCCATCGCAAGGGGAATTTAGTGGCTGATGCCTTGGCAAGACTAGCTAGTGATGGGTGCCCAAACAAAATTTATGGATCTTCGTCTGATCTCCCGAGGTTAGTAAGGGGCACCCTTGTGTTGGATAAGGCTAGTATGGGGGCCATTAGAACCCCATGATCGGGATTTCCCTTTGGTGGTCGTCTCTTGGGTGTAAAGAGCAAGGGAAGACTTGAGTCAGATGAGTGCTCTGGTCCTCTTCTTGTTAGTTTTTTTTTTCCCTCTTGAGTTCTGTGATTAGAAGTAGAGGGTGGTCCGGAACCTATTTGTCAGGACCAGCTTGATAGGTTGTAAAGCTTACAGGATTAATGAAAATTCAGTGGCACGAGCCCACTTTTTGGAAAAAAAAAGGGTTGGGATCTTTCAATATGGGAGAATTTTGTGGGATCCACTTTGGATAGGCATTGAGCTCCACTTGCACAAACTTGATTTTAGTTGCAATTTTATTTTTATTTTTTAAATATATTTAAATATGATATTCTTGCTTAAGATTCATTTCTTGTGCCGCCATTAATGGAATAAGCTTAAAATGATGAGTGCAATGTTCCATTGGTGTATATATGGAATCCAACTTGTCCAAAAGAATCACTATCATATGAGTCACTAGAGGTGTACACGAGTCAAACCAAGCCGAGCTTGGACAACTCGACCTGACTCGGCCACTAGCTGACCCCAGCTCGAACTTGGCTTGGCTTGAGCCTGATTGGCCAGCTCGGCTCGTTTCGGTGAGCAGCTCGGGCTAATTCGAGCCAAGTTCAAGCCAAGATTGAGTCGAGTTTGCATACGCAACATTTTCACAAACACATGGACCGCACCTTCAAATTCTTACTGCATGTAAAACAACAACGGCGGTTTTACGGGTATTTAATTAAACACCTTGTAGGAAACATCAAAATAAAGAAAAAAAAAAGATATTTGTTTCATATACATACCTTCCTTACCACCACCTGACACTTCATTGAGTCATTTCATCAAACACTTGGTGAGCAACATCAATATCAAAGCAATCGAATCACCGAACTAGTTCGATTCGAGTTGGGGTTCAATCCGAGTCGAGTCGAGATCGGGCAAGCTCGAACTTGGTTTGAAAATTTTTCAAGCTCAAAAGATCAGCTTGACTCAGCTCGAACTCAGTTTCAAACTGATTCGAATCAAGCTTTTTCTAGTTGAGTCGAGCGAGTTAACCGAGATAACTTGATTCGTGTACAACCCTATGTGTCACCACTTGAATTTGGAGGCTTTTGGAAAGTTGTCCAATGTTTTTCATGGCAGGGATTTTATACTAAGATCCAACCCATTATGATTCACGGTAGGTATGGGTCAGTTTCAAAGTAAAAAATTAATAGCTATAAATAGGCCATTAATTTCTCTAGCCATTCTGAATTACACTTGCAAATTTTGCTCACATAAGCAACATCCAAACCATTCATCATTTTAATTACACGATAGGTAATTGACATTGAGAACTGTAGTTGATCAGGTGATGAAGCAGTACACTTGTTCTATTTAACTTGGATGCTTATAAAATAAATAAAAAATATACCAAACATGATTCCTAACTTGTAAGCCAACCACACATGTATTATAATTTTTAGGAATCACAATGCCTACCACAGGAAATTATTCAAATAAAGAAATTGTAATTGCCAACAATTACAATATCCAAGCAGTGGAATAATGGGTAGTTGAGATATTCATGCATTTTATAAGTACCCTCAATCTGAGCAAGACCAGTAACTTACAGTGCTCTAAGAGTAGTGGAGCATCTCTCGTTAAATAAACTCTTGAAAATATAGTATCTGACGAACAAGACAATGAACTAATAGGGTGGATTGAGACATAAGTGCATGATGTGACCGGTTTGGACAGATGGTTCCCATGAATTATACATTTAGATTATTTGAGCCAGGATATAGAATTATTGATAGATTTAGAGTATTGACCTGATGAGACTGGCATAAATGGGCTTGCCCCACAATCTTCCAAGTTCTGTGATCCTGGCCATTCAATACTCGGACATATTTGGTAGGCCATCATTGCATTCTCTCAGAAACCTTCGAGTGCAGCGTTCACATTGGTTAGGATTGGATGGCCAGTATCACAGAATTCGGACCTATTTGGATGGATGGTCTGTGGATTGGATGGTGATGTAGAGCGGGTCGTAGACACTCTCATGGCAAAGGTGGGCCAGAGAAGGCTCGATTGGAGGCAGAAATGATCTGCACCAGTCATATCTAGCAAATTAGGATGAATTTTTCAACATATTATACATGATTTTTGGGGTAGGAGAAGCTATTTAAGCCAACCAACCCTGCTATGCTGTATTTCTCACACCAGATTTGCAGGATTGCATCAGAACAACAGGAAAAAATCCCATTTAATTTTGTTTTTACTATAAATGGTAAGTCTTAGTACGAGTATAACTTTTGATCCTTGAGTTGTGGGAGTTGTGCCCAACATAAAAAGGTCTTAGAGAAATTAGGAGAATAACATGGTTGGGCCAAATTGGACCTTACTATTTTTGGCTGAAAACCATTAAGTCTAGTAGGAATGGAGGATGTTTATAAAAAGTAAGTTTACTATTTATAGTAAGTCACGTTTTTAGGATGTTTGAGTTGGAGTCTAAGTTTAAAACTATGTCTTAGATTTGACCTCATTATTTAAAGGGTTGTATTTTTATTTATTTATTTATTTTTTAAATCCTCAATCAAGTTATTTTAAATTTATTTGGAATTACTCTTGCTTTTATCCCTGGTGGATTCGAGGAAGCTCTATGAGGAGTCCATAGAGCTCAGTGGATTCGGAGTATTTATTCTCTAAGGAAGACGATGATCAACCTCATCACGTCCTTCCCTACGCTAAGTGGTATTAGAGCGAGGCTTTCTCCTTAGATCTATGACTTCTAATGAAGGGTCACGCAACATTCCCATCGACAGTGCTTTAGGAATTTTTTTTTTTTTTAATAGTGGAAGATTTTGAAGCAGTGTAGTGAGATAATCAACAAGTCACGCAAGGGTTACAGGCTACCATCAATCGCATGATGGAGACTCAGCGCATCTCCGTGTTCATGGCGGTGATCCACCCCTGGTAGTCGCTGAAATTCGTAATCACACCAATCAAAGGGCGATGCCGGCAGTGAACCACAAGATCATGCCTAAGGAGGAGAGATCTAGTGATGAGGGGATCGATGACATGATCCTCCAATATCCTAGACAATGAGGCGATCGGGTAGATCAGCTAGATTGAGAATTCTTGATGAAACTTGATCTTTTTAGCTTCAATAGGCAACTTCGCATTGAGGATTTTCTCCATTGACTTTCTGAAGTTGAACGATTCTTCGACTATATGAAAGTACCTGAAGCAAAGAAGGTTAAACTTATAGCTTACAAATTGGAGGGTGGAGCTTCAGCTTAGTGGGAGTAACTTCATATCACACGAACAAGACAGATGAAAGCACCAATATGTACATGGCATCGAATGAAGCAGTTGTTGTGCAAGCAATCCCTCCCTAGCGACTACGATCACGTACTGTTCCAACAATATGAAAATTATCGGCAGGGTAGTCAATCGGTGAGAGATTAAGCTGAAGAATTCTACTATTTGATGGCATGAAATGATTTGGTCGAGTTGAATCGCAGCAAGTTACTCTATTAACAGTGGGTTATGTGTGCGATCTAGGATCGGGTTCAGATGTAGACCATGTGGACGATGAATGAAGTGATTAAGTTGGCCACTCGAGTGGAAGCGCAATTTGAGTGTCCTAACACATAAACCTACCCTACCACTAGGGTCGCCACGATGGGTCCGTCCTAAGGAACTTCATAGGCCAAAGGGAAAGAACCTATACGGGGTGCACTCAACCTCCTACACTCGTGAATTGAGATTCGAGAAGTAGAAAGTTAGATCCCAAATGGGCTTGACCACTGTTGCCGGTCCAAGCAAGATTCTGAAGCCTTATAATCGACTAATGCCCAACCATTACTATTGTTGTGGCCAACCAAGTCACCTATCAAACACTTACCCCCAACCATATGTGGTTAACCTCTTCATCAATGATGATAGTGCTGAAAACACTGATGCGACCCGGATGTTAATGCATTGAATCATGTCATAGAGGATAAAGCGGATGAAGTAGATTCGGTTTCGTATGATCATGGTGAGTCACTCGTCGTGAGGTGATTATTGTATGCATCAAGGAAGGATGTACACCTATAACGACATAATGTCTTCTGAACTAGGTGTATGGTATATCGAAAGGTCTGCAATGTGATTATTGATAGCGAAAGCAGTGAGAACATTGTTTCTAAGGTCATGGTGGAGAATTTATAGTTGAAAATGGAGCGTCATCCTTCCTTGTACATGATCAACTAGGTTAAGAAGGTCAACAAGATGAATGTAACTAAATAATGCACAATATCTTTTTCAATTGCAAACATTATAAAGACTAAGTCGTATATGACGTTGTTGACATAAAGACTTATCACATTCTACTCGGTTGACTGTGACAATTTGACCATGATGCTATTCATAGCGAATGAGATAATCTATACATTTTTATTTAAGATGACTGAAAAAACATACTAGCCCCCTTTGGACCCAGAGGAGCTACATGAAACTTCTAAAGTGGAGAGGCGTTCTCTCCTAATCATACATGACTTTATGGAGGAATCCAAAGAGACAAGATAAAACCATACAATAATTGTAAAAGGAAAATAACTCAAGACCATCATCATTATCAAAAAACTAAAACCTTTACTACATGAATTCAAAGAAATTTGGCTTGATGACTATCTTGATGGATTACCCCCATACGAGATATTTAACACCATATCGGCCTTATTCTAGGGTCCATCTTATCGAATCGTCCTCAGTATTGGATGAGTTCGAAGGAATGCAATATTCTGCAATGACAAATAGATGAATTGATATGTAAGGGTCTAATTCAAGAACGAATGAGCCTATACATCGTTCTAGCCCTATTAACTCCTAAGAAAGATGAGAGTAGCTGCATGTGTGTAAAGAGTCAGGCGATCAACATGATTACCATAAGATATAGGTTTCCCATACTACGACTAGATGATATGTTGGACATGCTTGAGGGTGCAAAATTATTTTTTAAATTGGATTTGAGGAGCAGCTACCATCATATCTAAATATGACATGGTGATGAGTGAAAGACAACTTTTAAGATGAAGAAGGGGCTATCTGAATGGTTGGTCATGCCCTTCGATCTTTTAAACGTGCCTAGTACATTCATGAGGCTGATGAACCATGTTCTGAAACCATTCATTGGCCGGTTCGTAGCGGTCTACTTTGATGACATTTTGATATATAATCAAGATGAAACAAGCCATATGGAACATTTCAAACAAGTGCTCACCGAGAACAAGATGTACCTCAAATTAAAAAATGACAGCCTTTTTTTTCTAAAATTTTTAATTTTTATTTTATAGAAAGCTTAGTACTTTTGGGATTTTTCGTGATGTTCATGTGCATTCGGGTGGATGACAAAAATGTGAGTGAAAGTACTTTGGTTTGTCAATTAGCGTGATTGTTGAGTCAGTTAGATAAAGGAGCCCTGTAGGAAGATTGATCAAGCGTTTACTTCAACAGGATGTGTGCCTGAACTCGTCATAAGTAAATCTTAGCCTCACATCCCATGTCCCAAAACACCAGGTAATTAAAACCCTTAAAATTGAACAAAATACCTTAGGATTTTTTGTTAGAAAACTTTTTCAAACTTTAGGAAAATCTTCAAGTTTTCTACCTTCATCGATTTATCGACAAGTGGTTCGATAAAATCGAACATTGTTGTCGATGTCCTCGAAGCTCACTCGATCTTATCGAAATGAGGACCAAAGATGTCCAGCAACCACAAAGATATCTGGACTAAATTATCGATGGATCGATGGACTCATCGATATCATCGATATTTGAATCTCGAGTCCATCGAGCCGACTCGATAACATTGACATCAGGTCTATTGTATCCAAATAACTGCTAAAGCAAAATCATATAATCCTCGATATATCGAAGAGCTCCTCTATATCCTCAGAATTCAAAATTTGATGATATCAGAAGCCCTTCGATGATATCAGATTGGGACATATTTATCTAGTAAGTTTTTTAGGTTGTTTTTCTCGGATCGAGGGTCACTCGATAAAATCGATATTCAAATATCGATCATATCGAGGCATGGTCGATGTCATTGAAAGTGGACAAAAACTGTTTAGCAAGCTTATAGAAAAATTCCTTAGAATTATTGATGAATCGACACTGCCCTCGATATCATCGATATTCAAATTTCGATGATATCGAGTGATGCTCGATCATATCAGATACCTAAAATATTTTCAAAGGTAAGTGCTCTCTCATTTTCAAATGTCAAGGAATCGAACCTTGTATCGATAAAATCAGAGTTCGAAATCCGATGACATCGATGCATGTTCGATTTCCTTGACCAACTGACAAAAGATTTCAAAATTGTTTGACAGTTGAATTCATATCATCGAGCGGCTGGTCGTGCTGTCAAGAGTATACGCTCGATGATATCGAACTCTATAAAAAATGTAATTATTTTATATCCGTTGGAACCTTTTTCCTATTTAATGAGAGTTTGCCCTTGGTTATTTGTAGAGAGAAAATAAAGAGTGCTTTTGTGTGTTTAACCCTAGATCATATACCCCACGCCTATTCTCTTATGGGAGTTCATCCTCCAATCCACCCTCATCATTGACATTCAATAGAGTAGATTGAGGAATGAACTTCTGCATTCAAGGATCCTACAACTACTACCTTAATTGTAAATAATTAAGATGAGATGCCTTGAATGCATAGATAATTGGAATCGCTCTATATTCCTTATAGGAAAACATTTAATAAAGTAGGATTCCATCATAACCTTAACCCAACCCGTTACCATGTATTGTTACATCTTCTAAGTTGCGGTTCAAGGGAGTTGAAGATTCTTCATCTTCAAAGGAGGAGATCTTCATCGATGCACTGAAAGGGGCTCATCTACTTATTTGTAAGTTATTAGAGTCCAGAGGACCCTTGTGATCATTCCTTCTGTAGGATTGGGTCTAAGGTATTTCTCGCCTCTTGCAAGTCCTCATAGGAGGCCTCCGACAGGAGCGTATGTGGTGGGTGCTTTGTGTTGACCCTTGTTCTGTGGAGAGCAAAAACTCCTATGTCCTTGTGTAGGTCCTTAACCTGTGTGGTCTAAAACTCGGGTGTTTATGTTGACCCTTGCTCATGAGAGGATAAACTGGTGAGGTTCCTTGAGTGGATCCTTGGCCTGTGTGGCCTAAAATTTGGGTGCTGTGTGTTAACCCTTACTCATGGGAGCATAAAGTGTGTCGTGTAGACATGTTGTGTCAGCTAAGTGTAGGTTGTGCATGCTAGATGGTAGTATTTTTGTAGGAATTCACATTCATTATGAAGAACAAGTCGGGGCAACAAAACAAGGTAGCTGATGCACTTAACTATCGTACATCATTACTGGTTACAATGAGCAATGAGGTGGTTGACTTCAACTATCTCAAGGAGTTGTATGTCGAAGATGATAATTTCAAGGATGCATGGATGAGGTGTCAAGAGGGTCATCCCGGTGACCTACATATGTAAGATGATTTTCTCTTAAAAGGGAATCAACTGTGCATCCCTAAATTTTTTTTAAGGGAGAAGATTATCCGAGAGCTTCATAAAGGTGGCCTTGGTGGACACCTTGGGTGAGACAAGGTGCGTATTCTTGTTGAGAAACAATATTATTGACCGTAATTGGTATGTGATGTGGGTAGAGCAGTGCAACACTGTCATATTTGTCAGAATGTAGGCTTCTAAACCCTATTACTTGTGCTTGACAGCCCTTGGGAGGAATAATATATGGATTTTGTGCTTAGCCTTCCACAAACACAGTGCAACATGCATTTAATGTTCATAGTGATATATCATTTCTCAAAGATGACGCACTTTATCCCATGTAAGAAGACTCTCGATGCAATACATGTAGAAAATCTATAAGTGCAATACATGTAGAAAATCTATTTAAAGGGTTCATGCATCTAGAAGTGGTTCCTAAGACCATTACCTTTGACTGTGACATTAAGTTCATTAGCCACTTTTGACAGACTTTATAGAATCAGTTCAGTACGTAACTTTGGTTTAGTAGTGCTTACCACCTGCAGACCAATAGGCAAATGGAAGTTGTGAATCGCATGTTGGGAAACTTCCTCTGATGTATTTCAGATTACTAGCAGAACCAGTGAGATTTGACCTTGTCTCAAGGAGAGTTTACATTTAATAATATGGTGGACTGCTCGACAGCAAAGTTCCCATTTCAGATTGTTTATAGTAAAGTATTCCGCCACATACTTGACTTGGTCCCTTTGCCCAAGCTCATGGGCATAAACATTGCAGAAAATCACATGGCAGACCGAATCATGGGAATTCATGAGGATGTTCAAGCCAAGTTGTAAGGTTCGAACGACAAATACAAGGAGCAAGCCGACAAGCATCGATGACAAAATTTATTTGAGGTAAGTGACAATGTTACGGTTCATCTATGTAAGGAGGGATTTTTGACCGGGATCTAAAACAAAATGAAGAATAAGAAGATTTGACCGGTAACAATGCTTCGAAAGATCAATAACAATGCTTACATTGTTGATCTTTCGAATGACATAGAAATATTGCGTACTTTCAACGTTGTGGAGCTAACTGAATATCATAAATCGAAGTTGACTGAGAACTTTGAGGTCGAGCTCTTTTGAAGTGGAGGGCATGATGTTGAGCAGGTCGTAGACTCTTTCATGGGAAATATGGACGAGAGAAGGCTCGGTCGGAGGCAAACATGATCTGGACTGTTAGGACCTTAAATCAGTCGTATCTCACAAACCGGGATGAGTTTTCAACATATTATATATGATTTTGGGGTAGGACAAGCTTATTAAGACAACCAACTTCATTATGTGGGTTGTCTATGTTGGATTTGAGAGATTCCATCATATTGACGATCAAAAGTCTAATTTCATTTTTAATATAAATAGTAAGTCTTAGTTCGAGTATAACTTCTGACCCTTGAGTTGTAAGAGTTGTGCCCAACATGAAAACGGCTTAGAGAAATTAGGAGAATAACATGGTTGGGCCAAATTGGACCTTACTATTTTTTGGCTGAAAACCATTAAGTCTAGTAGGAATGGAGGATGTTTATAAATAGTAAGTCATGTTTTTAGGGTGTCTGAGTTGGAGTCTAAGTTTAAAACTACGTCTTAGATTTGACATCATTATTTAAAGATTTATAATTTTTTTTAATCATCAATCAAGTTATTTTAAATTTATTAGGAATTACTCCCACTTTTATCCCCGGTGGATTCGAGGAAGCTCCATGAGGAGTCTACAGAGATTCATGGATTCGGAGTTGATGAGGGTCAAATATTGCATATTGGACCCCGAATATTACCAGATTTTATCAACAAGATAATATTTAATGCCATATTTTAATTATATTTTCATTGCAGGATGAAATCAGGAGTGTTGACTGAAAAAAGGATATTAAAAGTGTGTATATGATGATCTGAAGTCACCAGAGCAAGGAAAGGACTCTAGAAGACCAATATTGATGGATTTACACGGCAGGGATCTGAGAAAATTAAGCCATTCGCGTTAAAGATGCGCAAAATTGGTCCAAGAATGCAAGATCACATGGTTCCCGCCATCCAATCAATTTGAAACTTCATATATGGGATGAGGGCCATAAATTAACCGTACACGTAAAATTTCATCTATTGGATCACTATGAAAGTGCCCCAACTGACAGATCAGCCCATAAACTGTTGATTCTGGGCCCACCTGATATCTGGAACTGCCTCAAAATTATTATTGATGGTTTAAATGAGATGAGAAATAATTTAGACGGTGAAAATTTCTGAAAATCATCACAGTGGACCCCACATGAATAAAATGTGCATAGTACACAAGTGCACTACACGTGCATGGAAAATGGTAGAGACGGTTGACCGTTTCTGACCGAAAAAGAAAGAAAAAAAATGGAAATTTCCGTTTTCGTCAGCCAACGCACGTCCACTGGCCCTTTTTACGGTCGATAGTGAACCCCACACATGCCACGTACGGATAATCCGTACCGTCCATCTTGTAGAGGGCTTCGAGAGCTACAAAACCATGCTGACCTTTTGTACTCATGCGCACACACGTGTGAGATACAGAGGCCACAAAAGGGCTGCCCTGTAGTGTTCAAATTTGATCTTTTAGTTATTTCTTCTCTGAGACACGTCAATGGACGTTCAAAACCACCTATTCTTGACTGAAATTTTGTCTTGAATCCAATGGACAGGGTGGATTTTTCAGAAAATGCTTCTGTGGGGCCCACCGATCACAACAGCGAAATGGTGCGAAAGGTTTCGCACATCTGCGAAAACCGACTTTTTCAGGTGGTTTTGGCCCACCATCTTTGATCATATGACAGATCTGAACCGTCTATTATGTAGAGGACCTAAGAAAGTCTTAAGGGACGGTGTTTCTTTGGAATTTGAGCAAGGAAAGTGACGTGTTTCGAGGCACTGAACTTCGCTGCGAAAAAGCTTTAGTTGGGCATGCATAGCTTTCCAAATCCGATTCAAATCCGATTTTCACCACTCCAGCAGCTATATAAGAATATTTTGGACGTGGGGAGTAGGGATTGAGACCTTGGAAAAGAAGATCCAGAGCTAGGAAGGAAGATCCAGAGCCAGGGGAGAGCAGACTAGAAGAAGAAAGAGGAAAGAAAAAGAAAGAGAAGAAAGAGAGAGGAAGGAAGAAGGGATGTTTTTCATGCTTCAATCTTATTTTTCTTTCTTTCTCATTAACATTATGAATTGCTAATCTCTTAACTAGGGCTGAGATGAAGCCCCTAATTTGAATAATGCTTGTTATGTGTTGATTTTATTTGGTTTAGATTGATTTGTTTCTTTCGCTAGTGTGCTTAACTATAATTTCCATATTCATCCATTCTATGAGCTCGACCAAAGTCTAGACATGGATGTTGTTTGGAATCTTAACTAGGTGCTTGTGTCTGACCATGAACAGGTTTCCTATAGAGGAAGAAACAGGATTTACATCTCTCCATGCCTGACCATGGATGGAAAGATGTGATCTATATGCTTTAAAAGATTATACATTCTGTGTGCCCGACCAAGGACATAGGATGTGCTTTGTTTATTAAATTTATATCAATCTGAATTAGGGTGAATCAACAGGTAAAACAAGGGTTATGATAATTAGGGGTGGATTCGACAGTCCTAGTCTTCTCCTCGATTGAATTTTCCTCATTATTGTTCGTAGTTTTTTTTCATATATTTATGCTAGTTTACTTAATAGTTTGTTAAACCATTTGTTGGATTAGTTAAGAAGAGTCTTAAATTTTGAATTGCGACAACCAGTCCTCGTGGGAACGATCTCGTAATACGTACCATATTTACATCTGATTCGTATACTTGCAAGTTAAAATCATTTAAATCAAATTGGTTTAAATTAAAATACCAAGTTTTTGGCGCCGTTGCCGGGGAATGTTTTGGTCCAAATTGAATTTAGGATTCTCTCTTATCATAATTCATAGCCTTAAGATTTTACTAACTTTAGGTTAAAGTTTATTTTATTTTATTTTATTTTAGAAACTAATATATTTCCTGTTTTGTAGGGTCCTGATTTGAACTTCTATTTTGGTAATCCCTTTCTAAAATTCTCTACTTTTTCTAATTTCTATTTTTTAGGAATTTTCTAATTCTAGGCTTTCCTCTTAGAAATTTTTTAATTTTTAATTTTAGATTTAGATTCTTCTTTCAATTAACTTTCTATTTTCTAGTTTTAGAAATTTTTCCCTTTTTAGAAACTAACCGTTGCTTAAGATTTTTTTTTTCTTTGTAGCATTATTTTAGGAAATTGCTTTTGTTTTTATTTTTTTTTCTTTTTACAGGAATTGAAGAAGGAAGCTGTTAAATAAGATTGTCTTCAAAAGGAGAAGCTACCAAATCTTCAGACATCCATCACCTTCTTTTCCGGGTTCTTTCTTCTAATTCTTGTTTACATAGTTTTCTCTTGTTTTTAGGAATTCATAATTTTTAGTTCTAGTCTTATTTCTCTTAGGTTGCATCTTAGTTTAGTTTAGTTCTCTTTCCTACATTTCAGTTATTCAGTTTATGCTAGGGCGTAGATCTTTAAACATACAACTAGCACCCTTTGATCCTGAAATAGAAAGAACCTTTCGTAAAAGATTTAGAAATATCCTATTCAAAATGACGGACGAGAATGCAATTAAAGCGCTTAGAGATTATTCAGCTCCTGTCCAATTTAATGCGCCTTCATGCATAGTGTTGCCAGCCACCACGACAGCACACTTTGAACTTAAACCAGGGGTCATACAGTTGTTACCATCTTTCTATGGTTTAGACAAAGACGATCCATATCATCATGTAAAAGAATTTCTAGACATTTGCTCGACCTTTAAGTTTCAAAACTTCTCAGATGATTCAATCCATTTGCGCCTTTTTCCTTTTTCTTTGAAGGATAAGGCAAAAGCATGGTTGAATTCTCTAGGAGTTGGGACGATCACTACATGGGATCAACTGTCTAAGAAGTTCTTAAACAAATTCTTCCCTGTTCACAAAACGAATGCTCTCCGTAGAGAAATCACTAATTTCATGCAAAAAGAGGGAGAACACTTTCATGAATGTTGGGAAAGATGGAAGGACTTGCTCCTTAAATGTCCACACCATGGCTTTGAGAAGTGGCAACAAGTTCAATACTTCTATGACGGTTTGACACCTCAAAACCGTCGCATGGTTGATGCCACCAGTGGAGGGTCATTCATGACCAAAAGTGATGTCGAAGCATGGAATTTCTTTGAAACCTTATGCGAAAATTCTCAACAATGGGACTACTCAAATAGAGGTGAAAGAAATCCCCAACTGCCAAAGAAAGGTGGTATATATGAGATAGGAGTCACGCCAAATATTTATACCATATTTGATAGCCTGACACAGAAAGTCGATGCTCTGATGTTGAATAATGGACCTCCACAAACAACTCAAATCGAGTCATGTGCTATATGTTCTAGTCTTGGCCATCCTACGCAGTCGTGTCCATCTGGTGCAGCATTTCCTGAATTTCTCTCTGAACAAGTACATGCTATGAATACCTTTCGGAGACCTGGGAATGATCCTTACTCAAATACCTACAACCCAGGGTGGGCTAGACATCCAAATCTTTCTTGGGCAAAAGGACCACAACAAGGAGGACCATCTGAAAATCCTCCTATGCAACCTTACCCACAAGTTGGTAGTCAACAACCTCAACAGTTTCCGCAATATCAACAAGCTCCTGCACAATTTAGGAAACCATCTCTTGAGGATACACTCAATCTTTTTATGCAGAGTTCTCTTCAATTTTAAAAAGACACCCAACAAACTTTATTAGCTAACCAGCAAAGCGTACATGCGAATGCTCAATCTATTGCCAAGCTGGAAGTTCAATTGGGTCAACTTGCTGCCACATTGAGTGAGAGAGAGAAGGGGAGGTTCCCTAGCCAACCTGTGGCAAATCCAAAAGGATAGTTTGAGATTGGCTCTAATTCAAACCAAGAACAATATCATGAGCAAGCCAAATCTATCATTACCCTTAGGTCCGGTAAACAGATCGATAACAAAGTAGAAATGCCTAAGGAAGAATCAAATTCCAAACCGAAAGAGCAAAATGAAGCGGAGAGACATACTATTGTATCTAGAGTCCAAAAGCACTCTGACCCTCCAGAAACCACTCCTGTGTCATCCTATGTGCCTAAAGCACCTTTTTCTCAACGTCTAGCACCAGTTAAGAAAGGAAACAACTTTAATGAGATATTAGAGATGTTTAAGCAAATGCAAATTAATATTCCATTGCTTGATGCTATAAAGCAAGTCCCTGCTTACGCTAAGTTTCTTAAAGATTTATGCACTCAAAAGCGTAAGATACATGTTCATAAGAAGGTCTTCCTTGCAGAGCAACTTAGCTCTATGATTCAACATAACACCCCTCCTAAATTTAGGGATCTAGGAGCTCCTACCATTTCTTGCGTCATAGGAGATCATAAGGTTGAGAAGGCATTGCTCGATTTAGGGGCGAGCGTTAATTTGTTGCCATATTCTGTATATGAGCAGCTAGGACTTGGTGAACTGAAATCAACTAAAATAACACTACAACTAGCTGATAGATCTATCAAGGTGCCCCGTGGTATTATTGAGGACGTGTTAATCCAGGTTGATAAGTTTTATTTTCCAGTGGATTTCATCGTTCTTGATACTCAGCTTGTCCCGAATCCTACAAGTCAAATCCCGGTTGTCTTGGGACGTCCATTCTTAGCTACATCCAATGCTATTATAAATTACAGAAATGGAGTCATGAAGTTGTCCTTTGGTAACATGAACATTAAACTGAATGTTTTCAATACTGGACAACAACCGGCAGACTCGGATGATATTTTTGAGGTGAACATGATTGATAGTCTAGTGCATGACTCTTTCTTTAAATCTTCCGAAGACGCACTGGAGACTTGTCTAGCACATTTTGGCACAAACTTTGACATAGAAAGTTCCATCGAAGAAGTCAATGCATTGCTCGACTCTAATTCTATAATGGATACTACAAAATGGAAAGTGAAAGTGGAACTTCTTCCACCATCTGAGTCTAAACCGGTCCCGTCTGTTGAGAAACCACCCGAACTTGACCTTAAACAATTACCTGAAACTCTCAGGTATGCATTTTTAGGTCCTTCTGAGACCCTACCTGTCATCATAGCTTCTAACCTCGATAAGGAATAGGAGGGCAAGTTGCTTAATGTTCTTAGAGAACATAGGGCAGCTATTGGGTGGACAATAGCGGACATAAAGGGAATAAGCCCCACTGTGTGTATGCATCGTATTCATCTTGAGGAAAATGCAAAAACATCACGTGAAATGCAAAGGAGGCTTAATCCTAACATGAAAGAGGTCGTACGGACGGAGGTGCTTAAATTGTTAGATGTTGGTATCATTTACCCTATTTCGAATAGCACGTGGGTCAGCCCAATTCAATTTGTTCCAAAAAAGTTTGGGATTACGGTGATAAAAAATGATGATAATAAATTAGTACCAACCCGCATGACTACGGGTTAGCGAGTTTGTATTGATTACCGTAAACTGAACCTGGTCACCAGGAAGGATCACTTTCCTCTTCCTTTCATAGATCAGATGCTTGAGAGATTGGCAGGACATAGCTATTATTGTTTCCTGGATGGTTATTCCGGATACAATCAAATTCCCATTGCTCCCGAGGATCAAGAGAAAACCACATTTACATGTCCTTTTGGTACATATGCCTATCGGCGTATGCCATTTGGGCTATGTAATGCGCCTGCTACTTTTCAACGATGCATGATGAGTATTTTTTCAGACATGGTTGAGCGTTTTCTCGAGATTTTCATGGATGATTTTTCCATTTTTGTCTCTTCCTTTAATGAATGCTTATACCATCTATCTCTAGTTTTAGAAAGATGTAAAGAAACGAACCTGGTATTGAATTGGAAAAAGTGTCATTTTATGGTTCAAAAAGGGATTGTACTCGGGCATGTTATTTCAAGTAAAGGCATTGAAGTTGATAAAGCCAAGATTGATTTAATTTCTAGTCTTCCTCCACCTAGAACGGTGAAGGAAATTAGATTATTTTTAGGGCATGCAGGATTCTACAGGAGATTCATTAAGGATTTTAGCAAAATTTCTCGACCCTTGTGTAGTTTATTAACTAAGGATGTTGCATTTGACCTTGATGATGATTGTCGGAAAGCTTTTAACAAGTTAAAGCTTTTATTAACTTCTGCTCCAATCATCCAACCACCTAATTGGAGTTTACCTTTTGAGCTTATGTGTGATGCTTCTGATTATGCTGTTGGAGCCGTCTTAGGGCAACGATTGAAAAAAATACCTCATTTCATTTATTATGCTAGTAGGACTCTAAATGATGCTCAACTGAACTACTCTACTACTGAAAAAGAGTTGTTGGCAGTGGTATTTGCTCTAGACAAATTCAGGTCATATCTCATTGGATCGAAGGTTATAGTGTTTTCAGATCATGCAGCATTGAAATATCTTCTTTCTAAAAAAGATGCTAAACCTCGATTGATTCATTGGATTCTCTGGCTACAAGAATTTGACATTGAAATTCGGGATAAAAAGGGTTCCGAAAATGTGGTAGCCGACCATTTGTCTAGACTTGTCTTGGAGCCCACAGTGGATCTTGTGCCAATGAACGAGTCTTTCCCTGATGAACAACTTTTAGCTATTTCTCAATTACCTTGGTATGCTGACATCGTAAATTATCTTGTTACAAGTCAGATTCCTTCTCATTGGACTAAACAGGATAAATCCAAATTTCTTGCTGAGGTTAAACATTTCTTCTGGGATGATCCATACCTATTCAAACTCTGTCCTGACCAGGTCATTAGGAGATGTGTACCTGAGAGTGAGTTTCATAGTATAATCTCCTTTTGTCACGACCATGCATGTGGTGGTCATTCAAAGAAAACAGCTGCAAAAGTTTTATAAAGTGGATTTTATTGGCCTACACTTTTTCGAGACACACATGCCTTTTGTTCTACATGTGATCGATGCCAACGTATGGGTAATATTTTCCGTAGGAACATGATGCCACTTACCAATATTCTCATTATTGAGATATTTGATGTTTGGGGTATTAACTTCATGGTTCCGTTTCCCCCATCATTCGGTTATATGTATATCCTTGTGGCCGTCGATTATGTCTCTAAGTGGGTGGAAGCAGTGCCATGTAAAACGAATGATCACAAAGTTGTGGTCCGCTTCTTGAAAGAAAATATCTTTTCTCGTTTTGGTACTCCTCGGGAAATCATAAGTGATGGTGGTACTCATTTTTGCAATAAACCGTTTGAATCTTTAATGAAGAAATATTCCATCACCCATAAAGTTGCAACCCTATACCATCCACAAACAAGTGGTCAAGTAGAAGTTTCGAATCGGGAGATTAAACAAATTTTAGAGAAAACAGTTCGCCCTGATCGTAAGGATTGGTCGCAACGTTTGAATGATGCTCTTTGGGCGTATCGTACAGCATTCAAAACCCCGATTGGAATGTCTCCCTATAGGCTTGTCTTTGGGAAAGCATGTCACTTACCTGTGGAATTAGAACATCATGCATATTGGGCCATCAAAACCTTTAATTTTGATTTGAACAAGGCTGGATCGCACCGTAAACTTCAACTCAATGAGTTAGAAGAAATTCGAAATGAGGCATATGAGAATGCAAAAATTTATAAAGAACGAACGAAATTTTTTCATGACCAATCAATTCTTCGCAAGACATTTGAACTAGGTCAGAAAGTCTTATTGTATAATTCTAGGTTACGCCTCTTTCCTGGAAAACTACGTTCGCGATGGTATGGTCCTTATCAAGTAGTAACAGTGTTTCCTCATGGAGCAGTCGAGATTAAAAATCTTAAGGACGGAAATATTTTCAAAGTGAATGGTCAACGACTGAAACCTTATTTGGAGGATTTGGTTAATCAAGATGTTGAGGAAGTTAATTTGGATGACCCAGGTTTTCAAGATTGATTAATTCATGGTCTATTTTTGTCTGGCTGAAGACGTTAAACTTAGCGCTCCTGGGAGGCAACCCAGCTTTTCTTTTTATTTCTTTTTCCTAGTTAGTTATTTCAATGTTTGTGGGTAACATTGGTGTAAACCCTCACGAGACTACAACTCGTCGACTAGGGGTAACCTAGGGGTTTAAAGGCTTATTGCAACCGCTAAATGCAATCGAGAGTACCTGCGAAAATGGTATATGTAGGCTTTTCTTTTGTGATTTTATTTTTATTATTTTAGTTTTATTGATTTCTCTCTTGTGCTGACTCATTTTTACGTTGATATTTTGGGAAAGCCTCTTGATTCTCCGTCCAGGTACTATCTTTCCATCACTCATTTACTTTTGTTGTTCCATGTACATTGCATGCTTGTTTCTTTTACATTGAGGACAATGTAGATTTTAGGTTGGGGGTTAGGTAACCTAATCAGTATTTTCTTGGTCTTGAGAGCAAAAAGTGTGAAAAATTTTTAATAAATTTTTAATTTTTTTAAAATTTTCTAAAATTTCTTATGAATTTGAAGTGACTTTGAAGGATAGTTATGATTTTAAAATTAAAAGATACGTGATGTTGGTAATTTATGACTCTTGGATTCAGTCATATGTTAGATTTCACAGTTAAGTTTGAGTTGTTAACTCGTGATTAGAAGTTTTAAACATTGATTGAATCATGATCTCACAAGATACATCTCGCTTACACATTAAATGATTAACTTGGTAATCTCTAAGCATGAATGGAATCAGCCTGAAAAAAAATATATATATATTTTGTTCAGTAAAAGAAGAATTAAAAGGGTAAGTCGCATAATCTTTACCATAGGTTTGCTCCCTATAAGTGTAGATTCGATCCCCCATGGTTGATAGTTAGAAAAAAATATTAGGTGACAAGTTTTCACCATAGGTTTGCTCCCTATAGGTGAGGATTTGATTCCCCTCCTTGGCGTTACTGTTTATGAACAAAATCAAAGGCTGGTATAATGAAAAGTTAACCTGTCAGGCAAGTGTTAGTTTCAGTAGTCATGCATTCCGTTGTTAATTACCAATGATAACATAAATTTGACAATTGGATCTCTTAATGAATGTAAGACGAGATTACACTATACACTCATGGAACTCAATGTTTAGAATGTTCTAATTAATGGATTAATATTTTGAATTTGATTATGAAGTTTACCGTGAGCTTGATTCCTGGAGAAAGTTCCACACACCATACATGAATCTTAGAATTCTCACATCTTGACTATCTGTTCACAAGTTACTTGGGTATAAAGGAATTGTCATTTAGTTTTGAAATTATTTTTCGCATGTTTTGCTCGGGACTAACAAAATTCTGGTTGGGGGTTGTGATGAGGGTCAAATATTGCATATTAGACCCCGACTATTACCAGATTTTATCAACAAGATAATATTTAATGCCATATTTTAATTATATTTTCATTGCAGGATGAAATCAGGAACGTTGACTGAAAAAGGGATATTAAAAGTGTGTATTTGATGATCTGAAGTCACCAGAGCAAGGAAAGGACTCTAGAAGACCAATATTGATGGATTTACACGGCAGAGATCTGAGAAAATTAAGCCATTCGCGTTAAAGATGCGCAAAATTGGTCCAAGAATGCAAGATCACATGGTTCCCGCCATCCAATCAATTTGAAACTTCAAATATGGGATGAGGGCCATAAATTAACCGTACACGTAAAATTTCATCTATTGGATCACTATGGAAGTACCTCAACTGACATATCAGCCCATAAACCATTGATTCTGGGCCCACCTGATATCTGGAACTGCCTCAAAATTATTATTGACGGTTTAAATGAGATGAGAAATAATTTAGACGGTGAAAATTTTTGAAAATCATCACAGTGGACTCCACATGAATAAAATGTGCATAGTACACAAGTGCACTACACGTGCATGGAAAATGGCAGAGATCGGTTGACCGTCTCTGACCGAAAAAGAAAGAAAAAAAAATGAAAATTTCCGTTTTCGTCAGCCAACGCATGTACGCTGGCCCTTTTTACGGTCGATAGTGGACCCCACACATGCCCCGTACGGATAATCCGTACCATCCATCTTGTAGAGGGCTTCGAGAGCTACAAAACCATGCTGACCTTTTGTACCCATGCGCACACACGTGTGAGATACAGAGGCCACAAAAGGGCTGCCTTGTAGCGTTCAAATTTGATCTTTTAGTTATTTCTTCTCTGAGACACGTCAATGGACGTTCAAAACTACCTATTCTTGACTGAAATTTCGTCCTGAATCCAATGGATGAGGTGAATTTTCCAGAAAATGCTTCTGTGGGGCCCACCGATCACAACAGCGAAATGGTGCGAAAGGTTTCGCACATCCGCAAAAACTGACTTTTCCAGACGGTTTTGGCCCACAATCTTTGATCATATGGCAGATCTGAACTGTCTATCATGTAGAGGACCCAAGAAAGTCCTAAGGGACGGTGTTTCTTTGAAATTTGAGTAAGGAAAGTGACGTGTTTCGAGGCACTAAACTTCGCTGAGAAAAAGCTTTAGTTGGGCATGCATAGCTTTCCAAATCCGATTCAAATCCGATTTTCACCACTCCAGCAGCTATATAAGAATATTTTGGACATGGGGAGTAGGGATTGAGACCTTGGAAAAGAAGATTCAGAGCTAGGAAGGAAGATCCAGAGCCAGGAAGGAAGATCCAGAGCCAGGGGAGAGCAGACTAGAAGAAGAAAGAGGAAAGAAAAAGAAAGAGAAGAAAGAGAGAGGAAGGAAGAAGGGATGTTTTTCATGCTTCAATCTTATTTTTCTTTCTTTCTCATTAACATTATGAATTGCTAATCTCTTAACTAGGGCTGAGATGAAGCTCCTAATTTGAATAATGCTTGTTATGTGTTGATTTTATTTGGTTTAGATTGATTTGTTTCTTTCGCTAGTGTGCTTAACTGTAATTTCCATATTCATCCATTCTATGAGCTCGACCAAAGTATAGACATGGATGTTGTTTGGAATCTTAACTAGGTGCTTGTGTCTGAACATGAACAGGTTTCCTATAGAGAAAGAAACAGGATTTACATCTCTCCATGCCTGACCATGGATGGAAAGATGTGATCCATATGCTTTAAAAGATTATACATTCTGTGTGCCCAACCAAGGACATAGGATGTGCTTTGTTTATTAAATTTATATCAATCTGAATTAGGGTGAATCAACAGGTAAAACAAGGGTTATGATAATTAGGAGTGGATTCGACAGTCCTAGTCTTCTCCTCGATTGAATTTTCCTCATTATTGTTCGTAATTATTTTCCATAGATTTATGCTAGTTTACTTAATAGTTTGTTAAACCATTTGTTGGATTAGTTAAGAAGAGTCTTAAATTTTGAATTGCGACAACCAGTCCTCGTGGGAACGATCTCGTAATACGTACCATATTTACATCTGATTCGTATACTTGCGAGTTAAAATCATTTAAATAAAATTGGTTTAAATTAAAACACCAGGAGTAGTTATTCCCCAAGGAATACGGTGATCAACCTTATCATGTCCCTACTTGTGCCAGATGGCCAGGATTAGACCTACAAAATAGGTCCGAGGGTTGATGTAGTGATCATGTAAACTGAAAACCGTGAAGTGTAGTGCTCACATGGGTGTGTGTATAAGGAATCCAACCCATCCAAAAGAATCACCATCATATGTGCCACCACTTGAATTTGGCGGATTTTGGGAGGCTGTCCATTGTTTTTATGGTGTCGCCTCTCTGATGATTGAATAGGCACACGTTTTGAGTCATCATATCATCATTGTGGGGGCTCACTTAATGGTTGGGTTGAATAGAATACATACAACACGGTGGCGTCTAAACAAGCAATTGAGTAACTTCTCTATGCAGTGAATAATTTTCATATTAGTGAAAGAGAAAAAGAAGAGTTTCACATGTAGTTTTAAGTAATTGCTCTACCCAATTGAATAACTTTTACATGTAGTTGAATAGTGCAACATTTGCATGCAGTGTACAATTGGGGACGAGGGACCCACACTCGGCATGACCCAATTAAGAATCAGGTCTAGATTTTGGACCGAGATCCAACCCATTATAACTCGCGGTAGGTGTGGATCGGGCTCAAAGTAAAAAAATTACAAGCCTATAAATTTAATGAATAGGGTCTGGATCAGTGTTAAGTGGGCATAGAAATTATAAATGATTTTTTTTTTTTTTTTTAAAACCAAATTATAATTGAATTTTCACATATAATTTTGCATATCATTCAATTAGTGATGACTATCAATTTAATTTAATGGTAACAAATAAAAGGACGTTGTCCATATTCAATAAGTAAAATCAAATGATTAGGATAGTTCAATTATTGTTGAATAACTTCTCTACGCATTTGAATAACTTTTACTAGTAGCTGAATAGTGCAGCATTTGCAGTGTGCAACTGGGGATGGGGGGCCGACAGTGGGACCAGCCCAATTAAGAATCTGGTCTGAATTTTAGACTGAGATCCAACCCATTATAATTCATGGTAGGTGTGGGTCGGGTTCAAAGTCAAAAAATTATAAACCTATAAATTTAATGACTCAGGTTTGGATCAGTTCAAAGTGGGGTATAGAAATTATAATTGATTTTTTTTAATTTTTTTGAAACTGAATTGTAATTGAATTTTCACAAAAAATGATTTTCCATAACATTTAATTAGTAATGTCTATCAATTTTGATGATAACAAATAAAATAACTAATGGTTCATATTCAACACATTTAAAATCAAATGCTTAGGATGGTTTAGTTATTGTGATTTTTTTAGTATATTCTCCATCAACAATAGGGGCCATAATCTGGACGGTTGGCATTGTCACAAGTAATAGATGAGTACCTATAGTTTAGATAAAGGTGACAAAAGAATTGCCATAGTCTAGCTCAAAAGAAGACAAAAAACCCACATGATCAACTTTTTCTTTTCTTAGGTCTAGTTTGGGTTATGTGTCAGTTTGAGGTCAGTTTTAGCATACTCAAATCTGACCCATTTAAAAACTAGGTTCATGTTAAGCCAAGTGGAGTTGATTTTGAGAGGGCTGAGACCTGACTAATTTAGACTCGTCCCAGGGTCTAAATTTTGGACCCATACCAACTGATTGTTGAATCAGAGTTAGTGAGCTATTTGCATCCCTAACAGTAAGAGACACCGTGCACACCAACTCTCTGTACCCTTGGATGCATTGAAGTCATGGCCTTTATTTTACATATACGTGCTTAGTTGAGAGGGTGACATCTCATGGTACCGGTGTGGTGGGACCGGGCTTTTATGGGGGCTCGCATCTGGTGGTCTCCTCCATCCATCATGTTATGTTCACTGTAGACCCAAAGGCTGAACGAAGACTCAGGTGGGCCCATCATAGGGAACAATATCAAATCAACCCTCTAACGTCTAAAATCATATGGTGCAGCTCACTGGAGTTTGGAATGGCCTATTTTTTTGTGTCCCATTATCCTGGCAGGTCGTGTCTGATGAATGGCTAATTGGATGATATATACAAAACATAGTGGGCCACAGATACTTCCTGGGAAGTCTTATCGGTTAATTTCCCCTTCTAACTATTCACTACAGTGTGGTCCACCTGAATCTCCGTTTGGGCCGAATTTTGATCTCATAGCCTAACATCCAATGGCAACCCAAATAAACAGGGTGGATCTGGTGAACATGCGATACAGGGAAGGTTGTGAAGCGATGATGAGAAAGACCATTGTCTTCCTCAAGTGAATAAGATATTGAAACACAGGGTGTAATAACTCTGGAATCCACCCGGATTAAAGAAAATTCAAAATTGCTTTATTGAAATCTGTCTCTCTCAGGTAAGATTACAAAGTTTTAAATAATAAAACAAAACTTTAATTAAGAATCATAATGCAAATAAATTAAAATTTTACTTAAATATTATAATTTACTAAAAATAAAAATTTCTAAATCTAACCAGACAGGACGATTCTTGGCATGATAATAACCAAATTCTAAGAAGACAGTAAATACTAAAACGCTAAGAATAAAAAAGTTATATCCAACCTAAAACTTGTTAAAAGTAGTGTATTTTTTAAAAAATAGAAGCCTTAACTTTAATTAAGAATCATAACGCAAATAAATTGAAATTTTGCTAAATAGTATAATTTACTAAAAATAAAAATTTCTAATCTAACTAGACAGGATTATTCTTGGCATGATAAGAACCAAATTCTAAGAAGACAGTAAATAATAAAACTCTAATAATAAAAAAGTAATATTCAACTTAAAACATACTAAAAATAGTATGTTTTTTGAAAAATAGAAGACTTAAGTAGGAATGAGTTGTTTTCTCATGAAATGGAGCAACATGACACACTTATTGGTGTCAGTTGGCTCCAGAGAAAAATTTCAATCGAAATTCATAGGTTGTGCGTCCCATAACTCATTTCAGATCAAAAGTTACGGTTGATTTACAATATGTGCTTTGAATGACAATTTATCTCAATCCGAAATGAATTTCTCAGATTCAGACACGCCTGCCCAGTTACATCATGCCCCACATAAAACTGAGCTCAAATTTGAAGGATTACGTCCGCTTCCTTCTGGCTAGGACGTGAATGGGTCTGCAGCCCGCTCTACATTAACACATCACGTTGACTTGTAATTTTTGAGTACCAGTGCCATGTGAATGGCCTAACCCTATGTATAAATGGAAGTAAAAATTCTATTCGAATGGATGTCCGGTCAACCCAGAAACTGGACCGGGTTTTCATTTGACTCGGCTTGACACTTACTATATTTATTTTAAAACTATTTACACTAATGGTATTCAAATCATTTTTACTCTAAGCAAGAAATAGAAATAATATTACAAGAGTCGATTGCCATGCTTGTTGGTTGAAAGCATAGTTCAAAGACCCCAAAACTCGACTGGACTGATGTTCAACCGGGTTAGATTGACTCAGAGAGTTGACTGGAATCGACTTGATATTAATAATTAATTATGGTACTAAACATAAATGGTTTGTAATAATTAATTATTTATTTTTAATAATTATTATTATTTATTTTACATCGGTTTTAAGTAACAAAAAATATCAAAACAAGCAACTACTCAACGTGTGGGGCATAGCTCAAGGTTCTTTTTCTCACTTTTGTTTTGGTTAGCTTGTTAGTACACCCCACTGTCAATTCACAGTTAGCCACCCCCACTAGGGAATCGATACCAATACCCACCCCTACGGAATCGATACCAAGCAACTACTCAAAGTGTGGCGCATTGCTCAAGGTTCTTCTTCTCACTTCTTCTGTTTTTTTTTTTTTTTGGTTAGCTTGTTAGTACACTCTACTTTCAGTTCATAGTTAGCCACCCCCACTAGGGAACCGATTCCAAGACCCCAGTGTCGAAACGAGGTATCCTTCACTCAGTATACTAGTTGAGCTATGGATCAAGGTGTGGATCTTCTTCTCACTTGCTACAGGTTCTGGGTTCTGACTCTCATTGGCCTCTCATTGGGTCTCTACAAGTCGGACCTGGATTAGGGTACTGCTCCAGCTCTGTGTCGATATCAGCACATGCACGATGTGGTAGGATTCGATTGGAAGCATAGGTTACTGTTAGCAATAGATTATGCTTAGGTTAATGTCAGTAATAGATTGTACGCATAACATATTTGAAAGTTGTTCGGTTAATGATTAATTGCATATTTGACTAGACTTTTTTTTTTAACACACGCACACACCCCCACACACGCACACCCCACACATGCACACCGTGGGATTTCACCACCATGGGTACTCGAACCCTTGACCCGATGTTGAAACTCCAAGGAGTCTACCACCCGGGTAAGAGTAAGGACCCTATTTGACTGGACCTTATCTTTGATGATAACCAATTAAATTCCACCACATAAGTATGCATGTGTCAACATAGTGTGCAGTACCCAATCATCATCTTCTGAGCCCTGCCATTTTTGTTCCTCTAGTCACAAGTCGCATAGAGTTTACGAGCTAACTCAACCAAGTTTTGACTGAGTCAATGAGTTTTATAACTAGGGGCGTACATCAAGTCGAACCACCTTAGCTTGACTTGGCTTGGTCACCGGGTACACCTAGCTCGAACTCGGCTCGACTTGGCTTGGTGACCGAGCCAGCATCTCCAGCTTGATTCGGCTCGATGACCGAGCTAGCATTTTTAGCTCGACTCGACTCGGTCAGTAGAGAGAGAGAGAGAGAGAGAGAGAGAGAGAGAGAGAGAGAGAGTTAGGGTCATTGCTAATCAGGCAAGACAATTGGATGAGCAAAGATAGAGGAAGTTGGTCGGCGGGTCGCTGCGGGTTGAGCGGGTTCTTTTTTCAAACAAATGGGGGAAATGGAAAGGGGTAGACGATAGGGTTTTTTTAACTTTTTATACTACCTGACCGAGTCGAGCCGGGTTCAAGCTACATATCGAATTGAGTCGAGTTGAGTTGGGGCCAACTCGAACTCATTTTCGAGCTCTAAAATCCGACTTTACTCGGATCAAGCTTAGCTTTGAACCGAGTCAATTCGAGCTTTTTCGAGCCGAGTTGAGCGAGTTGACCAAGCATGCTCGGTTCGCGTACACCCCTATTTATAACAATGGCATGAATCCAAATCCTCGGCTTGTTTGGAAACTCCTATTGCACTTATGTATTAAATGCAGTCTGTAATGATGCTGCCCAATCTCACGCGGGGATGGACGTGGGGGAGATCACCGTCTTCCTCAAGGGAATAATTACTCCAAATTCATAGAGCTTCTCTGGACTCATCATAGAGATTTCTCAAATCGCTAAGGAAAATAGGAAAACAGAAATAAATTCTAAGAAATTTGAAAATTAATTGATTGATGATCAAGAATAAACTTTAGTGATGCCATGCCAAATCTAGGAAGAATTTTCAGAATCAAACTCCCTAAAATTCATGACTTACTATAAATAGTAAACTTACTATTTCGTAGACGGTCATGATTCCTACTAGACTTCATGGTTTTCGACAAAAACATAATAAGTGTCCAATTTAGCCTAACCACATTATTCTCCTAAAATTTCTAAGCTCTTTTTCATGTTGGGTATGACTCCTAAAGCTCAAAGTATCAAGAGTTATGATCAAACTAAAAGTTACTATAATTAGTAAAAATAAAATTTAAAAGGATTTTCGACTGTCGATCTAATATAATCTTACAAATTCGGCATGGGAAACCTAACATAACAGGGTTGGGTGGCTAAAGTAGCTTCTCCTACCTGCAAAATCATATATGGTATGTCAAATAACTCATTTTGATATGCGAGATATGTTGTTTTAAGGTTCTGATGGTTCAGATCACTCTCACCTCGATCGGCCCTTCTCTGGTCCATCCTGGATATGAAAGTGTCCACAACCTGCTCTAAATCATTCTCCTCAATTTCAAAAGAACCCGTCCTACTTTAGTTCATGATAATCGGTCAAGTCTGCAATGTTGAAAGTATGTGAGATCTCCATGTCATTCGAAAGATCAACAACGTGAGTGTTGTCATTGATATTTGTCATTCGAGGCATGTAACTTGGCTTGCACCTCCGCATAAATGCCTACCATTCGGTTCGTCGTAGTTTCTGCTACAATGTTAATGCCTATAAGCATGGGAAAATGGACCAAGTTAAGTATGTGGCAAGGCACTCGATCATAAATAATCTTGAACAAAGACTTCCCTATCGAGCGATTCACCTTGTTGTTGAATGCAAAATCTTCTTGAGATAAGGCCAAATCCCGTTGCTTCAGTTTTTTATCTGAAATACACCGAAAGAGGTTTCCTAATGTGCAATTCATAACTTCAGTCTGCCCATCGGTCTGTGGGTGGTAGGTACTGCTGAAATGAATTTATGTACCAAACTGACTCCACAAAGTCCGCTAAAAGTGGCCAATGAACTTTGTGTCACGGTTAGAAGTACTGGTCTTTGAACCCTGTTTAGCCGTACAACCGCTCTGAAGAATACGTTCGCTGTGTGTGTTTCTTTGAGAGTCTTCTTACATGGGATAAAGTGCGTCATATTTGAGAAACGATTTACCACCACGAACACTAAATCCATGCCGCTTTGTGTTCGAGGGAGACGCACGAAGTGTATAGATAAATCCTCTTAAGGGCCATCAGGCACAGGTAATGGAGTGTAGAGGCCCATATTCTGAGACTGCCACTTGAAGGTTTGACAAACATGATAGCACTACACTGCTTGTCCCACATCATGTACCAATTATGGCCAGTAATACTGCTCTTCCATAAGAGCTCATGTCTTGTCTCACCTAAGGATTCAACCAAGGCCACCTCCATGTAGCTCTTGAATAATCTTTTCTCTTAGAGAACTTTGGGGGATACACAATCGATTTTCTTCAAAGAAGAAACCATCTTGCTTATGTAGGTAACCGAGATAACCCTCTTGACACCTCATCTATGCATATTTGAAGTCCTCTTCCTCAGCATACAACTCCTTGAGATAGTCGAAGCCGATCACCTCATTGCTCATCGTAACAAATAGTGATGCATTTTGGCTAAGTGCATCAGCTACATTGTTTTACTGCCCTGACTTGTGCTTTAGAACGAACGTGAATTCCTGTAAAAATGCAACCTATTTAGCATGCACACGATTCATGTTAGCCTGACTATTAATGAATTTGAGAGCTTGATGGTTTGTGTAAAGAATGAACTCCCTTTGAATTAAGTAAAGTCGCCATTGTTGCAGTGCCTGGACTACTGAGTACAATTTGAGCTAATATGTCGATCACTTCTTTGGGGCTTCGCTGAGCTTCTCGATATAGAAGGCTACCGGCCTACCTTCTTGTGATAAGACTCCTCCAATTCTGACATATGAGGTGTCACACTCAACCTCAAACAACTTGTTGAAACTAGGAAGAACCAAGACTTGTGTTATAAACAACCAATGCTTGATTTCAGCAAAGCTCTTGTCAGCTTCATCGGTCCATTGAAACGACCCTTTTTTTCATGTAATCTGTAATAGGTGCGACTATCGTGTTGAAATTTCACACGAATCGACGATAGAAGGTCGTCAACCCATGGAAACTCCTCACTGCAAGAATGTTCATTGGGATCGGCCATTCCCTAATGGCCCGCACCTTTTCATCATTCACACGGATTCTTGTGGATGTCACAACAAATCCTAAGTACAACATGTTATCCATTAAAAAACTGCGCTTTTTCCAGTTGAGGTAAGTTTGTTAACTTGCAGGACTTGTATCACCTGCCTGAGATGTTCCATACGCTCCATCTTATCCTATCATATATCAGGATGTCATCAAAATATACTACCACAAGCTAGCTAATGAACAACTTCAACACTTGATTCATCAGATGCATAAAAGTGTTTGGTATGTTTGAAAGACTAAATGGCATGACCAGCCACTCACACAACCATTCCTTGGTCTTAAATGTCATTTTCTACTCATCATCGAGCCAGATATAAATCTGTTGGTACCTACTTCTCATATTTAATTTAGAGAACACATTAACACCTTTTAACATATGAGCATGTCGTCCAGTCATGGTATTGAGAACCGATATTTGATGGTTATCTTGTTAATTACCCGGTTAGTGACATACATGCGCCAGCTTCCATCTTTCTTAGGCCTTTACAACTCTAGTACAACACATGGGCTCATGCTCTCTCTCAAAAGACCCTTACGGATTAATTCCTCCACTTACCCTTGAAGTATCTCACACTCTTTTAAACTCATCCGATAGTGAGGGCGGTTGGGCAGGTTAACTCCAAGGACGAGGTTTATGTGATATTGGATATCCTGTATGGGGGAAATCCATCGGGTAACTTTTCGAGTCAGATTTTCTTGAATTCATTTAGTAGTGGCCTTAAACTTGGAAAAATGTTTAAGAGCTCCAATTCCTCACCCTTTACCACTATGGAATATAGCTCGCCGATTTCTTTAGATTCATCAATGAAATATCAAATGGTCAGGAGGGAACTCTCCTCGACTTTAGAAGCTTCTTGCTGGTTCTCTAGTGCCATAGGGGTAAGGACCATCTTTCGACCATCCTTGATGAAGATATAAACATTGTCTCATCCTCGATGGGTTGTATCACGGTTCGACTATCATGGTCGACCGAGTAACATATGACATGCATCCATGTCGACTATGTCACAAAGTACTTGATCCTTATAGTTTTTACCAATTGAAAATGAGATGGTGCATTGTTCGGTTGCTGATTGTTCACCAGTCAATCGAGTAAGGGGAATGATGTTTTGTCATAGGTAGCAACAACTTGTCGACCATCACTTTTGAGACAATGTTCTCACTACTACTAATGTTTATGATTACATCATAGACCTTACCATTGACGGTACATCACTTATGGAATATATTGTGCCACTGTGGATGCACTCCTTCCATGGAGTATACAATAATCGCCTCACGATCAAGGATTCACTATGATCCTCCGCCATCCAGTCTTCATTACAAAATCCTTCCTTAATGGCTTGTTCATCTTCATTAAAGCCAAGGTCTTCTTCTACTGCATCACCTTCAGTGGCTCCTTCGTTAATGGTTAAGTGAGTTGTGAGGTGTTGAGGATAGGTGTTTGATAAGTGGATTGATTTTTCACAGTGGTAATAGGTATTCGGCTTGGTCGACCGTAAGAATTTTGAATCTTACTTGGGTTTGCTATTGTGGGTGCTACATGTTAAGACCTAAATGGGTTGCTCCCCATATAACGATTTATGATTGTAGGATGTTGAGGATGTCCTCTTACTGGTTCTTTTCCTCGTGCCAGCATTGAATCCTGTATGAGACCCATCATGGGGGGCCGAGTTGAAGGATAAGGCCGAGTAGGGACTCTTGTAAGCTATGTTTCTGCCTTACCTGCCAACTGAACCACTTTATCCACGGTCCCGAACGTGTACATCTAAACTCGGTCCTTAATCGTCGATCGTAATCCACTTATGAATTATGCTACTTTCTACGATTCGATTTCTGATAGGTCATTACGCGTTGTCAACCTCTAGAATTCTTCGGTGTAATATGTGACAGTTCAATTCTGCGGTCGGCAATTTTGATATTATTAGAATAATACATGATCGTAATCATTAGGTAGGAATTGTGATCGAAGAAGCCATTTTATTCGTGGCCTGGATTGGTTGGGCCCCTTATTCTTACTGGCACGTGAGAGTTGTAATTGCTCCCACTATGTAGAAGTACCAAATTTTAATTTGAATGCTACTAATTTCACCTTTGAATGATTCGGTATGTCCATGTAATTAAAATATCATTTTACTTCAGCTAGCCAGTCGAGGAAATCTTATATACGTAATACGCCATTAAAATTAGGAAGTTCGGCCATACCTTGATAGTCTCTTTCAACACCATTTATACGATTGCCTCGATGAATTGGTCGTCGAGCAAAGCCGTCATCGAGGTCCTCGTCGTTAGAACTTGAATCATCTGGGGTAGCCCTACAATTCACCGCTGGTAGTGCTTTATGGAAATCGGGGTTGTGTTGTACAACAACCGTAGATGGTTGAGTATCGCCTTGGGCTTGGGGTGGAATTAACGTATTCGCAAGACAGTCGAGGGTTGTCTGCAACCCTTACATGGTCAACTAATTCTGCTGGTAAAAATTTTCCATTCTTTCCAAGCAATAATTCATCCCTAGATCATCGTCCACATGATTTTGGTCCATACCTTTGTTATTTGCCATTGGTTCGCGGAGAGTCCTTGCTCTGATGCCAATTAACGTAGGGATGGGCATGATGAAGTCAAGAATCGTCTTCTTTTGGAGATAATTACTCTGAATCCACAGAGCTTCTCTAGACTCCTCAAATCCACGATGAGAGATAAATATAGAAATAAATTCTAATAAAATTTGAAATAAATCGATTCTTAATAAAAAAATGAGTTTACAAACCCTTAAATAGTGATATGAACCATAGGAAGAAGTTTCAAAAACAAACTATAACTCAAACCCCCTAAAATCATGACTTACTATAAATAGTAAACTTACTATTTATAGACGGACATGATTTCCACTGGACCACTTGGTTTTCGGCCAAAAATAGTAAGTGTCCTATTTAGCTTAACCATTTTATTCTCCTAAATTTTCTAAGAACTTTTCATGCTGGACACAACTCTTAAAGCTCAATGGATTAAAAGTTATGATCAAACTAAAACTTAGTATACATGATAAAAATGAAAATAAAATGGATTTTCAACTGCCAATCTGATGGAATCTCAAAATTTCGGTCTAGGAAACCCGAGATAGTAGGTTGTGTGGGTAAAGTACCTTCTTCTACCCCAAAATCATATATGGTACATTAAATAACTCATTCTGGTTTGTGAGATACGCCTGTTTTAAGGTTTTGACGGTTTGGATCACTTCCGCCTCCGATCGGGCCTTCTCTACTCCATCCTAGACATGAAAATGTCTGCAACCTTCTCTACATCAATACCTCACCTAAGGGTAAGAATTTTCTCTTATTTGGCTAGAGTATATATTGTAATGAGTTTATTATAATTATTCTATCAAATATTACACATACACATGCAAATTTAAGATATGAAAGCCGATTTGGTTAATCAAATCTAAATCTTATGAAAATATTGAAGAATTCCAATGCCCTCCAAATACAAGCTTCCAAGAGGAAGATTTAGATTCCAGTATATTTCAACCAAACATAAATGAGGATTTGAAATCACCTTAATTCCAATGTAATTGAAATATTTGGATTCCAATACATTTCAAATCTAAGCTCTCAAACAAGCTTTAATTGAAATGTATTGAAATTCTTTAATATATTGAATGAATCTGAATTTGATTGACTAATATCCCAAATTAGTATACATATGTAATACTTGACAAAACGATTATTATAGGCCTATCAAAATATCTATTTTAGCAAAAAACAATGAAATTCTGAACCTTGGGTGGGCCACGAATGAGCAACTCACTAACCTTTTTTAAAATTGAATTTAGATGGACAATATTTAGAAGATTCAGATCATTCCTCTGATGTGATTTTAGTGTTAAAACCTACAATTGGACTATTTTGGATTATCCTTAGTATGCCACGTCACAATGGGTTAGTGGCCTTCTTGTAAAATATTCAAATGACCCAAAAATCAAGTTAATCCGACTTACCAAGTGAGGCACATTATCAAAAATTATGAACAACCACCCAAAAAACTCCACATTCACAGGAGGCATCATTGTTTTTTGGGCATCTCATTTTCATGGTGGGACAGCTTTGTCCAGGTAAGTGAGATGCATGCAAACATCATGGTAGGCTGCACACGCCAATTAGTTAGACATACAATTAGTCGTGTGTGGCAAAGTAATAGCTTAATGACATCTTTGCCAAGCGTTCTCTTTGGCCTTTAGAAAGGGAGCAAAAATGATATTTAACTCTAATTACACTCTAATCACATAGACATACAATTAGTCGTGTGTGGCAAAGTAATAGCTTAATGACATCTTTGCCAAGCGTTCTCTTTGGCCTTTAGAAAGGGAGCAAAAAGATATTTAATTCTAATTATACTCTAATCACAGCAAAAATATGAAATTTCAGAACACAAAAATTGTGAGTGTGGATCCTTTGCCTCCTGGAGGCAAGAACTCCCTGCCTCTAGCATTTTCATTGGTCAACGTCACTATAAGTGCCACGTCATCAGATTTTTTAAATATATTAAAAAAGTACATTTAATAAGAAATATAACGGAGGCGTTAAACGGAAGCGGTTTGCGTGCTAAGTAAATCAGTATGGTAAGCGTACTGAGTAAGGTCTGTGGAGCCCACTGTGCATTGTATCAACTCCATCCATCTTTTGTATCATCTAATTTTAGGGTTTTACAATAAAAATTAATCATATCCAATGATCAAGTGGACCACACCACCTGAATCAGTGTGAATTGAATTCTATTGTTGAAAAGTTGTTGGGGGCCCACAGAAGTTTTATATCAAGATGATATTTGTTTTTTCCATTCATCCATGTCGTTGTGATCTTATGAACAGTTTGGATGAAAAATAAACATCATTAGGGGCTTAGAAACATTTCAATGGTGAAAATCAATACTTCCACTCTTTCCTTTGGAATGGTCAACTTGAGCTTTTGATATACTTTAGTTTTGGGCTCAACCCCTAAAATGATTTGAAAAAACGGATGGACGGCGTGGATAAACCATATGAATTCATAGTGGGCCCAACAGAGTTTACTCAGTACGATAAGACTCAGTACGCAATCCAATTTCACATGTCTAACAGGGATGCAGATTTCCTTCCAATGCCTTTTGCAGTTAGATCCTCTGCAAGGATTCTGAATGGGCCCACAATGATGTTTGTGATAAATCTAACCTGTTTATCCATTTTTAGATATCATTTTAGGACATAATACCAAAACTAAGGTGTATACAAAACTCAATTGGGCCACACGAGAGGAAACAATGGGGATTTAGTATCCACCGTTGAAATATTTATATGGCCACAAAAGTTTTGCATCGGTCTAATATTTGGTGTTTTCACTTCATCCTAGTAAAAATGACCTTATAAATAGTTTGGATGGCATATAATCATCAAGACGCCTAGGAAGGTTTCAACTGTAGGAATTTCTTTCTCCACTGTTTCATCATGTATGACCCAGTTAAGTTTTTGACCATCCTAATTTTTGGTTACATGTCTTAAAATGAGCTCTAAAAATGGATGAATGGATTGGAATTCTTATGAACATCATGGTGGACCCCACCATACATCCTAGTGTTGGAACTTCATGCAAAAGGCTTTCCCTTTATATGGGTCCCACTGTGATGTGTGTTTTGTATCCACACCGTCCATCCATTTGGAGAGATCATTTTAAGGCATTAGCCAAAGAATGAATTAGATCCAAAACTTGAGTGGACCCCACCACAGAAAATGGTGGAGAGTTATGCCCACCATTTATTACGACTGAATCCAATCCAAACCTCGTCACTTTGTCTACTGAACCCCGTCACTTTGTACTGCAACCCTATCACTTCATCTACTGAACCCTGTCACTTTGTACTGCAACATCATCACATTGTTTACTATACCCTGTCACTTTGTGCTACAACCTCGTCACTTTGTCTACTTTATCCCGTCACTTTGTGCTGCAACCTCATCACTTTGTCTAGTGAACCCCGTCACTTTGTACCGTAAACTCATCACTTTGTCTACTGAACCCCGTCACTTTGTAATACAACCCCATCACTTTGTTTACTATACCCCATCACTTTGTACTGCAACCTTGTCACTTTGTCTACTGAACCCCGTCACTTTGTACTGCAACCCCGTTACTTTGTTTACTGAACCCCCTCACTTTATACTATAACCCCGTCACTTTGTCTACTGAACTCCTTCACTTTGTATTGCAACATCATCACTTTGTCTACTAAAATTATATGTAAAAATTGATTAACGGAATGGATAAAACACATACATCATGGTGGGGCCCACAGAGTACCGACCACCACCACCATCGGGCTAGTGGTAGGGGGTAGCCAATCCACTTTCATTTTCATTTGGGATTAAGTGCCACATTGAGTAGTGAGACTCGCTATTGAAGTGTTGTTAACTATTTATATGGGTCCCACTATGATGTACGTTTTGTATCCACACCATCCATTCATTTGGAGAGATCATTTTAGGGCATGAGCCAAAGAATGAATTAGATCCAAAATTTGAGTGTACCCCACCACAGAAAACAGTGGAGAGATTACGCCCACTATTTATTACGACCGAATCCAATCCAAAACTTATCACTTTATCTACTGAACCCTATCACTTTGTACTACAACCTTGTCACTTTGTACTGCAACCTCGTCACTTTGTGTACTGAACCCCGTCACTTTTTGAGTGTCCACCATTAAAGTGATGAGGTTGTAGTACAAAGTGATGGGATTCAGTAGACAAAGTGACGAAGTTGCAGTATAAAGTGACGGGGTACAGTAGAAAAAGTGACGAGGTTGCAGCATAAAGTGATGATGTACAATTGACAAAGTGACGGGGTTGCAGCACAAAGTGATGAGGTACAGTAGACAAAGTGATAATGTTACAGTACAAAGTCATGGGGTTGAGTAGACAAAGTGACGGGGTTGTAACACAAAGTGACAGGATTCAGTAGATAAAGTGACGAAGTTGCAGTACAAAGTGACGAGGTTCAGTAGACAAAGTGACGAGGTTTGGATTGAATTCAGTCGTAATAAATGGTGGCGTGACTCTCTCCACTATTTTCCGTGGTGGGGTCTATTCGAGTTTTGGATCTGATTCATTCTTTGGCTTATGCCCTAAAATGATCTCTCCAAATGGATGGACGGTGTAGATACAAAACATACATCATAGTGGGACCCATATAAATAGGTGACATCACTTTAGTAGCGAGTCTCATTGCTTAATATGACATTGAATCCCAAATGGAAATGAAAGCGGATTGGATACTCCTCCCACCGCCAGCCCGGTGGTGGTGGTGGTCAATACGTTATGGGCCTCACCATGATGTATGTGTTTCATCCATTCCATTAATCTATTTTTACATATAATTTTAGGGGTTGATCCCAAAAATGAGAGGGATATAAATCTCATATGGACCACACCACAAGAAAACAATGGTGAATGGATATCCATCATTAAAGTCCTCTTAAGGCCCACCATGCTGTTTATTTGACATCCAATCTGTTAGTTTGGTCATAAAGACCCAGATGAAGGGAAAAAACAAAGATCAACTTGATCCAAAACTTTTATGGCCCCCAAAAAGTTTTTAATGGTCAACATTCATTCAACACTGTTTCATGTAATGTGGTCCACTTGAGATTGGGTTATACCTCATTTTTGGTCTTAGACCAAAAAATGATCTAGAAAAATAAATGGACGGCATGGATGAAACACTTACATCATGGTGGGCCCACATAGCACCGAGTGATAGGGGAGTAGCCAGTCCATTTCTAATATAAACCGTGGACGCGGATTCACCGGGGAAAACCTTTTACATGAAGTTCTAGCACTGGAATGTATGGTGGGGTCCACCATGATGTTTATAAGAATTCCAATCCATTCATCCATTTTTAGAGCTCATTTTAAGACATGTAACCAAAAATTAGGATGATCAAAAACTTAACTGGGCCATACAAGATGAAACAGTGGAGAAAGAAATTCCTACAGTTGAAACCTTCCTAAGCGTCTTGATGTTTATATGCCATCCAAACTGTTCATAAGGTCATTTTTACTAGGATGAAGTGAAAACACCAAAATATTAGACTGATGCAAAACTTTTGTGGCCATATAAATATTTCAACGGTGGACACTAAATCCCCACTGTTTCCTCTCTTGTGGCCCATTTGAGTTTTGTATACACTTAGTTTTGGTATTATGTCCTAAAATGATATCTAAAAATGGATGAACAACTTGGATTTATCACAAACGTCGTAGTGGACCCATACGAAATCCTTGTGCAAGATCTTACCGCTAGAGCTGGGCATCGGTCCGGATCGGACTGGATTGGGTACAACTCGACCCGATCCGAAGTCTCTTTGTCTTGACCAGAACTCGATCCGATTCGGAACTGAGTACGGGTCACCTGACTCGGACCGATCCGATACTTGGTTGGCTTGACCCAAACTGAGTCCGAATCGGTCAAGGAAATTGAGTTGGATCGGATTTGGTTGAATTTGGATCGTATAAATTTAATCTGACTATTTTATGTGGTGTGGTCTATTTCAGCCTTTATTATACCTCTTTTTTGTGTTCAAGGCTTAAAATGATATGTCAAACTGGATAAACGACTTAGATAAAACATATACATCAAGGGGAGCCCCACATGACTCTGAAGTAACTACCCATCTATGTATCCTTACTTTCATAGGATATATATTATATATTTTAGACGTGCATTGCACGAAAGTGCCGTGACGTTTCCCAACATTTCATGCAAGTGTTGTACTTGCTGTGTTGATGTTAACATGTTTTGTGGGTATGATCATAAGGTATGTGTTATATTCAAACCGTCCATCCATTTGGCAAGCTCGTATTAAAGCTTGAGATGAAAAATAAGACAAATCTAACTATCAAGTGGACCACATGAGATGTTTAACGGTGAAAATCATTCACTGCTACTATTTGTAGTGTGGTCGAGATGATCTTTGGATGTTATTCATTTTTTGGATAATATTTTACAATGATATCTAAAAATATATGAACAGTGTAGATATAATAAATACATCATTGTAGGGCCCATATAACTTTGATCTCCTTTAAACCGTTCGTACAACTCGGAGCTCGAGGAGGGTCATCGCATGCCACGTACCTAGCTAGCTACCATAGCTATGGAAGCCGATTGCGTACTATTGTAAACTCTGTGGGGTCTACCGTGATTTGCATATTTTATCTACTCCATCCATCCATTTTAAAAGATAATTTTATGGTTTCATCCCAAAAATGAGATATATCCAAATCTCAAGTGGACCTCACCATAGGAAATAGTGTGAATTGAAATTCTACCGTTGAAAATTTCTTGGGGCCTATCGAAGTTTTGGATCAAGCTAATATTTATTTTTTTACCTTCACCCATGTCTGCGTAATCTTATGAACAGGTTGGACGAAAAATAAAAATCACTGTGGGCCCTAGTAAGGTTTCAATGGTGAAAGTCATTACTCGCGTTGTTTCTTATAGTGTGGTCCACTTGAGCATTGGGAATACTTCTATTTTAGATTCAACCACTAAAATGATCTCGAAAAATGAATGGACGGCGTGGATAATCTAATACAATCATGGTAGGCCCAACAGAGTTTACTCTGTACAATAAAAGCCTACCGAGTAGCTCAATACACAATCATATTTCCCTCAATTCCTAAGCAACATCAGTAGGCAGTAGGCTCTAGGCTATTGCGTAGTACTAACGCTGACGGATTGGCTACTGCCTACTCCTGTGTTCAGTGATCTGTCAGCCCCACTATGATGTATGTATTTCATCAATGTCGTTCATTCATTTTTATGGATCATTTTAATGCTTGATACAAAATATTAGAGGGATAAAAATATCAGGTGGACCACACCACAAGAAAACAATAATGATTGGATATCCTCCATTAAAATCCTCCTAAGGCTCCGGATCGGGTCAGATCTGATCGGATCGGGTCTATTCGAATCGGATTTCGAATCGGATCGGTCCGGGTTGACCACGATCCAATCCTGATCCGAAAATCTTTTGGATCCGAAATGCCTAACTCGATCCGTCCCGATCCAGGCCGTCGGTTCGGTTAGGATCGGGTCAGATCCACCGGTTCGAACCTGTTTTGCCATACTTTGCTTACCGTAAAAGGCTTTGGCAAGAAATCCGCGTCCCCGTTGGACATGTGAAATCGGATTGCGTATCGAGTCTTATCGTACTAAGTAAACTCTATTGGGCCCACTGTGAATTCATGTGGTCTATCCACGCCGTCTATCCATTTTTTAAGATCATTTTTGGAGTTGAACCCAAAACTGAAGTATATCAAAAGCTCAAGTAGACCATACTAAAGGAAATAGTGGAAGTATTGATTTTCACCATTGAAATGTTTCTATGCCCCCAATGATGTTTAATTTTCATCCAAATTGTTCATAAGATCACAAAGACATGGATGAATGGAAAAAACAAATATCATCTTGATATAAAACTTCTGTGGGCCCCCAACAACTTTTCAATGATAGAATTCAATTCATACTGTTTCAGGTGGTGTGGTCCACTTGATCTTTGGATATGATTAATTTTTGTTGTAAAACCCTAAAATTAGATGATAAAAGAGATGGATGGAGTTGATACAATGCACGGTGGGCTCCACAGACTTTACTCAGTACGCTTACCATACTGATCTACTCAGCATGCAAACCGCTTCCATTTAACGTCTCGGTTATACTTCTTATTAAATGTACTTTTTTTAATATATTTAAAAAAATCTAATGACATGGCACTTATAGTAACGTTGACCAATGAAAACGTTGGAGGTAGGGAGTTCCTACCTCCGGGAGGCAGAGGATCCGCACTCCAAGATAGTATATTTTAAATGAGTCGGGATCCTCTGTTATCAGGTCAACAGAGAATTCCTGATACCCTAATCCTCATTGGTCCCCGTCACCACTCACTAAAAAAAATAAAAAAATAAATAAAAAACAGCTTCGGATGCCAAACCATTAGGGTAACAGGAATTCTTTGTTGACCTGATAACAGAGGATCCCGACTCATTTCAAATATCGCTATTTCCATTTACATCAAGACTCCATTTACACCCAAATATCTCCAAAGTGGGTCTGCAAACTTAGGTCACGTCCAGTTCCCTATGCTGGATGGGAACCACATTCGATGGCTCCTTGGTTAGATCTGATCTGTTGAAATTCTTGAAAGAGACGTTAACTGACCCTTAATTTTCAATTTTTTCTTCTTTTTTCATTTTTTCTGTTGCTTTTTAATTTCTTCTCATTTATGAATTTTCCTCTTCGATGTATTAAGTAAGCTGAACTCTTTTCGATGGTCAGAAGCAGTTGCCATTTTATGGAAGTCATGTTATTAGGTAAGATATCCAATGCTTGGTGCCTCCCGATTAGGAAACCGTACAGATGGAGTGCAGCATGTGGGTCCACAATTAGTTGGTTCTTTAAAAAACACTTTCATTGGGTTATCCTAGCCATCTAATAAATGAACATTTTCTCACTGATGGGACTGGCAGCCACTAGTGATTTTTGTCTGCCAGTGTCAATTTGAATGCAACTGATTCAAAAGTAAGGATTGTTGGGACTTATGCAGGTACATGAAGAGAAATCAAACAAAATAATCGGTGTAAAAGTAAATCTAAATCTAATGAAGAACACTTCCAATTTATATGGAAAAACCATTGCAAAAAATAAAAATAAATAAAAACAAATAAATAAATAAAAATGTACAAAGCGATAATGCATTATAAATAAGTTACAAGAGAAGAAAACTTACCGAAGGAAGTTCTAATTAAACAACCGTAACTTTTTCTCTCCAAAACCCTCTCAAACCCTTAAGCACATCTAGCCTTCATTGCCCTAATCTTGATTACACCCATACATATAAGGAAAAAATGGAAATATAAACAAATCGTGCAAAACTATACAAACTACGCAATCCATAGACGTATTGATTCGACGATTGAAATGCATGGATTGGTTGGGTAGATCCATCGATCAGAGTTTTTGACCTATCGAAAACTTCAAAAATTGTTTAGAAAGTTTTGTAAAAAGAAAAAAAGAAAAAAGAAAAAACCAAATATTTTTGGTATCCTTCGACTTGTCATCCAGTAAATGGCCCCTGCTTTAGCATAGATTTGAGGCATCCAATTTTCAGCACTTGGAAGATTGTGGGGGCAATACCATTTATGCCAAGCTCATCAGGTCAATACTCTAGATCTATGAATCATTCTATATCTTGGCTAAAATAATCTAGATGCGGCAATTCATGGGAACCATTTGCTAAAATGATCACATCACACGATTATGTCTCAATCCACAATTCTAGATCATTATCTTGTTTGACAAGATATTTTCAAGATTTTATGTAATGAGAGATGCTCCATTTCTCTTAGAGCACTATATAAGTTACTGGTGTTGTTCGGATCGAGGGTATTTAAATGCATGAATATTTCAACTACCCATTATTACAATTAATGCTTGGATATCGTAATCGTTGGTACTTATAATGCATGTGTGGTTGGCTTACAAGTTAGGAATCATATGTGGTGTATTTTTTTATTTATTTTATAAGAATTCAAGAAGAATGGAACAAATGTGGACCACTTCATTACCTGATCAACTACAAATCTCAATGTCAATTACCTATCATGTGATTAAATTGATGAATAGTTTGGATGTTGCTCATATGAGCGAAATTTGCAAGTGTAATCCACAATGGTTAGAGAAATTAATGGTCCATTTATAGGTGGATTCTAAAAGTACCCTGGTTTGTCAATTAGTGTGAGCGTTGAGTCAGCTAGATGGAAGAGCCCCATAGGAAGATTGATCAAGCGTCTGCATTAATCGGATGTATGTTAAAACTCGCCATTGGTAAATCTTAGTCTCACATCACATGTCCCAAAACACCAGGTATTAGACTCCTTAAAATTGGATAGATCACCCTAAGGAATTATGGCTAGAAAACTTTTTCTCAAACTCGAAAAAATCTCTAAGTTTTTTGCCTTTGTCGATTTATCGACAAGTGGTTCGATGAAATCGAACATTGTTGTTGATGTCCTCGAAGATCACTTGATATTATCGAAATGAGGACACAAGTTTTCCAGCAACCACAAAAATCGCTGGACAGAATTATTGATGTATCAATAGAGGTTTTGATATCATCAAAATTTGAATCTCGAGTTCATCGAATAGACTCGATAAAATCGACTTCAGGTCTGTTGTGTCGAAAGCTTTGCTAAGGAACATAATGTAATCATCGATATATCGAAGAGCTTCTCTATATCCTCGGAATTCAAATCTCGATAATATCGAAAGCCCTTCGATGATATCGGATTGGGACACCTTTATATTTAGTAAGTTTTTCTGGATTATTTTTCTCAGATTGAGAGTCACTCGATAAAATCGATATTCAAATATTGATCATATCAAGGAATGGTTGATATTATCGAAGATAGACACAAACTGTCCAGCAAGCTTATAGGAAAATTCCTTAGAATTATCAATGAATTGACACTGCCCTCGATATCATCGAAATTCAAATTCTGATGATATCGAGCGATGCTCAATCATATCTCTTTCCTGAAAATCTTCAAAGGCAAGTCTCTCATAATTTCAAATGTCAAGGAATCGAACGTCATGTCGATGAAATCAGAGTTTGAAATCTGATGACATCGATGCATGTTTGATTTTCTTGACCAGCTAACAAAAGGTTTCAAAAGTGTTTGAGTTTTGAGTTCGTGTCATCGAGCGGCCAGTCACTGTTATCGAGAGTATATGCTCGATGATATCGACCTTGCTTGATGATATCGAACTCTATTAAAAATGTGACCGTTTTATGTTCGTTGGAACCTTTTGCCTATTTAATGAGAGCTTGCCCTTAGTTGTTTCAAAGAGAAAATAGAGAGTGCTTTTGTGCGTTTAACCCTAGATCATATACCCTAAGCCTTTTCTCTCAAAGGATTTCATTCTCCAATCCATCCTCATCATTGACATTCGATAGAGTGGATTGGGGAATGAACTTTCGCATTCAAGGATCCTATGGCCACCACGTTAATGACAAATCATTAAGCTAGGATGCTTTGAATGCATAGATGGTTGGAATCGCTCTATCTCCCTTATAGGAAAATATTTAATAGAGTATGATTCCATTATGACCTTGACCCAACCCATCACTATGTATCGGTATATCTTCTGAGTTGTGGTTCAAGGAAGAAGAAGATTCTTCGTCATCAAAGGAGGAGATCTTCGACAATGCACTGAATGAGGTTCATCTACTTATTTGTAAGTCATTAGAGTCCAGAGGACCCTTATGATCATTCCTTTATAGGATTGGGTCTAAGGTGTTTCTCATTCCTTGCAAGTCCTCGTAGGAGGCCTCTGACGAGAGTGTACGTGGGGGTACTTTGTGTTGACCCTTGCTCTATGGAGAGTATAAACTCTTTAGTCCTAGTGTAGATCCTTGGTCGATGTGGCCTAAAAGTTGGTGCTATGTGTTGACCCTTGCTCATGTGAGTATAAACAGTGTCGTGTAGACACGTTGTGCCAGCCTAAGTGTAGGTTGTACTGGTTAGAGGTGAACATGATTTAAAACCTTCAGTTTGAGGTGAACCTGTTGTGAAACCTCCTTTAGTGAGATTCAGTACACTTAAGGGTTGAGTGCGTCTGCCAAAAGTGGAATAGATAAGTAGTCGAACCACTATATAAATGACTGTGTTTGAGATTACTATTGTCTTCCATTGCTTATGTGATTTTCTTAAATGCTTTAATATTTGATCACATCTCACACACAGTCACATCCATCATAAACCGTGTTTACATTTTGCTTATCCTTCAAGTAGTTTTATGATTGGATCCTCTATTTGGCTTGGAAGTCATTAGAGTTACTCTGAAGAAAATCCTGGTGCATGCATATTTACTCAGGATTATAGTGATAGGATTTTAAATAACCACAAAATATTAAAAAGTCCTATTCACCCCCCTCTAGGACATATTGACATATTTTCACTTCAACTAAAGCAGTCATTACCGCAATTTCAATTAGTATCAGAGTGGGTCTCTCTTAAGGGCTTTATCGCCTAGAGAGTGATCTTAACTGAAGTTGGTAATATGGCCAAAGGAGAGGGCTCATCGGTCACTAGACCTCCAGTGTTTGATGGATCAAACTATGGATACTGGAAGGCTAGAATGCATTACTTTCTAAGATCTTTAGATCATGATATTTGGAATATTGTTGAAAGAGGATATGTGCCACCAACCAAATAAATAGTACTTGAGAATGACACTACTATCACTAAACCTAAAGCCAAAGAAAAGTGGGTAACATTCGATAAAGAAAACCAAACTTCTGAGGCTAAAGTAATGAATGTTATTTACTGTGCTGTGTCCCAAGAAATTTTTAATCAAATCAGTATGTGTGGGACAACCAAAGAAGCATGGGATTTTTTGAAAATAACCCATGAAGGAACAAGTACTGTAAAGAGATCCAAACTGCTACTCCTAACATCACAGTTTGAAAGTCTCAGAATGGAAGAGTATGAGACCTTCATGGAGTTTTTCACGAAACTAAACATCATTTGCAACTTCATGGGTGGATTAGGTGAGATAGTTCCAGTCCCAAAAAATTGTAGGAAAATACTAATATCATTTCCAGAACGGTTTAATCCTAAAGTAACCATTGAGAAGTGTAGAAACATAGATGAAATGCAAGTAGAAGAATTAGTAGATTCCCTACAAACCTTTAAACTACACTTCAAATAAACCCCAAAATCCAAAACTATTGTTTTCAAAACCTCAAAGAATACAACAACTGAAGACATTGAAAGAGAAAGAGAAAATGAAGATGAGGAAGTGGCTTTGTTGGCACAACGGTTCAGAAAGTTCTTTTAGAAAAGTCATAATCGTCCATTTAAAGGAAGACAGATGAACAATAAACATTTCACAAGTAAATATAGTAAAAAGTCCAAGTAACCATAATGTTATACCTGTCAAAAGTTTGGACATCTGTTTACTGAATGCCTAAATAGAAAAACTAAGGGAAAGACAATGGTTGCCACATGGGATGATGGAGAAGAGTCAAACTCAGAATCTAGTGACTCAGAGAGTGATGGAGGCCAGAAATCTCTGAAAATTCTTATGGTCTCCACTGCCTCAACCATTCTCACTGAAACTGAGAATGTGAAAGAACCGCAAGCCAATGAATCATTTCCATCAGATAATGAGGAAACTGAGAAGGAAGAAGAAGTACAAGATAAACTACAAGATGCTTACAATCAACGCTATATTCATAGCATCAACATCCTTAAAAGACTTGGAATATCTGAAAATAAAAAGAAATTGTTGCAAAAGGAATTGGATAAAACTTTAGAAATTAATACACATCTAATTAATGATTTACAACAATATCATTCAGAAATTGATAGATTAGAAAGAATCAATACCTTCCTTAAATCCGAGTCTGACAAACTAAATAAACAGGTTGAGCTATTAAAAGATAAAAACATGCTCATTTAAAATGAAAATCACACTCCTCTTTGATTTAGAAGAATCCAAAAACTTGCTAAGATACATTATAAGTTTTCTCAGAGTGGTGAGATATTAGAAAGGCTGTTAAGGAAGGGAAGACAAGGAAAAGACAAGAGTGGCTTAGGATATGATAAGTTTAAAGAAAAATCTGCTGCTTTAGGAAGTAAAACTAAGCTTACTCCTATTTGTCATTCGTGTGGTGATTCCGGACATTATAAGTTTGAATGCATGTTTACTAGGAAGACTCAACATAAGTCTGGTCAAAATCATACTGATAAGTATAGACTGACCAGAGGAACAATACAAAATGTCAAGAGTCCTCCTAGGAATATGGATAGGGGAAATACACATCCATCACCACCCAGGATAACTGACGGAATGAAGGTATTATTAAAGCAGGTGGCCGAATTAAACAAGAAAACAAATGAATTTGTAAGGTAAGAAAACATGATTCAGTTGCCCAATTTAATTAAAGAAACTAAATTTACCACAGTTAAAAATCCTGTCATAAAATGGGTAGCAAAAAAAAAGAAGAATTGCCTTGTTACTCATTCAAATCATATAACAGGTAATGATACTAAGTGCTACCTGAATAGTGGATGCTTAAGACATGTCACAGGTGACAGATCCCTTCTTTCAAATTATTCAGATCTTAATGATGGGATAGTCACCTATGGAGACGGATGCACCACTAAGGTAATTGGACAAGGAATCATCAAAGGAATAAATTCGCTAAAAAATGAGAATGCCTTTTGCATAAAAGGATTACTGCATAATCTTTTGAGCATTTCTCAAATATGTGACAATGAACATGTGGTTACATTCAACATAGAAAAATGTGAAATCCTAGACTTTTCAGGTAAATCAGTAATGAAGGGTTCTCGCACAAATAACCACTGCTATGTCATTAAAGGTAAAGGAAAGGCTGATTCATATACCTTGAAATATTGAGCATCGAAAAATAAGTCCAAGTCACGCATCTAGATCTGGATAGCTACTGAAATGATGCAATTTTGTTGAACTCTTAATGGTATATCTGAGGTCTCTCACCTTAACTTTTGTATATAAACATTTGATGTTTATATATAATTTTGGATTGAACAATGCTTGTACAAGATTTTTACTATGTATACTGTTTGACACAAAGATATACTATATTATACATGAAAGATTATCAAAATGATGAAAAAAAATGGAAGATATACACCTTCGATATGTCTGTTGTAAATCGTGTGAAACTTTCTATTAAATCGATCAAGAATCGATATCATCGACGTCTCTTCGAAATTTGAAAAGTCATATGATCGAGACTGTTATCAAAAACATCGTCGATAATATCGAATGAGGTCCATTAATTGATCGAAACACTGTTCGATGATATCGAAGAGTGCTGCTCGATAAAAGGCGCTTGAGCTGAAAAAAATTGTTCTTACCTTTCCTCCTTCCCTTTTTGGCGTCTCATCTTCTAGAGAAGCTTTCTTCTCTTGGTTAACTATTTTTCCTTCAAAGTTTTAATGTCTATAGACAAGGGTCTAACTCTCATACAAAGTGCCTCAACTGAAAGCAAGCAAGGTAAGAAAAATGTAACTACCTTATGTTCATTTTCAGATCTAAAAATCGTGGCAGAATGAGTTGTTCATAGTAAATGCGTTGAACCCTTTGGGATCATTAATCTCTTGGAGCTGATTGGGTGGGGAAATATTGTGAATTTTGGAGGGGAATTTCAGTATGATCTTATACATCACTTTCTGAACTTAGTCTACAATGTTGAGAAAAAACCCTCACTCATTTCAGTCACTATCATAGATCGGACTGAGCACATCACCCCCAAACTGATAAGTCATTTGTTAGGGGTAACAGTCACTGGGATACCTGTAACTAAACAAAACATGAATGGTCTAGGTGTATGGGGAGAAGTGACTCGTGCATTATGTAACGGTGCTACAATACCCAAAAATGCAAAGAATGTTTTTCACGTTAAGCACCTCGATCCCGTCTATAAACTACTTCACAGTATCTTCAACAAAAACATCTACCCTTTTGAAGTGTCTGGTAACAAGCTTTCTCCATACATGCTCAATATCCTGTATAATGTTCATCAAGATACTCCAGTGTGTCTACCAACTCTTCTTCTACAACAGCTGATTCGTGTGACTTCAGAGGAGTACATCACTACCCTTCCATTCTCGTGTCTTATGTCCAAGCTTGCTCGAAAAATTGGGCTGCCTTGTACAAGTGATTCCCCACAACCTTGTGCTTGGTTCAACTATGAAGACATTTGCAACTTGCACATCATTGACAATGTTTTTCATGGGCATTCAATCAATCCAACCTCCGGCAAGGGAAATCCTGTGCACAGCCCCGAGTCTGTTAATGTCATTGAGGCTTTCACAGAACAGGACATTGTACAAAACCTTCTGGACAGACGATCTCACATGATGAAATGACTTACTGACTATGAAGCCTGTCTTTCAGAGATCAAACACATGTTGGTGGTTTTGCAACTTGCTACAAAACAAATTCTAGATTCCCTACCTACACAATAAGCATACCCAGGCTTTCGATATCTATAGTGTATCCTTCCCTTCGTCACTTACCTCGAGTGTCCCTGGAATGCTTAGGGCATAAATATCTTTTTGATTGCCCTACACTCATATATGTGTAAGTGATGAATTACCAACTTGCAGAGTTTGACAAGTTTTTTTTTTTTGGTGCGATATCCTCTGAGTGAGGACTATACTCTGTTTTTAGGTGCCCATGGATGGGTTTGATTTCTTTTGGTTGGGAGGACTGATTATACTACTGCTAATCTTGGGCAGTATATATATACATACTTTTGGTTATTTTGGGCTATGACTGTTTACATCTCATATTTTACTGCCATATTTTGCGACCCCCTGTTTTTCTCTGGTCAATGGACAATGGAATATGATGTGTATGATGCGTGTGATGCTTGCTCGTTATTTTCATATTATCTGCTATTCACTGCTCCTCTTGTCCTGATAAGCATACATGTTTTCTGAAATGAGATGATCTTGTGCATCTATCTATTTTGCTTATGCTCCTTGAATTTTGGTTCTCCCATATTCTCTACACTTCAGTCAATATCCACTATTATGTTATCCTTTGCCAATGATTGACAAAAAGGGGGAGAACAAATCCACGCCATGAAGAAAAATTGTGTGTATTTGTTTGTGGATGGTGATGCAGGTGTTAGAGGGAGTAACTGCAAGGAGACAGAGGGAGATTTCTTAGGAGGTTTGAGAAATGAGAGAGAGAGAGAGAGAGAGAGAGAGAGAGAGAGAGAGAGAGAGAGAGAGAGAGAGAGAGAAGTGATAGGATGATATGGGATGGGCGTGATGGGTGATGGGTGGAGTGATGGAAGTGATATGAGAGTTGACTTTGGGTTGCTTGTGTAAGAGAGAGGTAAGGGTAGGGTATGAGTTACTTGTACTTGACTTGATGTGTGATGTATACTTGATTGATGAGATTGATTGATTGATTGATGGGACATGTTGTAGAGATTCCCTTGAAGTTTGCAAGGCACAACGTTTTCCTTAAAATGAACGTGGGCCCACATCTTCTAACCTAGGTATTGATTTGGTGCGTGAGTCATGGCGTTGGAACCGTGGCGACGGTGAGGTCGCTAAGATACAAGTTTCGGGTTGAGTCGAGTCATGTATGTGGGACTCGGCTTAGGATCCCGTTCAAACGTTAGATATGGGTCGAAGGTTGCCGAAATTCGATCGGAAGGACTATGGAAGCCTACCGAATGGTACAACATAGAATGCGGGTCTTACAACTCTCCCCTCCAAATAAAAATTTCATCCTTGAAATTTACTGAATCATTGCAAGGAAACATAACTCATAATAGAAGAGGAAACAAGACATCGTCATATAAAATTAGAGACAACATACAAGATACAACATAAAATCAATCATTAAAGTGATGGGGATAACACTCTCGAATGTCGGCTTCGCGCTTCCAAGATGCCTCATTAATAGAATGGTGACCCTACTGAACCTTCACCAAGGGAATGACCTTAGTCCGGAGGACCTGCTCCTTCCGATCAAGGATACGAACTGGCTACTCAAGAACCTCCAACGGCTGCCAATCAATAACAGGCACTACGTTTGACCCACACTTTCTCAACATAGAGACGTGAAAAACGTCGTGGACGCCAGACAACTGAGATGGTAAGGCAAGCTGATAGGTCACGGTGCCAACGCACCCAGTGATCTCGAAAGGTCCAATAAATCTTGCGGCAAGCTTGCCCTTCGCCCCAAATCGAACTGCGCCATTCATCAACTAGAACTTAAGATACACTCTGTCCCCTTCTGCGAACTCCAAGGGACGACGTTAGCGATTAACAAAACTCTTCTGCTGGCTCTGAGCTGTTCGCATCCTCTGCTTGATGATATCGATAGCCTCTGATGTCTACTGTACAAGCTCGGGACCTAGAAGTCACCTCTCTCCAACCTCGGTCCAACAACTAAGAGATCTGCACGGTCTGCTATATAATGCCTCAAAAGGAGCAATGCCAATGGTCACCTGATAGTTGTTATTATATGCGAACTCAGTTAATTGCAGATCCTCATCCCAGCTACCCTCGAAATCAATCACGCAGGCCCGAAGCATGTCCTCAAGGATCTGATTGACCCTCTCAGTCTGGCCATCGGTCTGCGGATGATACGCGGTACTGAGCTACAAATCAGTGCCCATCGCTCTTTAAAAACTTCTCCAAAACTGAGACGTGAACCTCGGGTCTAGATCAGAAACTATCGAGACTGGAATGCCGTGCAGTCTCACTATCTCCTCAACAAATAGCCTGACAAGCCGGTCCATATGCCAAGTCTCACAGATCGTAAGAAAATGTGCCGACTTCGTCAGACGGTCCACGATAACCCAGATAGCGTCATGACCGCACTGAGTCCTCGGTAAGCCCATGATAAAATTTATATATACGTGTTCTCACTTCCACATCAGGACACTCAACGGCTACAACAGACCATGAGGTCTTTGATGATCGGCCTTGACTCGTTGGCATGTGTCACACTTAACCACAAAACTGACGATCTGATGCTACATCCCCATCCAAAAATACTGTCTCCTTATATCATGATACATCTTCGTCGAGACAGGGTGGATAAAAAACTGCGATCGATGTGCCTCGGTCATAAGATCTCTGCGCAACTCAAGAATATCCGAAACACATAATTGGCCTCTGAAGCGAAGTCCACCATCAGAACCAATCTATCAATCTATCTGATTCTCAAATGCTGCCTCTGCTTGATAATCTTGTAACGACTTGTCTATCTGCTAAGCCTCGATCACCCTTGTGACAAGAGAGGGTTGAATCGACAGACTCGATAGCTGAACGATAGAAGACTGCAGACTAAAATTGAAGTCATACTTTACTATATCCTCGAGCATACTCCACTCCTGAATCATCATATGTGCCACTAGGCCTCGTGGCTGACGGTTGAGGGCATGCGCCACCACATTCGCCTTGCCTGGGTGGTACTGGAGGTCAAAATCATAGTCCTTTAAAAGTTCCATCCAGCGTCTTTACCTCATGTTCAGCTCAAACTGAGAAAATAGATACTTCAGGCTCTTGTGGCTGGAGAAGAGTTCGAATCTAACCCCATAGAGATAGTGTCTCCACACCTTCAATGTGAAGAAGTCTACTGCCAGTTCCAAATCATGCGTGGGGTAGTTCAGCTCATGGACCTTCAGTCGACGAGACGCAAAAGGTATAGGCCTGTCGTGCTGCATCAGGACAACACCTAAACTAATATGTGAGGCATCGGTAAATACAACAAATCCATCACTCCCAAAGGGAAGAGTGAGGACAGGAGTGGATGTCAGATGGTCCTTTAGCTCCATGAATGCCTACTCACATGTATCAGTCCAAACAAAATCTATGCTCTTCCAAGTCAGCCTGGTCAATGGGGCTACAATACAGGGGAAACCCTTAATGAAATGCCGATAGTATCCAGCTAAACTAAGAAAACTACGGATCTTGGACGCAGTCGTGGGATGGCCCCACTGATGCACTGCCTCAACCTTTAAGGGTCCACTGCGAGTCCCTCCTTCGTCACCACGTGATTGAGGAATCTCACCTCGTCGTGCCAGAACTCGCACTTCTCTAGCTTCGCATATCGCTGGTGGGTACGGAGGGTCCACAAAGCGATCTCTAGATGTTGCATATGGTCCTCACGAGTCCTCGAATATATCAGAATGTTGTCCAGGAGGACCACAACAAATTGATCGAGGTACTGATGAAAGACCTCATTCATCAACTGCATAAAGATCGCAGGTGCATTGGTCAGTTTGAAGGATATGACCTGAAACTCGAAATGACCATAACGCATCCTGAAAGCCGTCTTCGGGATGTCCTCCTCTCGAACCCGAATCTGATGATAATCGGAATACAGGTCAATCTTCAAAAGGAACTGTACACCCCGTAGTTGATCAAATAAGTCGTCTATCCTTGGGAGTGAGTACTTGTTCTTGATCGTGACACGGTTGAGCTCGCAGTAGTCCACGCAGAGCCTCAACGAGCCATCCTTCTTCCTGATGACGAGTACCGACGCCCCCCACAGAGAACCGCTCGGATGGATGAATCTTAACCCTCACAACTCGTCTAACTATCGCTGCAGATACGCAACTTCATCTGTGCCATACGGTACGGGGCCTTCGAGATAGGAGCGGTACCAGACACAAAATCTATCTGGAACTCAATATGACAGCGCGATGGCAATCTCAGAATCTCCTAGAACACATCGGGGAAATCACAGACAACTGACAACTGCTCAATACATGCTGCAACAGGCTCCTTAACTGCGCAGGACATCAAACATGATAGTGGCTCTCCTCTAGGCTCAGCAACAAACTGAAACTGTGGCAAGCTTGGTATGTAGAATTATGATTGTCCTCACGGAGAAGTCTACGATGGCGTCTCGGCAAGCCAATCCATGCCCAGGATAACGTAAAAATCTGACATCGACATCACGTACAAGTCGGTTTGCAAGAAAATCTCTCCCACTAACACGGGACACGACGAACAGAAACGGCCCAATATTGTGGTCTTCCCCAAGGGTGTCAATATAGTCAATCCCTCCCTAGCAGACTCTGTCGGTAATCCAGTCGATCGGCAAAAATTCTCAGAAATTAATGAGTGCAAAGCACCAAAATTGAATAATACTCGGACAATGCATGAAGAGACTGAAAGTATACCCTCAACGACTCCTGCAGATGACTGCGGGTCCTTCTGATTCCCATAAAATTCAGCCTGGGCTAGCTGGGGAGGTGCTTGTCCCCTCGGAGGGTGCTGCTGCTGCTGATGTCACTGAGGCGCTCAAAACTACTGCCTCTGCTGCTAAGGTCTTGGAGGCTGATGCTGATGCTGTTGCTGAGGGGGCCTCGGTGGTGGGATCTTCTGTTGCTTCTGCTGCGGAGGCTACTGTGGTGCTCTCGACTGCTGTAGATAAGAGCGGGGGCACTCAATAGGCGGTGCCCTGTCCCCCCACATCTAAAATAAGTTCCTATAAACGGCTGATGGGGTGACACTGAAGGTGTCACTGGTGCTCTAACAGATGTGTGGCTCGTATATCTCTGCGGTCGTCGATACTGTTGGGAGTTACTAGAGGGGGCCTGCCTCTTCCGACCCCTCCTCTGATCTCAATCGCTCTTCTTGCCAGCCCACTCGATCTCATAAATCTGAGCCCTCCGCACTATCGCATAGAAAGTCAGGAGCTTATGTCCAACAACATGACCTTGAAGACCGCAACGTAAGCCGTTCTTGAAACGGCGGGCCTTCCACCCCTCATTGTCAACCAGATTGGTACAAACCTTGATAAGCCCACAAAATGAGCCACGTACTGTGCTTCAGACATGTCTCCCTACACCAAGGTCTCAAACTTTAGTGCTCTCTGACGACGAATATGATCAAGGAAGTACTGCTCCTCAAATTGGTCGATAAAGTCCTCCCATGTCCAAACATAATCAGGTCGTGCAACAAGTGTCACGAAGGTCCACCAATGCTCTGCCTCACCCTGCAGAAGGAATACAGCCAATCGGACTCGCTGCTTGGTTGTGCATGACATAGTATAAAAAATCTTCTCTACATCGGAGCGCCACCTCTCAGCTACAGTAGGATCTGGCTCGCCGTGGAAACGCAGAGGGTCAAGCTGTCAGAACTCTCGAAGTAAAGAGCTCGCGTGCTCCTTCTCTGCCTGAGCTGGTGAAACAGCTGATCATCTACCTTGTCCTTGAAGTATAGTCATCACAACCTGTAATATCTGTTGTAACTGGGAGGCACTCACAGATGTGGTCGATCCGCACTAGTCTCGGGTGAAGGAACCGCATCCTCATGCAGGGGAGCAGAGATTTCTAGGGATGGAACGAGTGTCACAAGTGGTAAAGCTGAAGCCTCAGGTGGTGGAGCAGGAATCGATCGGGACACTCTCCTAGGCGGCATGTCCTATAGGAAAGAACAATGATGCCAATCAACCTTAAGAATCGCACGTTAGGGAACTAAATTGAAAGGTTGCGCACTCGGGACATAATCGTCTTAAACTTATAGTAAATATGTGATGTTATTCTCGGTTATTCATAAGTTATGATCTGATACCAACTTCTGTCATGCCCCGAACTCAAAAATCGAGCTCACAAAATTCCTGATCACCGAATCTGACGCTAATAGCCTCTGTAGTACCCCATTCTCTGCTCCCAACACCCATACACCAGGTTCCGATCCTGGGATACTGCAAGGAGGATTTTGAATCATCAATTTGATTTGTAATGAGCATAACCACAAGTATAACCCACGAACAATAACCACAAGAACACCATCACAAAATCCACTATGATCAAAAACTTTGAGTACAAGGCGTGTAAAAGGAAAAATACAATATAATGAAAGTAATAAAAACTCCAGAAGCTCGGTTGCACGCTCCAATCGCGATGAGACTATGACTAAGTCTTGGCGTCACTTGCACGCATCAATCGTGCATAGCTTAAAGGGTGGTGTAAGTGTGTGCACAATATGTGTGTGCTCAGAATGCAAGGTCAGAGTAATGTGGAACCATGCTGATGGGTATATGAATGCAATCAGTCATACTAAAGCTATGCAGTGCAGGATATGAATGCTATCGACCATATCAAGGCCATGTGATGCATAATGCAAGTCAAGCATGCCAATCCCCATCTACATATTAATACAGCTCCTCACTAGAGCGTCAAATCAGTACGGTTGTTAGTCTAGATAATCACTGGGGTCTAATATAGTCCAAATGACACTACCACTCTCCTAGCCACACGGTCCAAGTAAGTATAAGAAACCTCACTATCTGCCTGGCCAATAGTCTGCCAATACCCATCCGACACATCGATAGCGGACCCATTCACGAGCTAGTTAAACTCGACCTAGTATTGCCCCCTACTCTCGGGCGAGTAAGGCCACACCCTTTTTCAACCGACCATGACATAGTTGGAGACGTGACCTCTTAGTATTCGGCCTCATGTGCTCATATATCTACTCGGTCTCAACGTTGGAGTCATCCTTTAGTACCATCGAGTTTAGAAATTTTCACCCAGGGACATCTATGGCGCCCCGATGCTTAGTAACAATATTTTTGGTATCCAATTTAGCCACCCACGATATGTCTATGGAGGTTATGGCCCTGATGTTGCTAGGGCACACAATAATCACAATCACACAAATACAAGTGCATCATCACCCTGCCAAACATGTAATAATCATGCGCGTACCGCGCGCACATGTAGGGCAACTCTGCTTATTAGGGAGCCCATAAATAATCTACCCGTAGGCATATGCTATGATCAGTCACTCCTCATATCAGGCATACATATGATGCGTATGATCATGAATCATGGATCTATATTAAACATGTTATATGGTAATGAGCTCTGTTCATAAGGAAGATGGTCCTAGACAGCCTACACATTACAAGAATGGGCCTACCAATGGGCCTTAGGGAGAGTGACAATGCAGACATTTAACTGACATCATCCTTATAATGTGGGCATCTAACCATCATTGTTCCCAAGGCATGTCCCGGTATAAACATCATTATATATACCACGAAGAATTCACACATTACAATGGACCTAAATTCATCCCATTGGGCCTTAAGTACATCAAATGGGCCGTATAACATGGGCCTTATATTCATCAAGTGGGCTATATCAATGGGCCGCACCAATGAGCATTACGTACATTGTAATGGGCCATAACCCGTGGGCCTTAGAATGCATCAAAATGGGCTTAATCACATTGGCCTTATGTGCATCAAATGGGCCACACTAATTAGCCTCATATATATCAAATGGGTCGCAACCAAATATAAATAGTGATGATGACTTCCACCATTAAAATTCCCAAGGCCCACCATAACATTTATTTCCTGTACGATCTATTCATAAGGTCACAAGGTCCTGGATTTAGAGGGAAAGAAAATATCATACTTGTGCAACCTTGTAATCCAAAGGTTTTAATGGTGGACATTCAATCCAACACCGTTTCTATAGTGTGGTCCACATGACTCTAGATCTGCCTCATTCTTTTGCTCATGCCATGAAATGATCGTTCAAAATGGATAGATAGTTTGGATGCAACATATGCATCATGGTGGGGTCCATTGACCATCCAGCAGCCTAGCCAAATGGCTGGACGGTAGTGATAAAACACATACATGTTTTTGGGTTCCACTGTCCATGATTAGTGAACGGTGTGAATAAAACACATACATCACTGTGGGTCCCACGTGGGGCCTATCATAATGCTTATTTGCAATCCAACCCGTTGGTAAGGTCACACAAACCTGGATGAAAAGGAAAATTAAATTTCATATGATCCAAAACTTCTGCCCACTCAAAAAGGGTTTCAATCGTAGTCATTCCATCACCGCTATTTCCTATGATGTGGGCCAGCTGAGCTTCGGATAAGGATAGTTTTTGGAGTGGGGCCCACTGCCCTAACAGGCCATCAAATGCATGGTGTTGATGTGGGATCCACATCACAATGAGGCCACAGCTGGGACCTACGTTTTGGGCCAGCACATTCACTACGGTGAGGCCTGCCTGGCAGCGCATAGTGCAGTAGCGCCTGTTGCACGCGTCAGCAACAGCAGGTGATGCTGCTGTATATTTTTTTTATTTTTCTGAAATTCTAGGGTTTTTCATATATAGGGCCCACATCTGAAAAATCCAACCTGGCCATTGGATTCTACACCCCATGGTCGACCAAATGAGACCAATATGGGACGTGTTTTTGGCGAATAGATGAATCAAAGTGGGTTTTAATGGTGATACCGCTATTTCCTATGGTATGGCCCACTTGATTATCAGATTGGCCTCATTTTTTGGCTCAACGCCTAAAATGGGCTGAGAAATGGAATGGACGGTGTGGATTATATACATACATTAAGGTGGGGCTGCATGAGTGGCCCATCAAAAAGTGTAATATAAATATTATATTATTATTTTTATTAGCTCGGTAGTACTCACCCATGTCAGTACACGCACTCCATGTTAGCTACCCCTACCTCACGTCCAGCGTCCAGAGATGTTGTACGGCTGGGATAAACACAGCATCATGGTGGGTCCCACATGTATGTGGCCCACCTGTTTGGATCACCTGATGTTTGTGTTTTTCCTTCCGTCCGGGCCCACTAATGGGCTAGATGGTGTAGATCAACACATCGATCAAATGGGTCCCACGAGGGTGGATGGTGTGGATAATCACATTCTTCATGATGGGGGTCTACCTAGGTGGACCACATGGCCACATCATTAAAGAAAGCAAAGAAAGAGAGAGAAAGAAAGACAAGAAGAACGGTGATGGAGGGGCCCCGCCACTATAGGCCCCACTTGATACAACTCATACATCAAAATGAGTCCCACCAATAAGTGGGCCCTAAAATAAGAATTTAACGGCGGATCACCCACCTATCAGCCTCCTTCTTGGTCCCTTAGCCTCCTTAGTTCTTTGCCTTCACTATTGATGGAGGTTGATGATGAATGGATGGTTGAGATGGGAGATGAGAGAGAGGCAAAGTGGGCTACACTTATTGTTTTAGGAGAGTGAAAGCTTGGACGTGTGAAATTTTTTTGGTTGCTTGGGAGGTTTGAGAAATGAGAGAGAGAGAGAGAGGTGATGAGATGATATGGGATGGGTGTGATGGGTGATGGGTGGAGTGTTGGAAGTGATGTGAGAGTTGACTTTGAGTTGCTTGTGTAAGAGAGAGGTAAGGGTAAGGTAAGAGCTACTTATACTTGACTTGATGTGTGATGTGTACTTAATTGATGAGATTGATTGATTGATTAATGAGACATGTTGTAGAGATTCCCTCGAAGTTTATAACGCGCGACGTTTTCCTCGAAATGAACGCGGGCCCACATCTTCTGACCTAGGTATCGATTCGGTGTGCGAGTCGCGGCGTTGGAACTGTGACGACAACGTGGTTGCTAAGATACAATTTTCGGGTTGAGTCGAGTCAGGTATGTGGGACTCATCTTAGGATCACGCGTAAACATTAGATACAGGTCAAAGGTTGCTGAAATTCTACCGGAATGACCGTGGAAGCCTACGGAATGGTACGACATAGAACGCGGGTCTTACATTGTTGTTAGGGGGAGCAGCAACTCGATGTGTTTATGTGCAAACTAAATATCATGTACACATAATTTAGAGTGTTAGTCTAGATGTTGTTCTAGGGTGTTTTGGTATTTTATCATGTAATTGATAAAGAAGGAGATTGAAAGTGCCCTAATTTATCAATTAGTGTGAGCGTTGAGTCAACTAGACATAAGAGCCTCACAGAAAGATTGATCAAGTGTCTTCCTTAATCGAATGTGTGATAGAACTCTCCACTGGTAAATCTTAGCCTCACATCCTATGTCCCAAAACACCAGGTACTTAAACTCCTTAAAATTAGATAGATCACCCTAAGGAATTATGGCTAGAAAATTTTTTCTCAAACTCAGAAAAATCTCTAAGTTTTCTACCTTTGTCGATTTATTGACAAGTGGATCGTTAAAATTGAATACTATTGTCGATGTCTTCGAAGCTCACTCAATATTATCGAAATGAAGACATAAGTTGTCCAACGACTACAAAAATCTCTGGACAGAATTATTGATGTTTCGTTAGAGGTTTCAATATCATCGAAATTTGAATCTCGAGTTTATTGAATAGACTTGATAAAATCAACATCAGGTCCATTGTGTCTAAAGCTCTGCTAAGGCAAATCATGTAATCTTCGATATATCGAAGAGCTTCTCAATATCCTCAAAATTCAAATCTCGATGATATTGGAAGCCCTTCGATGATATCAGATTGGGATACCTTTATATCTAACAAGTTTTTCAGGATTATTTTTCTCAGATTAAGAGTCACTCATTAAAATCGATATTCAAATATCGATCATATCAAGGCATGGTCAATATCATCGAAGACGAGCACAAACTGTCCAGTAAGCTTATAGGATTCTTTAGAATTATCGATGAATTGACACTGCCCTCGAATCATCGAAATTCAAATTTCGATGATATCGAGTGATGCTCGGTCATCTCTTTCCTGAAAATCCTCTAAGGCAAGTCTCTCACATTTTCAAATGTCGAGGAATTGAACATCATGTCTCTCACATCGATGTATGTTCGATTTCCTCGACCAGCTAACAAAAGGTTTCAAAAGCGTTTGATTTTTGAGTTCGTGTCATCAAGCGACCAGTCGATGCTATTGAGATATACGCTTGTTGATATCAAACTCTATTAAAAATGTGACCGTTTATATCCATTAGAACCTTTTGCCTATTTAATGAGAGCTTGCCCTTAGTTGTTTCAGAGAGAAAATAGAGAGTGCTTTTGTGTGTTTAACCCTAGATCATATACCCTAAGCCTTTTCTCTCATGGGAGTTCATCCTCCAATCCACGCTCATCATTGACATTTAATTGAGTGGATTGGGGAATAAACTTTCGCATTCAAAGATCCTTCATCCACCACCTTAATGGAAAATTATTAAGTTGGGATGCCCTGAATGCATAGATGGTTAGAATCGCTCTATCTCCCTTATATGAAAATATTTAATAGAGTAGGATTCCATTATACCTTGGCCCGACTCGTCGCCATGTATTGGTACATCTTCTGAGTTGTGGTTCAAGGAAGTAGATGAATCTTTGTCATCAAAGGAGGAGATCTTTGACAACGTATTGATTGGGGCTCATCTACTTATCTATAAGTCATTAGAGTCTAGAGGACCCTTGTGATCATTCCTTTGTAGGATTGAGTCTAAGGTGTTTCTCAGCCCTTGCAAGTCCTCATAGGAGGCCTCCGACGAGAGTGTACGTGGGGGTACTTTGTGTTGACCCTTGCTCTGTGGAGAGCATAAACTCTTAGGCCCTAATGTTCTTGGCCGGTGTGGCCTAAAAGTTGGGTGTTATGTGTTGACCCTTACTCATGGGAGCATAAACAATGTCGTGTAGACACGTTGTGTCAGCCTAAGTGTAGGTTATACTGGTTAAAGGTGAACCTGATTTAAAACCTCTAGGTTGAGGTGAACCTGTTGTGAAACCTCCTTTAGTGAGATCTGGCACACTTAAGGGTTGAGTGCGTCTGCCGGAAGTGGAGTGGACAAATAGTCAAACCACTATACAAATGACTGTGTTTGAGATTGCTATTTTCTTCCATTGCTTATGTGATTTCTTTAAATGTTTTCATATTTGATCACATCTCACACAAAGTCACATTCATCATAAACTGTGTTTGCATCTTACTTATCCTTCAAGTAGTTTTATGATTGGATCCTCTGTTTGGCTTGAAAGCCATTAAAGTTACTCTTAAGAAAATCCTGGTGAATGCATATTTACTCAGGATTAGAGTGATAGGATTTTAAATAACCATAAAATATTAAAAAGTCCTATTCACCCCCCTCTAGGACATATTGGCATATTTCCACTCAACTAAAGCGCTCATTACCACAATTTCAGATTCCTTGGTGGTAACCTATGATCCCTTAGTGGATTCCTTCTCATAGGTGGTTGCTCCACCTTCTACTGTATCTCTATCTGCATCTTAGTATCAGCCCTATTTCATCTCTATTTATTTGAACGTCCACAATCGACTTTTCTGCTTGCTCGTGCTTATCATTATGGAATAAGGATCCCTCATCAAATTTAACGTCATGACTAAGGATAGTTTTTTATGTGACCCAGTTATATATCCTGTACCTCTTCACACCCTTCATATATCTAACAAAGATGCACTTTTTAACCCTTTGGTCCAACTTTTCTCTCTCAATTGATGGTATGTGAGAGTAAGCATCTCAAATAAATACTTGCAGCCCTGAGTAGTTTACTTACTTACCACTCCACACTTTATTTGAAATTTTACAATTAATAACCGTAGAAGGGTACCAATTCACTAAGTAACAAGCTATGTTAATGGTCTTAGTCTACATTTCCTTGCCCAATCCAACATTACTTATCATGTATCAGGCCCTCTGCTAGAGACTTTGATTCATCTACTCACTACACCATTCTACTCTGGTGTGTGGCGAACTGTGTTGTGCCTCACAATCCCTTTATCTTTGTAAAACTGATTGAATTCCTTAGAAGTGAATTTTCTACCGTTATTTATCCTCAACACTTTCACCTTTTGCCCTGATTATTTTTCTGTCATCGCCTTCCACTGTTTGAAGTTGGTGAAAACCTCAAATTTATTTTTCAGAAAATAAACCCTTACCTTTCTGGAATAATCGTCAATGAATGTAACAAACCATAAAAATCCTTCATTATAAACTATGAGAGACAACCCTCATACATCAGAATGCACAAAATCCAGAACCATCTTACAAACATGTTTCCCAGACTTAAAAGATAACCTTGACTGTTTACTATATATATAATGCTAGTATATACTAAAATCAATACTTTTAAAAGCTGGGATCAAACAATGATAAGAAAATACCATCAGGCCTCGCTCACTCATGCGGCCTAGACATGCATGCTACATATGTGCAAATGTGGAATCCGTTACGAACGCTGCAACTCCACCTGATGAAGTGCTTAATCACCCTATAAAGGTTACCATTCCTCTATCCTTTCATGACTGTAAGTGCCCCCTTGGAAACCTTAAGTACATGATCGAACCCAGTAAATTTGCACCCAAGTGCCTCGAGTGCACCCAGAGATATTAGATTCTTCCTTAACTCAGTAATTTGTCTCACATTAGTCACGAGACGCTCCATACCATTAAATGTCATGATATGCAACGATCCAATACCAGCCACATTACAGATATTGTCATTACCCATATACATATAGCCACTATCACACTCACTGTAACTGGTAAAATAACTCTTATGAGGGGTCATATAATGCCTCTGTATCCAAAATCTATTCATCATTAAAATATTTGAATTTTGATGGGCAACATGTCGCTACCACTCACACACTCTACAGGATTTTGCAGTGTTGGCCTCCTTGAAAGAAGTCTTTGATTTCTCTTTCTTAGACTTAAGATTCTGACAATCTTAATTTCTTCATGTGCCCTATCATGCCACAAACCCAACACTTTAGTTTACATTTTCCCTTACCATTGGATTTAGATATCGATTGCGAAGATCCTCTATCCCCTTTAAAAAATTTTTTCCCTTGTAACTAGTGCGTCTGTAGAAGTACCCATGTCACTACTTTTATTTCTCAATGCCTTCGAATGAAAAACAAAGATAACGATCTGAACGCTAATGGACTTCTTACCTGTGCATAAGGTGTCTTTGAATGACTCATACAATTTTGAAAGTGAATTCAACATAATACATTCTTGATCTTCATCCTTCATCACCTCATCCACGTCTAACGATTTACAAACAAGCCTATTGTAGTTACTAATGTGAGTCTTAACGTCAGCCCCCTTGGCTATCTTTAGATCGAACAATTGTGTCTTTAAATACAAATAATTCTCAAGAGACTTTTTCACATAGATGTTCTTTAATTTCTTGTATATATTAGAGCAATCTTCTCTCTCATAATATGGTAGATGAACTCATCCATTAGATATAATTGGATTGAGACATTGGATTTTTGATATAGCTTGTTCTACTCTAATTCTTTCATAGTTTTCGATCGCTTTCCAAGGAGTGCATCTCCAATCCTTGCTAAACTAGAGGGTCATTCATCTTCACCTTCCATAGTTAAATTTTTTTTTTTCTTGGAATACTTCTCTACATCAAACTTCATGCTTGATGCCATAAATATATTGTCTTCGGATTCAATCTGTTTCCCAACGTTATCTCTAATATCACTTGTTGAGACTTACAGAAGCACACAAAGATGAATCTTAAAAAGTAATCATAATTGCACAAGTAAATCTAATAGAGAACAGTCCAAATTTATGTGGAAAAACTCTTATGCAAAAAAACTATGACACAAAGCGATAATGTTCTATGAATAACAAAGTTACAAGAGATGAAACCTTATTGATTTGAAGCCTTAAAAGAAAAACCCTTGATTTTTTCTCTCCAAAACCCTTTCAAACCCTTAAGCACATTTAGCCCTTACCCTAATCTTGATTACACACACACACACACACATAATGGAAATAAAAATAAATCACGCAAATCATGCAAACTGCACAATTCATTGACCTATTGATTCAACCAGTTGAAACGCTTTGATCGGTTAGGTTGACCTGTTGACTAGACTTTTCAACTCGTTGAAAACTTAAAAGACTATCCTGAAAGTTTTGCCAAAAAAATGAAATATTTTCGATATTCTTTGACTTGTTGGCCCGACTATCGACCAGTCGATGGCTACTATTTCAACATAGATTTGAGGCATCAAATTTTCAACAAGTATTATCCACCTATCTTTAATCTATCCAATATTAGACATATTGACCAATGGACCATAATCTCAACAATACCATGTAGACATGCAATCTCCCTCATCAGATGATCCCAACCATTCGGTGCAAATATCCAAAGTCATGAATGCCCAAATTCCATTAGAGAAAAGGGTTTCAAATTTTTATTTTATTATTATTATATTTTTTTACAAAGTTGGGCCAAGAATTCCAACATAAACCTGACCTTTTCTTTTTCAATAACAAAAATTGCTGGTATCCATTTCAATGAACAACATGTACAACTCCTTGACATTTTGGCTCCCCCAGGAAAAAAGGACCCGGGGAAAGCCTATCATTAAACAAACACAAAAGGGGGGAACCGCTACACAGGGCTATTCGCTAGAGATCTTACTAAGGACATGCTGGATAGCCCCCATACGCACTCTATCTAGGAATAGAAGACCCTTAACATGGAAAGGGAGATCCGAGAAATGATGCACCAACACATTAGATTGAGCCTCTCTACCCATGTGGGCCATACTATCTGTCGGTGCGTTATCCTCCTGATAGATATGGGCGAATTTCACCTGCTCCATGAGCTTGAAACGCTCATGATATGGGCGAATTTCTTGGACATCCAGTATAACCATTTCCAACTCAGGAGGGAGGACCCATTAAGGAATGCCACCACCAACTGAGAATCTAATGAAAGTAAATATTCAGAAATCATGAGTAAAGGATATTTGGAAACCATTTTCACCTGTTGTCATGCCCTAAACTCGGAAACCGAGCTCACAAAATTTTTAATTGCCATATTCGGTGCCGACAGCCTCCGTAGTATCTCATTCTCGGCTCTTGGCACCCATACATCAGGTTCTGATCCTATGATCACCCTTGTTTTCCCACTTAATTTATCAGTTTTTGGGCTGATGTTGTAAGGCTCATTTGGCCCAACTTGGACATGATTTTACCTATGTAATTGGGCTTATGGGCTGCCCACTATGTCCAACATAATGCATGGATTTGGTGGCATTGTTCTTAAGCCATAGTCTTCCCTATGGGCCCATATTGTTGTACGTAGTTTTGGACCACTTTCTTAAGGCCCATTATGTGGAATATATATGCATGTGGCCACCCATTTTATTCTTGTAGGGTGATTGGGCCTTAGGCCTTGCTTCTATGTAGTTTATTGTTGAGCCACCTTTTTAGGGAACAATGGTGGTTAAATGTCCCCATTGTTGGCCCCTCTAGGCCCATTTGTTAGTCTTATTTTCATCTATGGGTGGTTAAATATCCACCATAGACCTTTGCTAGGCCCATGACATTATTTACCTAGTCTCTTGGGCTACCCCAGGCTATTGGGCTCCCATTAGTGGTTGTGTTCCTTCCTATCCATGGGAAATTTGTCTAAGTATCTTGACCGAGGTGATTACATCATTTCATGGGACACAGTCATTTTCATGACTCATGGGCTTCATTTGTGTGCTTGATAGATGGTTGATTGGTCATGCTATTACGCCGTTGGCAGGCTATCATGGGACTCCCAGAGTGATGGAGTTGTCCCACTTAGGCATTCTGGATGCGCAGGATTGGATGCATGATTGATTGGTGTGATTCATGCATTTGGCATTGCATAACACATTGATATTCACCCTTGCTTCATCAAGGCTTTAGCCTCTACAGGTGTATTGTGGATGACCAGATTTGGACACCAGAAATGTTTGTTTGAGCACTTAGGGCACGTAGAATGTCCTTGGGTGAAAGTTTCAGAACCTTTATTGTACCAGGAGATGCTCCAATGCCGAGGCTAAGTGAAAAATATGAACGTTGGTACCTTTACCATTAGGTCGCGTCTCCCATTGTATCGTGATCAGTTTGGAGGGGGTGTGGCCATATCCACCTGAGTAAGGGGTCAATAACTAGGCTGAATTTGACCAGCTCATAAATAGGTCCACTACGGTCAATACTTGTTAGTGATTGGTTGTCCACAGGCGGATAGTGAGGACTCTTATGCTCGGTTGACAGTGCGCCTAGGAGAGCGGCAGTTAGTAGGTAGTGTCTTTGACCTTGGTGATTTCCTAGAGAGGAACTGTACTAAATTGTAGACTTAATATGAGGATGAGCATAGCTGCATTGCATATTGCATATGGCACTTGGCTATATAGTCCCGTATTGCATAGTTTTTGATTGGCAGATGGTATTCCTGCCTTACATTGCTTAGCCTTGTGACGGCTAGTGGTATTCATGGTCTTACCGCGTTCTTTTTTATACTCTGATGTCGCATTCATAACACCTATCCTGCACACACTTACACCACCCTCTAAGCTTTCTATAAGCTTATGCATGATTAATGCGTGCAGCTGATTCAAGGCCAGAGAGTTGAGCAGGAGGTGGAGCGTGTCGTTGATCCTTTTGGAGTTTCTTTATATAGACTTTGTATTTTCCTTTGAGCCTTGTACTTGTAAAATTTTAAATTCTTAGTGGATTTTGTAATGTTGTTCTTGTGGTTATTTATTTATGGTTATAATGTTATGATCTTGGGTATGCTCTTTATAAATCAGAATTATGTCATAGAAATCCTCCTTGTATGATCACAAGATCGAAACCTGGTGCATGGGTACCGGGAGCCTAGAATGAGGTACTATCGAGGCTATCGGAGTCGGATTTGGCGATCAAAAATTTTGTGAGCTTGATTTCCGAGTTTGGAGCGTGACACCTGCCTCATTAGAAAATGATTTCATATAATGAAAGTGAATATTCAGAAATCATGAGCAATCAATGTGGGCTTAATGAAGTTACACCATTCATGAATCAGAAATTTCCATTGGGAAATGGATTGTTCATGTTATCCAATGAAAGTAATTGTTCAGATACCTTGATCAATAAATTGAATCTATTTATGAAATTTCCCAATTCAGGAGCAGTGAAATACTGGGATTGATCAAGTTTCACAATTTATGATTAGGAAAGTTTCATTGGGAAATGGCTTTTCATCCCATCCAATGAAAGTGATTGTCCAAATACCTTAGGCAATTGTCCATTAATGAAATTTCCCAATTCATGAATAGAGAAATTTTAGGCTCTACGAAGTTTCACAATTCATGAACCGAACAACTACATTGGGAAATGAATTCTTCATGTCATCCAATGAAAGCTATTGTTCAGATACCTTGGGCTATCAAATGTGTCCGTTGATGAAATTTCCCAATTCATGAATAGAGAAATTTTAGGCTCTGTGAAGTTCCGCAATTCATGAACAGGACAACTACATTGGGAAATGGATTATTCATGTCATCCAACAAAAGTGACTGTTCAGGTACCTTGGCCTATCAAATGTGTTAGTTGATGAAATTTCCTAATTCATGAATAGAGAATTTATGGGCTAGCTCCATGAAGTTCCTCAATTCATGAACTGGAGAATTACATTGGGAAATGGATTCTTCATGTTATCCAATGAAAGTGATTGTTCAGATACCTTGTGCAATTAAATGTGTGGTTGGTGAAAATTCCTTATTCGCAAATGGTAAAATTCTGGGCTTGATGAAGTTTCCCAATTAATGAACCGGAAAATTCCATTGGGAAATGGATTCTTCATGTCATCTAATATTATGGATTTCAATGATTTTCACCTGTATATTAGGAAAGTCTCATGTATTATTTAGTTTTGATTAGGGTGAGATTCTACTTAGATTAGATTAGATTATATTTAATTGTAATTTTCCTTAATTGGGGTCATTTCTCATGTATATAATCAGAGCACCATGCTTAATGAGAATAAGTAATCAAGCAATTTTTCATCTTTACTTTTATCATGGTATCAGAGCTTGCCCACTCAGGGACTTTGATCCATACTCATCATCCACTATAGGGTTATCTTCCTACCTTGCTCTTGTGGAAGATCTTTGATTGCATCTTGTCTTTGCAAGACAGATCAGTGGTTGCTAATGTTGTTCACGTATCTAGCGATTCTGGTTGATAATTTGCCTTCTTTTGTAGCATTCTATTTGATCAGATCTTGCAAGATCTATAGCAACTCCTAACCTGGAAACATTCTTACCTTGATCTTGTGGAAGATCTTTGATTGCATCTTGTCTTTGCAAGACAGATCAGTGGTTGCTATTGTTGTTCACATATCTAGCGATTCTGGTTGATAATTTTCCTTCTTTTGTAGCATTCTATTTGATCAGATCTTGTAAGATCTGTAGCAACTCCTAACCTGGAAATCTTCTTCCGGCTCTATGGTCATGTGGGAGCGCCACTTATGACATAATGCACGTGTGCGGAGTGCAAAGTGTGCTAGTAGCGCCTCCACAACCACATGCCTCACTACCCACGCCCTCACCTACACCTATGATGAGTGCATGTGTTCAACCTTCTTCTCTCTCTATTTTTCAAGTAAGAATACTAGAGAACTCAAAACTTATAAACCTCTCTAGTTCATTCTCTCTAAGCAACGTGGGATTAAAGATTTTTGAAGAGTTGTCATTTTTCAAAAAAGGTTTTGGAGGGAAAATGAAATTCAATTTTTTTTAAAAGAAGTTTAGAAAAGGTGTAAGTGCATAGCTATAACATTTTTATTATTCTATTTAACCAATCCAATTGAGATAAAATCTCAACTTATCTTTAAAACAAATAACACCTATATATATTTGCAATCTAGACAAAACCTTTGACCAAGTTAAACATGTCAAAGTTCGAACATTTTCTCCTATATTCCACAAATGAATGTACGTAATTAACATATTTCTTACCATTATACACATCTTTTTATGTATAGCATTAAGGCCAATTGTCCCAAGGCCCACTATATTCTATGATCATGGCTAATTAATCTAAAACTAAATCAAACTTCTTGATTTTACAAATAATGCATATGATGATTCTGAAATTAATTGTTTAATCAAAGAAAATTATAACTAAAAGTTTGGCCAACCATGATGATTAATGATTCTTATTGTTGATATAATGCTAAAGTTGCAAGTACTTTAGATCTTTTATTGTGAATCCCAACCAGTGTAGGAATGTGATCAACCACTGAACTCACTAAGATCGAGTTAAAAGATTCAGAAATTGATGAATCAAAGTAAAAGTCCCTACATATAGCCCGTAGGTTATCTGAAGTATGAGTTGGAAGTGCATATTGTACCATACATTAAAATTGAACTTGCTTCCTAGATTCAATCAATTTGCAAAGACATATTTATACCTGTGTGTTGAAAATGTCCCATGGTAGAGACTTACCATACGAACAATAGCCACACCATACTTAGTGGCCAATGGATAAAGGTATCTTGACTTATTTTCTCGTGATGAAAATATTTTAGGTAAGCCTTTAATATTAATATACCTATAAAGAACTGAACAAGGTGAGCCTCACAATATATTCTACATTGAACTTGTCATACTTCATTTCCTAAAGATACAGAGACCTCAAAGAAATCTCCCAACAATAAATTCTCGATAAAAGTCCCTATACTTATTTTAAAAAAAAAAACCAGAGAGAGCAGCTAATTCATTCGTATTTGAAAAATATTTGCCGCATGAAATTAGGACTGTTAACTCAAAAGATTAAATTGTTAAAACTTTTGACTTATATTATGTTGAAGTAACTAAATGTTCATACAACTTAAGAAAATCTTAATAAGAGGAACATAAATCTCCTAAAACCAAATTTATATTATATAAAGCTATATGTCAGCTATGTACATGTAGAACTTATGTGACGGTCAAGCAGGAAGAACTAGAATATGTTGAAGCCACATTACTAAAACAGAGGTGAGAATGTGTTGTGCCAATCAAGACTGTCCACATTCGAGTTCTTCTAACTGGACCATTCCCCAGTTCAGGTACAATCATCCCACATTTATTTTGAGAGGGATGTGATGGCTATGCCGGAAGAGACGGAATATGGTGAAGCCATCTTGCTAAAAAAAGGATGTGAAAGTGTGATGGCCATCCGTGGGCTTACTATGATGGCATATTATTTGCTATTCATATGTAATGGATCATCTGGATCATCTGAGTAGTAGCCTTTAAAGCAATTATAGCAAGAGAAATTGTTAGAAAGAGGATTACATCCTGCCCCTGCGTGGACCATAATCTCTGCGGCAAGGGTTAGTGGGGCCCATCGCGATGTGTGAGTTTTATCAACACCATCTATCCATTTTTCCATATCATTTTTGGATACGTGCTAAACAATGAGTTAGTTAAAAGGCTCAAGTGGAGCGTACAGTGGTGATTAAATGTTGAAAATTGGTTGTCTCAAATCTATACTGAAATAGGGGCCATCGACTAGTCAAGAGGTCGAAGGATACTGAAAATATTTGATTTTTTTTTTAAAAAAAAACTTTCTAGATTGTTTTTGAAGTTTCTAACAGGTTAGAAACTTTGGTCGAGAAGTTGACCCAACCAATTGACATGAATCAACAAGTTGACGGATTACATAGTTTGTATGGTTTTGCTCAATTTGTTTCTATTTCCATTTTTTTCTTATAATTATGGGTGTAATCAGGATTAGGGAAAGGAAGGCTAGACGTGCTTAACGGTTTGAAAGGGTTTTGGAGAGAGAAAAAGCTAAGGTTTTTCTCTTGGAGCTTTGATTGATAAGGTTTAATCTCTTGTGACTTTGTTATTCATAGTGCATTATCACTTTGTGTCGTAGGTTTTCTTGCAAGAGTTTTTTCACATAAATTTGGTTTATTTTTTGTTGATTTTGCATATGTAATTATGATTACTTTGTTTGATTCCTCTCTTTGTGCTTCCATGAGTTTCGATAAGTGGTATCAGAGATAACGTTGGGAAGCAGATCGAATTTAAAGACAATGTATCTATGTCATATAGCATGAAGTTCGACGTAGAGAGGTATTTTTCCAGATGAATGGCATTTTATTTCAGCATGGATTACAAGACTCACTCCTCAGAAAGCGATCATAAACTATGAAAGAAGAAGGGTAAAAAAATTTAGATAAAAAAATCAATATTTCTCAATCCATTTGTGTCTAATGGATGAGGTCCTCTACAATGCTATGAGAGAGAAGACTGCAGCTAATACATAGGCGAAGTTAGAGAACATCTATGCAAAGAGGTCTCTTATGAATCATTTGTATCTAAAGCTATAGTTGTTCAATCTAAAGATGGCTGAGGGAGCCGACATCGAGACCCACATTAGCAACTTCAATAGGCTTGATTACAAATTTTTAGTTGTGGATAAGGCGATGAAGGATGAAGTTCAAGTATGTATTCTATTAAATTCTCTTCCAGAATCGTATGAGTCATTTAAAGACTCTTTGTACACCAATAAGATGACCATTAGCATCGAGGCTGTTATCTCAACTCTTCAGTCGAGAAAGAAAAGTGGCAATGTGGGTGCTTCTACAAATACATTTGTTATGATGGGGAGAAGTTCTAAGTGTGATAGATGATTTTTGTGATCAAGATCCAAATACAAGGAAAATAGAAAAGGCAAGCTAAAGTGCTAGAGTTGTAGCATGACAAGGCACATGAATAAGGATTGTTAGAATCCTAAATCTAGGAAGGAGAAATCAGAGTGTTCTTTCAGAGAGGCCAACACTGTGGAATCTAGTGAGGAAGTGAGTGGTAGTGACATGCTGATCGCATCAAAATCCGAGTATTTCATTAAGAAATGAATTTTGTAGATAAGGGCTTTGTATCATAGGAGTTGGTTTACTAGCTACAATGAGTGTGATGGTGGCCAGATGTTTATGGGTAATGATAGTGTCTGTAACGTGGTTGGTGTTGGATTAATGCGCATCAAGATGTTTAATAGCATGGAGCATATTTTAACCGATATGAGTCACGTTGCTTAGTCGAGGAAGAATATGATATTTCTAGGTGCACTCGAGGCACTTGGGTGCAAATTTAATAGGTTTTATAATGTGCTTATATTTTCAAAGGGAGGCACTTATAGTCATAAAAGCGTACGGAATGGTAACCTTTACAAGTTGATCGGAAGCACTTTATTGGCTGGAGTTGCAGTGTCTGTAGTAGATTCCATGTCTGCACGTATGTGGCATGTGTGCCTATGATAAATGAGTGAGTAGGGCATGAAGGTACGTTCTGATCATAAATTGATCATAGTTTTAAAAAGCATTGATTTTAGTATATGCGAGCATTATATATATAGTAAACAGTCAATGTTATCTTTTAAGTCTAGAAAGTATATTTATAAGGGAGTTTCGGATTATGAACATTCTAATATATGAGGGTCATTACCTATATTTTCTGGTAAAGGGTCGACATGGTTCATTACATTCATTGACGATTATTCTAAAAAGGTGTGGGTTTATTTTTTAAAAAATAAATTTCAAAAGTTCCACTAAATTCAAATAGTGGAAGATGATGGTGGAAAAATAATTAAGGCAAAAGATGAAAGTGTTGAGGACATACAATAGTGGAGAATTCACATATGGGGAATTCAATCATTTTGGCAAAGATAAAAGGATCATGAGGCACAACATAGTGCGCTACACACTAAAGCATAATTATGTGGCTAATTGGATGAATCTGACTCTCAAGGAGAGGGCTCGATGCATAATAAGAAATGATGGGTTGGGCAAAGAAATGTGGACTAAGTCCATTAACATGGCTTGTTAATTACTTGGTGGATTAAAATGAATGTTGATGGCTCCTCCTTAGGTAACCCAGGCCCTTCTGGGGGTGGTGGTGTTGCTAGAGATCACTTGGGAGATCTCATCTTTTCCTTCCACTCTGGATATGGGATAAGCTCTAATGGTCGGCTTAAGAACAAGGTTAATTGGGAGGCCCTTTCCCACTGCAAGGCCAGGGGCCTCAATAAGGTGGAACTCGTCAGCAACTCCAAATCTGTGGTCGATGCTCTCTCCAAGGAATGCGCCCCGTCGTGGGCCATCTGGTATTGGTGGACCATAATTAAATCCCTCAGGGATAATATGGAGATATCCTTCTCCTATTCTCCTAGGGAATCCAATGACATGACAGACGATCTTGCCAAATGGGCAGTGGTAGCCAAGCCCATTCTTCCTTCCAATCCAAAGTTGAGCTCCCTCCCCTCATTAGAGGCTTACTCTTTCTTGACAAAGTTGGTTTAGGATACATGAGAGATTTGTAAGTTTGTGTATTCCCTTTCTTGGTGGGTGGGCTTGTTTAGTCCTTTTTGTTTTCAGGCCCATCCTAGAGCATTGTATAGCTCCTTCTTCCAATTTTATACGAAATCTTACTTGAAAAAATAAAATAAAATCAGTCATCTTCTACATATATTAATTGTAAAATTCTAAAGGAAGTATGTAGTGGTCAGAAGGTAGATTATTTGGTGCTGCGAGTATTTGGTTGCAATTCTTACTCTCACGTACCATCAATTGAGAGAGATAAGCTAAACTAAAGGGCTAAAAAGTACATCTTTATTAATTATAGTGATGGTGTGAAGGGGTACAGGCTATATGATTGTGCCACATGAAAAATTATCCTTAGTCATGACATCAAATTCGATGAGTGAACCCTTATTCATAGTGCATTATCACTTTTTGCCATGGTTTTTTCCAACGAGGGTTTTTTCATGTAAATTTGGATTGTTCTCTATTGAATTTGCTTATGCAATTCTGATTACTTTGTTTGATTCCTTTCTATGTGCTTCTACGATTCCCAACATTAAACATCTATTGTTAAAAACTTTTTGGGGGCCACAAAAGTTTTTGATTAAGCTAAAATTTGTCTTTTCCCTTCATCCAGGTCTATGTGACCTTATGAATAGGTTGGATGGAAAATAAACACCACGGTAGCCCCTAGGAAGGTTTCAACAATGGGTATTATTATCATGTGGTCCACTTGTTCCTTAGATTTGCATCATTTTTGGGTTCATACCATAAAATGATTTGGGAAAATGGATGGATAGCGTGGATAAAACCCATACATGATAGTAGGCCCCATACAACCCCTACCTAGACAGATATGGCTGCATAGAAATTGTAGTACATGGCAATAAATTGATAATAAAATTCACTTCCCACCGAGTCGTTAGACTGGGTATGTCCTAAAAATCTTCAGGATACTAAATATGATCCATATCCAATTCCGTCAATTCATTTTCCTTCAGTATCATGATGCGATCCACATTCCTATCTTTTTGTACCCTCAAAATTTGTAAAGGTTCCTTTCGAGGGACAAAAAATGTGGTAGTTTTTGCATAACAATCAATCTTGGCGTAACTAACGATAAGCTAATCCATCCTAATGATTACATCATACCCCTTCATATCCATCACAACTATGTCAACTGACATTATATTATCACAGATATTTACTTCTCGAGATTTACATATATGGGTCAAAGTAACTACTTTCCCCATTGACGATTCTAATGATTACTTTACAAAGGTTCATAGGGTTTAACCCTAGTCGTTTCACTATGATGCTTGCAGTAAATGACATAGTATTTTTAGAATAAAACAAAATAACAAAATGTTTCTAATGTATATCAACCGTACCTTTAATGACGTTGTTATCAATCTCTAGTTCTTCGGTAGATAGGATGACATATACTTTAATTATCTTGAGAAGGTTGTTTCCTAAAGACTTTCCCTCCTTAGTTCTGAGATACTAGAGGTTGCGTTGATGGCTGAGGCCAGTTCTGTGGATACTGCAGTGGCCTAGGAGGTAGAGATCATGATGTCTGTGGATATTAATCAACGATTTAGATGCCTATGAAGATTGAATAGACTATTGAGACGATTCAGGAAGTTGCATCTTCGGAGGAATTTGCTGTAATGGTGGAATCTAGCTAATATCTATGAATTGGGTTCTATAGCTTTGAGCTTTATGTCCATACTTCCCACAGTATGTGCAACTCTCGATGAAGATTGGTCCTAACTATTTGGTACTACAATCTGAATATTCGTTTGTTGCCTCTTATCCAATGGTTGTTGCTGATTTGGGGCAGTCCTAATGTGACTTCCCGTCTCTCTTATCTGAGCTCTAGACTTCAAGAATTTCTCATTAATTATCTCTTTTGGCCCAAAGAACTTTATCAACAATTTGAGAATATGTCTTTATATCATCACAACAAAACTTAGCTCTAATGTTCTAACGAAGACCTTCATCAAACCTTAAAATTTTATATTCCTCACCATTCACCATCTTTGACACACACACACACACATATAGAGTAGTGGTCTCCTGCGAACCATCCCGCAGGATACCTTAGTGCGGTCCAATTCTCACCGCAAGATGCCCTTTTGCGGTACGTGGATTGGCTACTAGTAAGTTGACTAGCGATATTGCTAATGAATTTGTGGCCCCACCATGATATATGTTTTATATCCACACTGTCCATCCATCTAAAGAGATCATTTTAGGGTGAAATCCAAAAAATGAGTCACATCTTAAGCTCTAGTGGACCCTACTACAGAAAACAGTAGGGAGAGGCCACAAAAAGTTTTTGATCAAGCCTATATTTATATTTTCTCTTCTTTAATATCTTTGTTAGCTTTTGAATAGGTTGAATTTTGAAAAAACATCATAGTGGGCCTTAGAAAGGTTTCAACAGTGGGCATCAATCTTCCCGCTGTTTTTTGTGGTGGGGTCCACTAAAGCTTTGGATCTGCCTCATTTTCTGGCTCATGGCTTAAAATAATATCTCTAAATGACTGGATGTTGTGGATACAACATATACATCATAGTGGGGTCCATAGAACTTGGTGATGTCATTTCCATGGAGTGACGTCTGGTGCTAGGAAGCGGATTACGTGGTGATTAACTCACTCTGCTAGGCCTACTAAGTAAACTCTGTGAGGTCCACCATGATTTATTTATTTTATCCACTCCATTCATACATTTTAACAGATAATTTTAATACTTAGACCAAAAAATGAGGTATATCCAATGTTCAAATGGACCACACCACAGGAAACAGTTGAATTGAATGTCTATCGTTGAAAAATAATTGGAGGGCCATAGGAGTTTTGAATCATTCTTATATTTGTTTTTTCCCTTCATCCATGTCTGTATGATCTTATGAACAGGTTGGATGAAAATTAAACATCACCGTGAGGCCTAGAAAGGTTTCAACAGTGGAAATCATTATCCCCACTGTTTCCAGTGGTATGATCCACTTGATCTTTGGATATGCATCAACTTTGAGCTTAACTCCTTAAATTAGATGGAAAAATGGATGGACAGAGTAGATAGACCACATACATTCAGTGGCCCAACTTTGTTTACTCAGTATGATAAAAGCATACTGAGTAACTCAGTACGTAATCTGATTTCCGTACATATTGGTTGGCTGGTGGTCGGTGCTCTATGGCCCCATCATGATGTATGTGTTTCATCCTCTCCGTTCATTCATTTTTAAAGAAGGGAAAATATAAATATGAGCTTGATCAAAAACTTTTCATGGCCTTTAGAAGTTTTTAATGGTGGCGTCACTGTCCCCACTATTTTCTGTAGTGGGGTCCACTGGAGCTTTGGATGTCACTTTTTTTTACACACGCACACATACCCCACACACTCACGTTTGTGGAATTTCACCACCTATGGGTACTCGAACCCTTGATCGGGAGTTGAAACTCCTAAGAGTCTACCACCCGGGCAAGAGTAAGGACCCAGCTTTGGATGTCACTCATTCTTTGGATTTCACCCTAAAATGATCTCTCCATATGGGTGGATAGCGTGGATACAAAACATATATTATAGTGAGGCCACAAATTCAGTAGCAACTAGCTAACCCGCGCCCGCACAAGGGTCTCTTGCGGTGGGAATTGGACCGCACCATGGTATCCTGCGGTATGGTTCGCAGGAGACCATTACTAGACACACACACACACACACACACACACACACACACACACACACACACACACACACACATATATATATATATATATATATTTGACAGCTCAGTGAATTTTTCTTCATACTGTCATCGTACCCTGTTCTCGCCTTAAAAACTCAACCATTTTCTGACTACGGAGGCCCTGTAGAAATATTTTTCATTAAATTTCACTTGAAATTCTTTCCAAGTCTATGACCAGTTTTAACCTTTCTTTTGGCTAAGGTCCATCAAACATCTGCTTCACCTTGTAAAATAAACAATGTTAGCTGAACCTTCTAGTTCTTGGGACAACTCATAGCTTCTAATATCTTTTTGACCCATTTCAGCCAATCCTTAACAACTTTAGGATCTATTGCACCCTATATTAGAGGACGGAGCTTCATGAATTTTTTGAATAACTCCACTTCGTACATTTGTCCGGTCCTAGCTGACTATGCCTATGATAACCTGTGATGCTTGGTTATGATTCACCAATAGGTTCCATTGAATTGTGAATTAATCATGTTGTTGTTTCATCATAATCACCATCTAATTCACAAATCCAAACACAGCATCCCATGACTATGAGTTATATCCAATGAAATTGGCACACATAACGTTTGGGGATAAAGGCAATTGGGTACTTGATCCAACTCCACCGTGGTCTGCTGTAGGAGGAGGTACATGAAACTGAGGCACATCTTCTCCCTCATCATCATTTACTCACCTTGGAAACTTTGAAAAGTGCATGAAGGCTAGTGGCATATGCAAGATACGGCTCAGCTAATCCTATTCCCTTTTTGTCGAGTCTTCTTCAATTGGAATGGGGACGTCTTCTACTGGTTCATGAGGAATAGTGGCGCTAACAGATGATATTATATCTTGAAAGTTGCACGTCTTCTTAGGTACCATAATTTTCCTATAAGGAGGTTTGATTAAGACTTAATAAGATTTTGTAATAAGATTTGAATATTTAAATTTTGATTCAATTTTTTTTTTCAGTAAAATGATTCCACTTAATTGAGTTTTGGGAAAAGTTTAGACTGATCAGACCAGATTGTTGTCATTGGTCATTGTTCTAATTAGCATTTTAGCTACATAGAAACTTCAATTCTTGGCCAAATTTTTTATGGGTATTTCTTCTTAAGTGTATGACATCGTTGTAAAATTTTAGTTAGTTTTATCTGTTGAGGTCAAAATCTGGTCGGCCCTCTGCACGTCGCTCTCCACGCGTCGCCCCTAAAACCTGCACCACAGAAACAGGCAAAGGTGACCCTGGCTAAGCCGGGGGACCCTCCGATGCCTAAGTCAGGACAAGGGAATCAGGGTCTAAGTAGAGTAGAAGAGAGCTCGATTTCACCTACCTGTAGACAGAGCACTGCGGGCTATTTATACTTGCCTGTGGGGCGGTCCGAATCCGATGATCTCGGCACGATCAGAGGGATTCTGGGATCATGGAGATACTGCCCGCAATCTATTGATTGCGCAGCGTATCTGACGGATCTTGCACATCTGCGAGATAAGTTATCGGCCACATTTGGTTATGATAGTTTCCATGTTTAGCGAGTGAGATACGCACGTCAGAAGGTCTGCTCGGCTCAGCTTGCCAAGCCGTATCGAAGAACACTCCGAGTCGGATGCCATCCGACTAGTCATACCGAATCCGATCCAATTGGCTTAAGCGCCTCGGAGTTGGGGGGATAGCGGGTTATCTGATCTGACAATTAGGACCAACTCTGAGCTGACTTTGACTCGAAGACGTTCGCGTGTTGTTGTTGCGATGTTGTAGTCTTGGTCAGATGGATCATGCCTTGGGCGCCTCAGCTCGTACTTCAAGTCTGATTAAAGTTTTGCCATGGGCTCAGATCTCTCCATAATAGAAGCCCCTCACTCTTCGAGCTTGCTTGTGGGCTCGGAGAGTACTTATACAGGAAATCTCTCGCCCTTATCGCAATGATGAAGGGTCTCGAAATGCCCGTGCTGGTCACTTTGATTAACACGTGGCGACGGTTACGATCCCGGATCTTCTCCCAGCCTATGAGAAGTTGCCACGTATGCTTGAGGTGACATATTTATGATGGCTCCGACTGCTGGGGCATCGCTTCGCATGTCGAGGCACACTGCCCGATGTTAGAGCCGTACCGATGGTTCAATACTCATCCAATGCGGTGTTGCCATGTGTGCCCAGAGATCGGCTCGTGTCGATTCGGCTGCTGCCATCAAAGCTTGCCATCAATGCGAAAATCCTTCGCTGCCTATATAAGGCACCCCAGACTTTCGTTTGCCATTTTACGTTATGATTTATAAGAGCACACCGGAGGAGGCGATTCCGGCCGAATTCGAAGTTTCCGGTAGAAGGCAATTTTCGGCAATCACCCGGTGAGTCTCGCTGTCCTTTGCCCTTCTTTCTGCCATGTCTTCCGATCTGGAAATGGTTCGCGAATACGGAGATGACTCCGAGCCGGAGACTACTGAAAGTGGGAGTAGGTCTTCTAAAGGTCCTTTCGAGACCACTCTCCTGTACCCCCCACCTCGAAAATAAAAAATGTTGGCTTCTAAGACCAAGCAGCCCAGTAAGAAGATAGCCCCCCGAGCCCACCGAGTCGAGACCACTGCCACCACCGAAATGCCTGCGAGTCTACGTACCGCAGAGGTAGTTATGAGAGGTTCTGTCATGTCAGAAACTCAGATGGAGTGGATTCGCTTAGAGTTCCAGATCCCTAACTCCATTCATATAAGGGCTCCTGGTCCTTTAGACGCTGCTGGCGCTCCAGCCGAGGGGGAAGTGACCATCTTCCTTACACCCCTTCATCAGGAAGGTTGCGGCTCTCCTCTGATTGGCCTCCGGAAAGTTTACTCCGAATGCCTGGAGGGTGATGATCTCCGCCTACATTATCTGGAGGCAAGTTGGTAACTCCAAGCTGACCCCAGAGGAGCTGCTGAGCCATTACCTGGTCAAGCATGATAGCAACGATCCATGGTACTATTTTGTGACTCGGGGGAGCAAAGGGTCAGGATTAGTTATGCACCTGTCGTCTTCCAATAAGGACTGGAAGAATAAGTGGTTCTGGACGGCAGGTGATTGGGAGGCACCAGCGGCTAAGCTTAGGGCCTCAACGGCTTGTATTTCGACCCACTTTACGAAATCAGGTCAGACTTCATCTGGCATCCGGGTTGCTGCCTTGGTTTTCACATGTTTCCGTTGAAGTGACATCACTTTTTTCATTTTACAGCTTTCGCAAAGGGGTTGTCGCTCATCGACTCAGACCAGAAGAATCAAATTGCAAAGGCCAGAGCGCGGTCGGAGACACTTCGCTCTTGGACTGATCTGATCACTGCGGCCAACCTCCACTGGTCCGGGCTCTGTAAATCCCAGCCTTTGCTCACATCCCTCAGTAAGTTTCCATGATCTCTTCGATGAACTTCCCTTTGGTTGTTCAGTAGCTGACACAATCTTTCCTTTCGCAGGCATGGCCGAGGCATCCGGGGCTCGAAAGAGGAAAACAGCCCCGACAGCTGCGGAGTTACTAAAGGAAGCCCCCCGAGTGAAGATCACTCGGAAGAAGGCGGCTCCCCCTCGTGTAGGGAAATCTTCTGCTGCGTCGACTCTAGCAGCCCCAACACCGAGGTGACTCCGACACGCCCTAGCACTGTCGCGGCTCCCTCTATAGTCCTGCGTCCGGTGGTACGTCCTCTTCCAGGGGTCGTCCGAGTGACTGAGACTGGCACCTCAGTCGTGTCGAGCTCTATTGCTCCCCGAGCTCCCACCGTCGCAGTTCCCCCCACCGCGGAGGTGCCTGCCACGGTCCCCAAGGCCCCCATCGTTGTGTCCCTCCTCCTCTGAATGGGAGGAGGCCAATAAAATGGCTGAAAATACGCTTCCCCCTCCCCCCCCCCCAAGGTCGGGGGAGAGGTCCACGCTGAGGGTCAGAACTCGGCCTGCAGCAGGGTAGGGACCGAGGGGGCTGAGGCCTCGCCCCAAGTGGGCACAAGCGGTGGGAAGTTTGAGCCCGACTATCATATGGCGTGCTTGGCTCCGTGGGCTACCAAGCATACTAAGGAGGAGGATATCGCTCAAAACCTTGAGCGGTCGGAGGGCGACTTTCTGAATGATTACGCCTCCGTGTGTTACATGGTATATCTCCGAGAAGACTCCCTTTCTTTTATATCGTTATATATGTTTTACGGATTCTGACCTTTATTTTCTATTCAGGCCGTCTCGGTACTGCTCTCAATTTGACAGAGAGTGCGGGAGTACAAGAGGAGGGAGGTAGAGTTGGAGGCTCTTCAGGCCGAGCAAGTGGCCTTAAGGTTTGAGCAGACTAATCTGCGCCAATAGCTCACGGGCGAGAGGGCCAGGGTTAGGTGACTGCAAGGAGTCGTTGTCGACTTGGAAGCTAGAGAACTGCATCTGCAGGACAAGGTATATGACTTTAAGAAGAGCGGTGACGCAGTGACCGCTAAGCTAACCCGCGCCAGGGCCCACGCAGACTCTTTGACCATGGAGACTACTCGGCTCGGTGTAGCCCTGAACCGCGCTAAGGCCGAGGCGGTTGAAGAACGGACACGAGCCGTGAATTAGGCCGTGGAAGCTCAGCGGGCTAAGGACGAGGCTTCTTTGGCCGCAGCGGTTGTCGCCGCAGTTGAAAGTTTCAAGACCTCCAAGGAGAGGGACGCTGAAGCTGCAACGTTCTACAACCGCGGCTTCGACGCTTGTCTCGAAGCAGTTATGGGTTTATACCCAAACCTCGATCTTTATTCCCTCCTGTTCGACGATTCCGAAGATGCCCCGGCCGAAGTTATCTGCTCGGACCAAGCTCCTGACGCCCAAGCTCCTCCTCCGGCCTGAAGACGTTTTATCATTTTGGTTTTTTTTTTTTTTTTTAGAAACCATCGATGTATCTTAACCAATGTACTTTTGCCCCTCCGAGGGGATTTAATGAAAAATATTTTTTTTTACATTGTGTCAACTTGCTGTGAGATGCTGTCGAGCTGATTTCTTTTTACGGGCCTAGTCCCTTATTTGTTGCTTAATCCGTTTCTGGCCCAAGTCTTAGTTGGGTCCGATCTTTTGGAGTGCTCTGTTCGGGCGAGAGCTTTTCATTGTCGTATGTCGAGCCGAATACTCCACTAGAGAATCGAATTATGATTAGGCTTTTCCCCCCAAAGGGATGCCTTGTTGATCTTTGTAGGATTAGGCTCTGACCCCTTAGGGATCGGACCATTACGTCATAGTCGTACTAACCAAGACAGTTGAGTAAACATCCGAGGCCGAATTGAAATTTTTTATTAAGAGCCTTAAAGGCTAGTCGCTTGGAGACACACTTTATTATGAGCCTTAAAGGCTAGTTCCTCATGGGTAGTAGGTCTTCAGATGTTCAGCATTCCAAGGATGAGGGAGTTGGCGGCCTTCGAGGTCATCCAGGTGGTACGAGCTTGGTTTGGTAGATCTGACCACACAATATGGTCCTTTCCAATTGGGTACGAGTGCTCCTGCCCCTGGCTCAGCCATGTTCTGGAAAACCCGTCGGAGGACCAAGTCCCCTGGTTAGAAGTGCCTGACTTTGACCTTTGAATTGTAGAAGCGGGCTACCTGTTGGTGCCGAGCCGCCGTTCAGAGCTTGGAAACCTCTCTGAGTTCTTCGAGCAAATCCAGATTAGTAGTGATCTGCTCGGAGTTCTGATTTTTTTCGAAGCTCCTAACCCGTGCCGTAGGGAGTCCAATTTCTACTGGCACCATTGCCTCCAAGCCATAGGAATACGAAAATGGGATTTCACCCGTCGAAGTCTGGGCTGTGGTCCTGTAAGCTCAGAGGACGAAGGGGAGCTCCTCGGCCCAATTTTCCTTTACTTTTTTCAACTTTGTCTTGAGGTGGTGCTTGATGATCTTATTGACTGCCTCTACATGTCCATTTGACTGTGGGTGCCGAGGCGATGAGTAAGCGTTTACAATGCTAAGCCCTTAACACATGCTACGGAACTTGTCATTATCGAATTGGCGGCCGTTATCAGAAACAATGGTTCTTGGAATCCCGAACAGGCAGATGATATTCTTCCAGACAAAGTCGATTACTCTCTGCTCAGTGATCTTTGCGACTGACTCGGCCTCAGCCCACTTGACAAAGTAGTCGACTGCAACTATAGCGAACTTGACCTGTCCCTTCCCAGTGGGTAAGGGACCAATGATGTCGATCCCCCATTGGGCTAACGGTCATGGCCCACTCATGGGGGTCATTTCTTCTGTCGTTTGTCTCTGCGCGACAGCAAAACGCTGACACTTGTCGCACTTCCGAACAAAATCCTTCGAGTCTTGCTTAAGGGTCAGCCAGAAATACCCTTGACGAAGTATCTTCATGGCCAAGGAGCGGCTGCCAGAATGGTTTTCACAGATTTTCTCGTGAATTTTCCAAATCATGTAGTCGGCCTCATCCGGTCGGAGGCATCTAAGGTAAGGCTGAGAATGCCCCTTCTTATACAGCACTCCGTCCAATATAGCATACCGGGCCGCTCTGACCCTAAGTCGCCTCGCCTCTACCTTATCAGAGGGAGTTTCACTGGTTAATAGATAATTGAAGATCGGGTCCATCCAACTAGATATGGACTGGACGGGATTGACCTTCTGCGACTGGCCGATACTCGGGTGTTCAATGAACTCGACCGGGACGAAACGCGGGATTTTTCCCTCGGAGGACGAGGCGAGTTTTGCTAACGCATCGACCCAGGAGTTCTCGGCTCTTGGGATCTGTTGGATAGTACAACTCCAAAACTTTTCGATTAATTTCCTCGCTTCTTCGAGGTAAGCGATCATTCTGACCTCTTTACTTTCATATTCCGAGAAAATGTGGTTCACCATCAGCTGTGAGTCGCAACGGACTTGTAGGGTCTGAACGCCCAGGCTCGCTGCTAGCCTGAGCCCAGCTAGTAACGCTTCGTACTCGGCCTCGTTGTTTGAAGCTTTGAATCCGAGTCTCATTGCATACTAGATTGTCGCTGAATCAGGTGCAACCAGGATAACACCGGCTCCTGCTCCTTTAATATTGGAAGACCCGTCAACATAAAGTACCCACCCCGGGTCTGATGCTGCCTCTTGGTTGCTCAGAGGGATAGGTGTCATTTCGGCTTCCTTACTGACTCGCTCTTCATCCGGAGTTATGAAATAACAACCTTCTTTAAATAATTTTTATTTTAAAAAAAAAAACACTAAGAAAATTGAACAAAACACTCAATACAAAGAATCACAAACATCAAAACAATGAAATTAATATTTTAATTGCAACGGAGAGGAAACATGTTGTGATCACTCACATGAAATCTGGTGAAGTGGATTCCTAAATGTTATCCCAAAACCAATCAATTTACAATCACCTAAATAATTGAAATTGAAATTATATTTCTATTTATATACATTAGTGCAATCAGTCCACCCATGATTAATCCTTTTCATTTACTTTATTTATCCGAAAGTTTTTAGAATAACTTCGTCTCAATGTGGGGCACAACCCAATTAACCAAAGTGTTATGATCATCCCAACATTCTAAGGAAATCAAAAGTTATTAATAACTCAACTATTAATATGATTCGTATGGTTATATTTGATTGGTGTGGCCATCATACGACAGTAAAAGTTGATCCCTTAATCTTTCTCAAGACCAAGAGTATCTTTACCAATTCAAATATTAACTTGTTTTTATTTTAAAATAAAAATTTTAATTTTTTAACTACTAATGATAGTTCTAAGGGTACAAAATTTTAAGGCTGTTACAGTTGGTCATAAAATTCTTGCATCTATTGGAATGTGGTCTAGCAGGTATTGTGGGACTTCAAGCAGGTGGTGGGGCCGCTATTATTGTGTTTTCCCATCTTGGATGAGGTTCACTGTATCTAAATGACAGTGTCCTATTTGGCTATGTTAAGCGATAAGGAGCAGATTAGGTGCGACCTGATTAAGTATGGCTCGAGCTGGAAGCGAGAATCAGGAGACAGCCCTGTACCTTCGTGTGGCGTCTCTTCCGGAATACGTTAGAGGTCATATTTTCCTTGACAAAGTCGGTTTAGGTTCGCTCAGGTCAAATTCATTCATACCTTAGTCAGATCATGTTTTGATTTTCCTTTTGTATATAGGTGGTCATGCTCTGACCCCTTATGATAGGCCCCCAAGGTCTTTTTGTTGCTGGGGTTGCCCGAATGTTTTGTATGTTTTGTATATCCGTTTTTGGGTTGTTTTTGAATGAAAAAAATATGCATTTTCAAAAAAAAAAAAGGTGCGACCCTGCTTATAGATAGAAAGAGAGAGACCATCTAATTCATTCATATTTGAAAGATATTTTCATTCTGAAACTATGGCTGTTAACTAGAAAGATTAAATTGGTAAAATTTTTGAGTTGTATTCTGTTGAAGTAACTAAATATACATTCAGCTATGTGCACGTAAAACTTCCGCCATGGTGGAGAAGAAGAACTAGAAAATGGTAAACCCATCTTACTAAAAAGGACATGGCAAGGTGACGTGTCAATCAGTCTACCAGCTGGACCATATTCCACAGCTGACATAACAATCGTCCCACCTTTATTTAGAGAGGGATGCGATGGTTGAGCAGGAAGAACCAGAATACGGTGAAACCATCTTGCTAAAAAGATGTGATAATGTGACGTGTCAATCAGAGCAGTGCATCTCCAGGGCCTATCATGATGCCAAATTATTTGCCGTTCACATGCATTGAATCATGTGGGCCATCTGAAATAGTAGCCTTTAGAGCAATGTGGCATTAAACAAGGTTTGAAATCGGTGTGTTAGGTAACATATTGTTCACTACCAATACAGCTATGGATCACCTCATATCATGAATGTATTGAGCTGTCTCAGGCGATAGGGCCGAAGCATCCATATTATTCATGGACAATACAGGTACAGTTGGGGCCACATGTTCCCAAATAGATTTTAAATCTTGGAACTAAGTGCTTTGAGGTGACCATTCCAAAATTCTCATCTTCAAAAAATCACCCATTCATGGTGAGGACAACTAAACGGCTGGTCTTGATTTATTAATCACGCTGCCTCATTTAAGAAAGAGAGATATACAGACCATTTTTGGCACTCCATTGGACCATGGTAGCTACATGTCAAAACAGCCACTTTCTCTAAAAGCCTGAGCTATTTCAAGACGTCATATCAATGTATATTAAAGGATTTTGATATTCTCATGTATATTAAAGGACTTTAATATTCTTTTGGCCTGGGAATTAAACCTTCTGCTTTAATATTATTCTAATATCATGTTAAATGATTGCTTTCTTTGAAAGTTGAAGCAGTTAGATGATGATTTATCAGTGTATATCAAGGGACTTAACAATAAGGAATCATATGCCCCGCTACAGGCAGCCAATGGCTATTGGATGGTGATCTATGTGCTTCACCATGATGGATGTTTTTTATCTACTCAGTTCATGCATTTTTTTATATTATTTTAGGGAATTGGGCTAAAAATTAGGTAGATATAAGTCTTATGTGAACCACACTAGATGAAGCAGTTGTGATTAAACGCACACCATTAAAAACTTCTTGCAGACAATAAAAGTTTTAGATGAAGCCTATATTCGTGTTTTCCCTTCATCCATGTCTTTTTGATCTAATCAACAGGTTGGATGACAAATAAAACATTACAGTGGGCCTAGAAAGTATTTAGTGGTGATCCAGATGAGATTTGGATCTGCCCCATTTTTAGTTTCATGCCTTAAATTATCTAAAAAAAAAAACATGGATGGACAGAACGGATAGAACAAATATATCATGGTAGTGCCCAAAGAACACTCTCCAGTAGCCACCTCGCTACTGGCAGCGTCGGTAGGCCATCCGCAGCCTCAGGTTCCCTGCAACTCTTTGTTTTTTGGTAAGTGTAGTTACTTTTCTCTAGTTGTAGTGGTCCTTTGTTTTTTTGTTTTTTTTTTCAGTAATCCTACAACTACAAGTTTACTCGTTCGTTGGAGGCAGATGGTGGTGGTGCTGTTGTCTTAAATTCTTAAATCTATTGGAACGTGATCAAGCAGCTGTTGTGGGACTTCACGCATGTGGTGGTGCCGTTGTTATTGCGTTCTCCACTCGTTCGCTGTATCTAAATGGTACACTGATATATTTGGTTCTGTTAAACGATAGGCAAGGTTCTATCTAATTTTCCGTGGCGCTTGCCTGAATTTTTGTACAGTTTTTATTTTATTCTATTTTTGCCAAATCGACAAAGTTCTTAAATTCTTAATTAAATTAAATTAAATTACATTAATAAATAAATAAATAAAACGTTGAAGGAGTATTATCTTATGCGTTTATTTCAGGCCGAAGACGAAGAACAGGTGTGCCCCACCATGAACTTGTTGCGCAAAAATAATGTCATACATGTTGGATGAAAATACGGCCTTGAGACCAAGGCCGACCAACAGGTGTGGCCCACTGTGTATATTGCATGAAAACAAGGCCATGTATGTAGAAAAATATGGCCATGATAAATAGGTGTGGCCCACCATGTACATGTTGTTGTGTTGCAAAAAAATATTGATTTTATAAATATATATTTTAAAATAAAAATAATATAATATATAAAAAGTGTTTGAAAAACACATTTTTGTGAGTTTTGGGAATAGTCCCACATTGGAAAAAGAAGAGAAGAAAAAGTGGTCTATATGAGAATGGTGGAGTATTATAATACTTACCCACATGGTCCAAATGAGAATGGAACTTGCGTGTTCTTGCGCGCTCGAGCTCGGACTTGGTATCGGGCTCGGTGCGAGGGCGTGGGCATGTGAGGCAGTGTGGCTGTAGAGGCACTAGTGGCACACGTTGTACTTCGCACGTCCAAATATATGATGGCAGTGTGCGAGTCGCGATGCAACTAAGTGGCTAAGGCGAATGATTGGCTGGACAAAATCTAGACGACTGAATGAGAGTCCATCTGAATATATAGAGAGCTAAAAAAAGAGCTATTGTAACAGATCTGTAACAGCTGTGTAATTAGTGGAGGGTTCAGTTATAACTGTTGTATGACTAGCCCAACGGCTAGCTACTGTCTCACAAAAGTTGGCATGTAGCAGCTTAATGGCCCACGCATAACTATCAGAAAACGGTCATAAAACGGCTAGTTTTCTCCAATAGCTAGAAAATGGTCATGAGATTTATTATCCTAGATCAAACCCCCAACCACCACAGCCTATATAAACAAGGCCTGGGTGGGTTTCCAAATAATCTCACCACACTCCATCAATACCAATACGAATCAAAACATCTCCTCTCCTACAGACCAAAATATCAGCAATATAGTAAGGTCAATCAGAGCCATTGCTTAAAGAATAGACCAATAGTGTGATCTATAACAGTTCAACTAAACTAATGGCTGAAGAACTGACCAGTGCAGTTGTCTAAAATCACATATTCTCTTCTCTTTTCTCTTTTGGAATTTTTCTCTTTTATTGTATTTCTACCATACCGAGTGTAACAGAGTTCCATTTGGTGGGCCTTCGTGTTTGCTGAACGCAGACCCACACCAGGCTCGTCATATCTTAGAAGTAGTTTGCCTGTAACCCATCAGTATACTTAATTCACTTGAGTAGGGGCAAAAAACGTTTTAAAGACAACATCCCAGACATGCTTTAACCTGTCCTTATTCAAGCTAATTTTTATTTTCGGTTTCCACATTATATAGAAATAATATTAATCTGTATAATTTCCAACATGTTGCATGAAAATATGGCCATTAACGTGGTTAGGTGCATCACATGTGTAAGCTTAACATGGAAATGTACATTTATAACCGTGGATTGTACTCTCATGTATGATATTTTAGTATAGAGTATGGACCATAGTCACATGCAACACATGCAAGGTCATTGTCATGATAGTTAAAAAAAAAAAAAATGGAGGAGAAATGAATTTTAAGCAAAATTTAGAAAATTATTTGTGTTTTTTCTTTTATTTCATTAATTGTAAATATCTCTCCCTCTCTCTCTCTCTTATATATATATATATATATATATATATATATATATATATATATATATATATATATATATATATATATATAGACACACACACACACACACACACACACACACACTATGAGGTCGACCTCATGGGAACTTCCCAGGAGTTCGAGCTGTGTGGGCCTCACCATGATGTGTGTCGAACATCAACTCCATCAGTCAGATGTACCATTCCATGGTGGGCCATGGGCTTAAAAATCAAGTTAACCTATGACTTGGGTGGACCATACCATATACAAAAATTAAGACGGGTTATCCTCCCATTAAAACATTTATAATCATTTATTGGGCCCACCAAGTTGTTGTTCACAAATCCAGACCATCCATTGTGTGTGTGTGCCTCACTTGGATGAGGGGTTAGACCAAGTTTCAACAGTATCCAAAACTCAAGTGGACCCCACCAAGTACTTTTATATGTTTTAGGCATGTCTTCACATGGTTTTAGATGGTATGGCCCACCTGAGTTCTATGTACGTTTGATTTTTGGGAGATCCCATGATATAAATGGGACCCATCAAATGCACAGTGTTGATGTTCAACACACATTACTGTGGGTTCCACATAGCTCAACATCATGGCAAGTTCCCATGAGGTCGGCCGTATAGTACCATTTCCTCTACACACACACACACACACACACACACACACACACACACACACACACACACACACTTTTATATACAGAAGGAATAGTCTCAATCAAGGAAGATTACAATCAATTAAATTAAATCACAACAAAATCTTTTTTTTTAATCATAACCACATAACATTTTTTTTTAAGAAAGTGGAGTTGAGCCACTAATATTATATATGAGAAAGAGATGATGTACAACCATTCGAGCGGATCCTACAAAAAAGAGCTGGATCCACCTATCATATTTAAGATTTACAAGGCTAATCTGGAAATGCAATTGGAAGGTAGGGGGAACCCTATGGAGGGAGAAGCGCACAAAGTGCACAGGGGGAGGGAAGGGATCAGGGGGAGGGAATGGGCCCTAGCGAAGGAAGCGGGAGAGAAGCCAGGGAAGGAACAATCATGGAAGGAAAGGGCCCTAGCGAAGGGGGGCTATCCAATTCCTATTTTGTTATTGCAGCGTCTCAGGGAGTCCACTCTCGCCTTCTCTAGGACCAAGGATCCTCGCACTTTCTTAGGAAGGTCGACTGGACTAGTGAAGAGCTTGTCAGGTGCACCGCCAGTAGCCACATTAGCGAGCCTGTTTGCTACGGAATTTCCTTCCCTGAAGATGCGTCTGAACAGGATGTTGAGAGGCTGGGCTAAATGCTGAATGGATTGGAGGATGTACCAAAGCTTCCAGCTACAGAAGTAACCTGGGGTTGAGACCGCTTTAAAAAGAACCTTGGAATCGGTTTCTACTACTATGGTCGACAGGCCCATTTCCCTGCAGTAATTCAGCTCGTCAGCCATATTGTGGGCTTCTGCTAGTATGTTGGAGAGAATGACGTAGCTGGAGTGAAAGGCAAAAATGAGATTCCCTTCGCAATCACGACATACTCCCCCTCCTCCACTAGCCCTTGGGTTCCCATGGGAAGAACCATCTACATTCACTTCAGCCATGGGGCAGGAAGTGTAAGCCATTTGATGATCACCAAACGATGGGGATAAAGGGGAGGTGTTCTGATGGTGAGTCCCTGGTGCACAAGATTAGCCCAAACTTCAGTGTCAAGGCCCAGCATAAGAGCTCTAAAGTCCAATAGGCATTTGTTGACTTTAGAGATGATGAGGTCTGGTTTGATGGGCCGGTTATCAAATATAGCTCCATTCCTGCCTAGCCAAATATCCTAAAGAATTATGGGGAATGCCAACCCTCGAATAAACCTCCGAAAGGAAGAAAAAGACGCTGATGAAGACCATTGGAGGATGTGGTCTTTAATGGACTAATCTTGGATGAGAGGGATGCAGAATAGGAGGGCAAAATGGCCCCAGATTTGTTTCACCGTTATGTTTTGACCGAACAGGTGGTCGAAGTCCTCAATCTCAGGACTAAAAGAGGCAGTTGCTTGGAGGGGAGAGAGCTAGACGTGGGGGCTGTCGAGGCTACTGGGGGAGGAAGATGAGATTGTCGGAAGGGGAGGGGGATTTAGTCGATTTTGGGACTGAGTAGAGGAAGAGGATGCTAAAGGGAGCTGGGGGGGGGGGGGGGAGGGGAGGGACGCTGATCACTGATTAGGGAGATGTCGGATCGGTGTGGAACAGAGGCGAGGTGAGGATCAGAGCTGAATAGCAAGGATCTCGTAGGTTAGGCCTGAGTGTGAGATTGATCTGCTGGAGGGGCAGAGAGATGGTTGGCTACTAATCCATAACACCTACATTTTGAGGCTAGGCTGATGCTAAGCCACTGGATGGCTGCGTCCACAGGAATCGCCTTGTGCATTATTTTCCACACAAGGATAACAATTTTAAGGGGGGGATGAATTTTTTTCAAACCCATCTGGCCCATTGTTGCTCAGTTCTGGGAAGTCTCAGTACATTCTAAGTTGATTTGGTGGAGAACTTGTTGTTGGTTGGAGTCCATACCAACCTATCGCTTCTATCTGTGGTGTAGACTCCACTGTTAAGGATAGATCGAATTGCTAGAGCAGGGAGGAGATCAACTACCTGCGTTAAGTTCTAGGAGCCTATTGGGTCCCAGAAGTCAGCAAGGAGGGCTTGCCTGGCATGGGGATGAGGAGAAGTAGAAGCTGCTCGAATTAGGAGGCCATTGCCAGTCTAATTATGGAGCCAAAAGGATACTTCCCCCTTGCCGATGAGCCATTTGGAATTGAGAATAGTGAATTGTAGGGTGCACCTGATCTCTTTCTAGAGGCTAGATCCTATGTTCCTGGGCGGGCAGACAGAAGTAAGGAATTTTTTAAGATATTTTGCTGCAAAGAATATAGCCCAAAGTGAATCTCCCTGAATGAGTCTCCAGGCCATTTTGCATCTAAAGGCTTTCATGGTGTCCAGAATCCTTCAGATTCCAAACCCCCTTTCAGATAGAGTGAAGCATATTTGAGGCCATCTAACCCAATGTTGCTTATCAGTTCCGTCTGCTAAACCCCAGAAAAAGGCAGCTAGAATTTTCTCAAGATGGACGCAGGCTTTCTTAGGGATGTTGATGGCTGATAGGATGTGCATGGGGATGCTAGCTAGGACATGCTAGATGAGGACTAGCTTAGCCACCTGGTTGAGGAGTTTGGCTTTCCACCCAGCGATCTGAAGCTCAATTTTCTAAACGATGGGCAGAATGTGGATGAACCGGATCCTGCCTTTGTGAAGAGGAACTCCCAGGTACGTGAAGGGGAGGGACCTTGGCTGAAAGCCCGGTAATCGCTCGACTTTTATGGATTTGGCAGTAGAAGCTTTGTTTCCCAATATGAAGCAACTCTTGGTCGGGTTGACTTTCTGGTCAGAAGCCTGCTCATAGGAGAGGATGAAAATGAGGAGGGACCGGATCGAGGATGACCTACCATTCAGAAAGATGATAGTATCGTCAGCAAAGAGCAAGTGAGATATAATAGGGTAACCTCTAAGAAGGCTGAAAGGGAGGCATTTTTAAGATAGGAATAGATCCTTAAGGCCTTGAGAAAGGCCTTCGGCTGCAATGATGAAAATGGCTTGGGATAGAGGGTCCCCTTAACACAATCCCCTAGAGGATTGGAAAAAGCTGAACGATTCCCCATTAATGAGAATAGAGAACTAGCTTCCCTCCCAACTTTGTTTACCAATTTTGATCCAATTTGGATGGAAGTTGAATTTGCCAAGGACAACGTTGATGAATGCCCATTCGAGTTTGTTGTTGGCCTTCTCCATATACAGATTTAAGATGATGTTCCCTCCATGGGATTTGCGGTCTATGGCGTTGGCCATCTCTGAGGCTATAGAAATGCTATCGGTTATCGACTGGTTTTTTACAAAGTCACTTTGTTCATCGGAGACTATTGTGGGGAGGATTTGCTAGAGCTTGGTGGCAAGGATTTTAGAGAAGATCTTCTGGATGCAATTGCAGAGACTAATGGGATGAAAATCGGCAAAGGATATTACGTTCTTCTTTGGGATGAGAAAAATAGACGTGCATCGGAAGGCTCTAAGGTATTGTCCTCCATGGAATAACTCGTTAGCCGCATTATGGACGTCGGTTTTGATGATATCCCAGCAGGAGGAGATGAAGCTCCCTGAGAAACCATCTGGGCCCAGAGTGCTATCGGCTGGTATTGTAAAAACTACCCCGAGAACTACAAGTAGCATTGGCTATGACACAATATTCAACTTCAGTAGACAACCATGAAATAATGGTTTGTTTTCTTTTTTCCCAAGAGATAGGGTCATATCCAAATATTACAAAGTAACCCCTAGTATATCACCATGTATTAGGACAACTAAGCTTAGTTAGAATCACAATAAGTTGATAGTTAAAGAAAGCTACAGTTCGCTAGGAGGATGCCCTTCTTAGAAGAAGATTAGAAATACCAGAGCACTCGAATGGCCACATTGTACAGAGGTGTGAGGATAGTTTATGAATTGACTAAGAATGCTGACCACATAAATGATGTCGGGATGAGTTATTGATGCAGAGATGGATGTGATGAGGTCAATCACTGTCTTTCTCAATGGGATAATTACTCCGAATCTATGGAGCTTCTTTGGACTCATAGAGATCCCTCAAATCCATTAGGAAAAATAAAAAAATACAAATAAACTCTAATAAATTTGAAAATAAATTGATTGATGATAAAAATTAATTTACAATCCTTTAACTAGTGATATCAAACGTAGGAAGAAGTTTCAGAATCAAACTCCAACTCAAACTCCCTAGAAAATGTGACTTACTATAAATAGTAAACTTACTACTTATAAACGGTCATAATTTCTACTATACTTTATGGTTTTCAGCCAAAAATAGTAAGTGTCCAATTTAGCCTAACCATGTTATTCTCCTAAAATTTTTAAGCCCTTTTCATATTGAGCACGACTCTTAGAGCTCAAAGGATCAAGAGTTATGATCAAATTTAAACATACTATAAATAGTAAAAATGAAATTAAAATGGACTTTCGACTGTCGATATGATGGAATCTCACAAATCCAGCATGGGCAACCCGACAAAGAAAGTTAGTTGGCCAAAGTAGCTTCTCCTACCCTAAAATCATATATTGTGTATTGATTTCTTTCCTTCAAGTGCAGAGGTTTGTAAGTAATATTTCGTGAATAAAGGGTCGATCTCACAGGGAGAAGAATTGCGAGAAGGAGAAAATCAAATGCAAAATAAACAAGTAATAAAAACTAAACTAATGATTTGATTTTGAGAGATTTGAATGAATGTAATTCAAATGAATTAAAACAACAGTCAAGCTTCAAAGTTCTACACATAGGTTAATGTTCCAAAATCATGATGACTTGTATAACACAACTAGGATCCGAGCACTATGGTCAACCTAATCGAAAAATAAAATAATTTAAACATTTTAAATAAATGATATAAAAGATTACAAAATCATGGATTTGCATCATTGATATATATTCTCAAGTGCCAGTGATTTTAATAATTCATATCTATAAGATAATGAATATCAAAGAAATGTAACAGATTGAGAACCTCTCCTACCTAGGAAATCTAATTAATTTAGGGTAAGCCTATCCATCAATGTGGATCTCATATGATGAAAATATATGGATCTCACATGAGGATAAAAAACTAAACTTAAATAATTGATAACAGGCATTTACTATTCATCTCATCATTAAAACAATCAATCAATATAACTGTGAAAACATTAAACCAATGTACTTCCCTTCTAAATTTGGATAGAGGAAACTAGAAAAACATAATTAAAATAGAGAAATAAAATAACAAGAAAGAATAAATATCTAAAAGTTTGTAAAAGAACACCCATTAAACTACAAAACTCTTTTAAAAAAAACCTTAAATCTTTCTTTAGGATGCCTTGAATGATGCTTAGGAATGCCCTGAAAAGCTCTATTTATAAGTGGGGAATTCCAACTTTCGTACTAAGTTGAAAAACTCTAGAAACTGCCTCAAATTTACGCAGTTTATTAAAATATACTTCACTATGTACAGTTTCCCAAAATAGACTTGAGTAAGGCCTATGGCGTTGTATATTAGGCCCTTGTGCGAGCCATGGGTCCACTATATGTTAGGCTCTATGTGGGCCATTCCTTGGGGAAGTGTTAGTTAAATGTCCACATTATCGAGGTCAATTGTTGATGCCGGTTATTAATACTGATTATAAGTATGTGACAGCATAGCATCACGATACATACCCATACGTATCATCTGCATATTTGTTATGAGATGTAATCGACCGTTGCATAAGTCATTAGGCAGGTTGTTATGAGACTCCCTGATAGGCAGAGGTTATCTCACATGAGTGCATGGTATGCATAAGATTGATGCATAACTGAATTGTATGACTCACGCATCTTACATTGTGTGTTGTGACTACTGTACGCCCTGGTGACATCAGGGCCATAGCTTCCACAAGCATATCATGGATGGCCAGATGGGACACCAAAAATATTTGGTTCTAGTATATGGGCGCCATAGATGTCCCTATGTGAAAATCTCTAAAGCGTCGATGTCAGGAGACGCCCCAACGTCGAGACCGAGTGGATATATATGAACGCATGAGGGCCGAATACTAGAAAGCTGCGTCTCCCACTGTGTCGTGGTTGGTTGGGGGGGTGCAACCTTACCCGCTAGAGGGTAGGGGGTATTGTTAAGCTAAGTTTGACCAGCTCGTGAATGGGTCCGCTATCGATGTGCTGGGTAGATATTGGCTGACTACTGGTCAGGCAGATGGTAAGGTTTCTTCCAGTTGCATGGTCGCGCGTCAGTGGGCGGCGATTGCATGTAGAGTTTATTAGACCTAGGTGATGATCCTAGAGATAAACCGTACTGATATGTGAACTTATCGAGTAGGATTTGCATATTCATTCATTCGTTCACTATCCATTTGGGTTAGTGGTGTTATGTACCTTCGTAATGATAAAGATTTCGGTTAGGCGCACGACTAACCTGAGATCAGGAGTCTACTACATTGAGTCTGGCTATCCAAATTTAGGTATGGGACTGGTTTGGATAGAAGTCCATTGTGATAGATCCCATAGCCTGCGATACTACGTATTATCATCCCAACTTCACTTCAGCTTGATCATTTCATTCGCACCGCATATTGCATTGTATCATCAGCATTTGATATTTGGCTTACTATCCCCATATTGCATAGCTGATCTACATTGCTTCATCAGTATATGATATTATTTTTATTATATTTTTACATCGCATAGCCTAGATAAGACTGATGGTATTTTTGTGCCTAGCAGCGTGTTTTCGCATTACTCTGATATCGTATGATTTATGATCTTGCCAATATTTCTGATATTGTATGACTCATGAACTTATCAGTATTTCTGTTTACTCTGATATTGTATGGTTCGTGGACTTATCTACATCTCTGTTTACTTTGATATTACATTCTTAATACGCATATACTGCTCACACGCTTACACCACCCTCTAAGCTTTCTATAAGCTTATGCACAATAGATGTATGCAGGTGACATTATGATGCAGCCGAGCTAAGGTAGGAGTGTGCAGTTGAGCTTCTAGAGTTTTCTTTGATATTTTTATATTGTATTTCCCTTTCGGTATTGTACTCAAATGATTATATTAGTGGATATGTGATAATAATGTTGCCTTTGTGATTTGGGTAAACTTGTGGTTATGCTTATTACGAGTTAAATGTAAATTGAAATATCTTCCTTGTATGATCCCAAAATTAGAATCTGGTGTATGGATGCTAGGAGCTGAGAATGGGGTACTATGGAGGTTGTCGGCATCGGATTCGACGATCGAAAATTTTATGAGCCTGATTTTTGAGTTTAGGACACGACAGTAAGACAAGAAATAAATTATTGAGGCATTCCTCAAAACTACTCCCAAATACAGAGAAGTCGTTCATGAAAACCTCAAGAAACTTTCCAATCATATTTGAAAAATATACTTAACATACACTATTGGAAAGTTGTTAAGGTGTTATACAATCCAAATGGCATCCATTTGAAAGCAAACGTGCCAAATAGATAAGTGAACGTCGTTTTCTCTTGGTCTTCCAAGGCTTTCTCTATTTGGTTATATCCGGAATATCCATCAAGAAAACTATAAGAGTGACTTGCTACCCTCTCTAAAATTTGATCAATGAATGGTAGAGGGAAATGGTCATTCTTTGTGACCTGGTTCAATTTTCTATAATTAATGCAAACACACTAACCTATGGTGACACATGTTAGTATGAATTCATTATTAGAATTTTACACGATAGTTATTCCAGATTTCTTTGGGACTATTTGAGTTGGACTCACCCAAACACTTTCAGATATTGGGTAGATGATTCCTACATCAAACAATTAGATCACCTCATTTTTTATAACTTCCATAATGTTTAGATTAAGACACCTTTGAGGTTGTCAAATTGATTTGGCGTCCTCTTTGAGGTGGATTCAATGAGTGCATATGGAAGGGCTGATACCCATGATGTCAGAAATGGTCCTGCCCAAGGCTCCTTCATAGTCCCTTAGAACCACTACGCCAAAATAATGAAAAAAGGACGGTTGAAAACCGTCTTAAAAGGCCAAAAAAGATGGTCCTGGACTGTTGCAACGACCGTCAAATTTTAATGTGTCATATTTTTTAAAGGACGACCATAAACCGTCTCTAAATAAGGACGGTCATGGACCATCTCTAAAGAAGGACGGTCATAGACCGTCTATAACGGTAGGTATTAGTGGACTTATATGAAGCTGAAAAGGACAGTCCTAGACCGTCTGTAAAAAGGACGGCCCATGACCGTCAATAAAAGGACGGTTATAGACCGTCTCGTATGACCTGAAAAAGACGGTCATACATCGTCTCTTATGAACCGAAAAAGGACGGTCATGAATCGTCTCTTATGCACCTGAAAAGGACGGTCGTGAACTGTCATTTAAAAGGACGGTCTTCAGCTGTCTCTTATTTGCATATACACCTATTCATATCATATTTTTCTTGATATACACCTATTATATAATATATTTCATCACATTCACATCCATCTAAACTCAAACTACATAAATTCATCCAAACATAAATCCATCCAAACATAAACTACATTCATCCAAACATAAACTGCATCCATCCAAACACAAACGATCTTATCCACATTACATTCATCCACGCATAAATACGCTCACACCAACCCTGTGAAACTCCAAATCACGAGCTAAAATACCAAATAGTTTTTCATCCAACAAAAACCAAGACTAAATCATAATATTCATACTCTATAGAAACTCCCGAGGTGAAGAATTACCTATAGAATATGATGCAATGAGGCTTCTGTCCCATTACTTGCCTAAATACAATCAGTTGTTCTCTGCCAAATACCATAGATATTCTTTAAACACTAAATTCAAACACTTGCACCAAAGATCATACAAAAATAGGGGAAAAAAAGACTTACCAGATTATGTCTTTGTTCATACAACCTCTCTGAGGATTCTGCACAACTTGAAAAAGATCTCTTATCAGTTCCTGCTGATGTGGCTGTGCCGAGAACAACTTCGAAAGAGGCAAAAGAAGAAACACATAAGACATTAAAAGTTCACCAACTTCAAAGAATCATAAACCTTGACATTAATTTATAAGGAAACATTTTTGAGATACTGTTTATTGACTCTGGATGCCTGTCTCGGTTGGCAACACTGCGACACTATACCCAACTCCGTTTCGCAAACACGTTTTATCTTTCCTGCAAAATCAGAAAACAAAATGCTTTAGTTGATTCATTCCATCTCTCTAGGATTTAGGGTCTTGTTTGCACTCACCATATGAACCACTCATGTCAAGTAAAATGATAATAAGCAATTGAAGATGTTTCTTCTTATCTCCACTCTGTAGGTTTACAGTGGCTTATTTGTATACATTCATCAAATCCATCTTAATCCTATTAGGGTGATCAGTTTTATGTTTAAGTTTAGGTTTTAGGCTTAGGTTTAGGTTATACGTTTAGGTTATAAGTGCAGGTTATAGGTTTAGGTTTAGGTTTAGGTTTAGGTTAGGTTATAGGTTAAGGTTTATGGAATTGAGAATAGGTTAAGGTTTAGGTTTAGAAAATCAGGTTCGGGTTCGGGATCAGGTTTAGGTTTAGGTTTTCAGTTTAGGCTTACGTTTAGGTTAGGGAGTTGAGATTAGTATTAGGTGTAGGTCTAGGTTTAGGGATTTGAGAATACATTTAGGTTTTAGGTTTAGGTTTAGGTTTTAGGTTATAGGTTTAGGTTTAGGTTTAGGTTATAGGTTTAGGTTAAGGTTAGGTAATAGGTTATAAGTTACAGGTTAAGGTTTAGGTTATAGGTTTTGGTTTAGGTTTAGGTTAAGGTTTAGGTTTAGGCTATAGGTTTAGGTTAAGGTTTAGGTTTAGGTTTAGGTTATAGGGTATAGCTTTAGGGAGTTGAGAATAGGTTAAGGTTAAGGTTTAGGTTTAGAAAATCGGGTTTAGTTTCGGGATTGGGTTTAGGTTTGAATTTTCAAGTTTAGGTTAAGGAGTTGAGATTAGGATTAGGTGTAGGTTTAAGTTTAAGGATTTGAGAATACATTTCAGTTTTAGGTTTAAGTTTAGGTTTTAAGCTTAAGTTTAGGTTATAAGTGCTGGTTATAGGTTTAGGTTTAGGGAGTTGAGAATACATTTTGGTTTTAGGTTTAGGTTTAGGTTTTACGTTATAGGTTAAGGTTTAGGTTTTAGGTTTAGGTTAAGGTTAGGTTATAGGTTATAAGTTAAGGTTTTAGGTCATAGGTTTTGGTTTAGGTTAAGTTAATAGGTTTAAGTTATAAGCTATAGGTTTAGGGGATTGAGAATAGGTTAAGGTTTAGGTTTAGAAAATCGGGTTCGGGTTCAGGATCGGGTTTAGGTTTGGGTTTTCAAGTTTAGGTTTAGGTTTAGGTTAGAGAGTTGAGATTAGGATTAGGTGTAGGTTTAGGTTTAGGGATTTGAGAATACATTTAGGTTATAGGTTTAGGTTTAGGTTATAGGTTAAGTTTTAGGTTTAGGTTTAGGTTTTGGTTATAAGCTATAGGTTTAGGGAATTGAGAATAGGTTAAGGTTTAGGTTTAGGAAATCGGGTTCGGATTCGGGATCGGGTTTAGGTTTGAGTTTTCAAGTTTAGGTTTAGGTATAGGTTAGAGAGTTGAGATTAGGATTAGGTGTAGGTTTAGGTTTAGAGATTTGAGAATACATTTAGGTTTTAGGTTTAGGAAATCGGGTTCGGGTTCTGGATCAGGTTTTAGGTTTGGGTTTTCAAGTTTAGTTTTAGGTTTAGGTTAGGGAGTTGAGATTAGGATTAGGTGTAGGTTTAAGTTTAGAGATTTAAGAATACATTTAGGTTTTAGGCCATAGGTTTTGGTTTAGGTTAAGGTTATAGGTTTAGGTTAAGGTTTAGGTATAGGTTATAAGCTATAGGTTTAGGGAATTGAGAATAGGTTAAGGTTTAGGTTTAAAAAATTGGGTTTGGGTTTAGTTTTGAATTTTCAAGTTTAGGTTTAGGTTTAGGTTTAGGTTAGGGAGTTGAGATTAGGATTAGGTGTAGGTTTAGGTTTAGGGAGTTTAGAATACATTTAGGTTTTAGGTTTAGGTTTAGGTTTTAGGTTATAGGTTAAGGTTTAGGTCAAGGTTAGGTTATAGGTTATAGGTTAAGGTTTTAGGTCATAGGTTTTGGTTTAGGTTAATTTTATAGGTTTAGGTTTAGGTTTAGGTTATAAGCTATAAGTTTAGGGAATTGAGAATAAGTTAAGGTTTAGGTTTAAGAAATCAGGTTCGGGTTCAGGATCGGGTTTGAGTTTGGGTTTTTAAGTTTAAGTTTAGGTTTAGGTTAGGGAGTTGAGATTAGGAATAGGTGTAGGTTTAAGTTTAGGGATTTGAGAATACATTTAAGTTTTAGGTTTAGGAAATCGGGTTCGGTTTTGGGATCGGATTTTAGGTTTGGGTTTTCATGTTTAGTTTTAGGTTTACGTTAAAGAGTTGAGATAAGGATTATGTGTAGGTTTAGGTTTAGAGATTTGAGAATACATTTAGGTTTTAGGTCATTAGTTTTGGTTTAAGTTAAGGTTATAGGTTTAGGTTAAGGTTTAGGTTTAGGTTATAAGCTATAGGTTTAGGGAATTGAGAATAGGTTAAGGTTTAGGTTTAGAAAATCGAGTTCGAGTTCGGAATCGGGTTTAGTTTTGGGTTTTCAAGTTTAGGTTTAGGTTTATGTTAGGGAATTGAGATTAGGATTAGGTGTAGGTTTAGGTTTAGAGATTTGAGAATACATTTAAGTTTTAGGTTTAGGTTTAGGTTTTAGGTTATAGGTTTAGGTTTAGGTTATAAGCTAGGTTTAGGAAATTGAGAAAAGGTTAAAGGTTTAGGTTTAGGTAATCGGGTTCAGGTTCGGGATTGGGTTAAGGTTTAGGTTTTCAAGTTTAGGTTTAGGTTTAGGTTAGGGAGTTGAGATTAGGATTAGGTGTGGGTTTAGGTTTAGGGATTTGAGAATATATTTAGGTTTTAGGTTTAGGTTTAGGTTTTAGATTTTAGGTTAAGGTTTAGGTTTTAGGTTTAACTTTAGGTTAGGTTTTAGGTTATAAGTTTAGGTCATAGGTTATAGGTTAAGGTTTTAGGTCATAGGTTTAGGTTAAGGTTATAGGTTTAGGTTTAGGCTAAGGTTTAGGTTTAGGTTATAAGCTATAGGTGTAGGGAAATGAGAATAAGTTAAGGTTTGGGTTTGGGAAATCGGGTTCGGGTTCGGGATTGGGTTTAGGTTTGGGTTTTCAAGTTTAGGTTTAGGTTAAGGAGTTGAGATTAGGATTAGGTGTAGGTTTAGGTTTAAGGATTTGAGAATACATTTATGTTTTAGGTTTTATGTTGTAGTTTAGGTTTACGTTAGGTTATAGGTTATAGGTTTAGGGAATTGAGTTTTAGGTTATAGGTTTAGGTTATAGGTTTTGAGATTTAAGAATAGGTTTAGGTTAAGGTTATAAGTTTAGGTTTAGAAAATTGGGTTCGGGTTTAGTTTTGGGTTTTCAAGTTTAGGTTTAGGTTTAGGTTTAGGTTAGGGAGTTGAGATTAAGATTAGGTGTAGGTTTAGGTTTAGAGATTTTAGAATACGTTAAGGTTTAGGTTTAGAAAATCAGGTTCGGGTTCAAGATCGGGTTTATGTTTGGGTTTTAGGTTTAGGTTTAGGTTATGGGTTATAAGTGCAGGTTTAGGTTTAGGTTATAAGTTTAGGTTAAGGTTTAGGTTATAGGTTATATGTTTAGGTTATAAGTTTAGGTTATAGGTTTTGGGATTTGAGAATAGATTTAGGTTATAAGTATAGGTTTTATGTTTAGGTTTAGGTTTTATGTTTAGGTTAAGGTTATAGGTTTAGGTTTAGGTTTAGGTTAGGTTATAGTTTAAGGTTTAGGGAATTGAGTTTGGGTTATAGGTTTAGGTTTGGTTTAGTTTAGAGGTTAAAGTTTAGGTTTAGGTTTAGGTTATAAGTTTTTAGATTTGAGAATAGGTTTAGGTTAAGGTTATAAGTTTAGGTTCAGGTTATAGGTTTAGGTTAAGGTTTAGGGATTTGAGTTTAGGTTTAAGTTATAGGTTTAGGCTTAGCTTTAGGTTTCAGGTTTAGGTATAGGCTTAGGTTATAGGTTATAGGTTATATGTTTAGGATAAGGTTTAGGAATTTGGGTTCGGGTTTGGATTTAGATTCGGGTTTAGGTTATAGGTTTTGGGATTTGAGAATAGTTTTAGGTTATAAGTATAGGTTTAGGTTAGGTTATAGGTTAAGGTTTAAGGATTTGAGTATAGTTTTAGGTTATAAGTAAGGTTTTAGGTTTAGGTATAGGCTTAAGTTATAGGTTATAGGTTATATGTTTAGGTTAAGCTTTAGGAATTCGGGTTCGAGTTCGGGTTTAGGTTATAAGTTTTGGTTTTGGTTTAGGTTATATGTTTTGGTTTAGGTTATAGGTTTTAGTTTAGGTTAAGGTTATAGGTTTTGAGATTTAAGAATGGGTTCGGGTTTAGGTTATAGGTTTTGGTTTAGGTTTAGGTTATAGGTTTTGGTTTTAGTTATAGATTATAGGTTTAGGTTTAGGTTACAGGTTTTGGGATTTGAAAATAAGTTTAGGTTTAGAAAATCGGGATCGGGTTCGAGTTTAGTTTTGAGTTTTCATGTTTAGGTTTAGGTTTAGGTTAGGGAGTTGAGATTAGGATTAGGTGTAGGTTTAGGTTTAGGGATTTGAGAATATGTTAAGGTTTAGGTATGGGAAATTAGGTTCGGGTTTGAGATCAGGTTTATGTTTGGGTTTTAGGTTTAAGCTAAGGGTTTAGGGATTCAGATTTGGGTTCGGGATCGGGTTTAGGTTTAGGCTTAGGTTTAGGTTTTCCATTTAAGCTAAGGTTACATGTTTAGGTTATAGGTTTAGGTTTAGGTTATAAGTGTAGGTTATAGGTTTAGGTTTAGGTTAGGTTATAGGTTACGGTTTAGGGAATTGAGAATAGGTTAAGGTTTAGGTTTAGGAAATCCGGTTCGGGTTCGGGTTCGGGTTTGTGTACGGATTTAGGTTTGGGTTTTCAAGTTTAGGTTTAGGTTAAGGAGTAAATTAGGATTAGGTGTAGGTCTAGGTATTCTCTAGTATTATCTACTATTGAACCTAATATTATCTACTACATACTAGTAACATACAACCAATATTGAGGCACCATACCATAAGCTATAAGAATTTCATGTCCCCCTAAACAAGGTATCCTCCATTGATAACACACACACACACACACACACACACACACACACACACACACACACACACACACACACACATATAATAAGTTTTTTATTTTCATTTGCATTCCCAAATACATTCATTATCCATCCTAGAAAATTGAAACAAGTACTGTCAATTTATGACTAACAGTTGAAAAGAAAAATTATGCATCTTATCTTACCGACCGTCTTATGTTTCTTTTCACCTTTGTAACTCACATATTTGTTGCAGCTGCTAGTTCACCATCAGTAGTCTCCCTAACCAAATCTTTGTGCAGTCCCTCCATTTGAAGTAGTGACTGAAGTTACAAGAAGTAGGACTGATTAGTCTTTCCATGTTTTGAAAAAAATTAAATTCTTTATTTTTGGCTGCAAGTCTACTTATAATTATAATCATGTCTATGGTTTCAGTGGTTTGGGCTTTGGATTATTGAACCATGACCCCACTTGTACAAACCGTAATCCCAATCAGTTGAACCCTCCAACCATGCACTCAAAGCATTGTGTGTATATAGTATCTCCAACCAAAAAGTAATAAAGAAACCTGTGGGAAATTACTTTCCTTAACAAAAAGAAAAAAGAAAAAAAAAAAAAAGAAGGTTGTTTTCTATTTTTCTCCAAAAAAAAAAAAAAAAAAAAAACTTACTAATTATCATTTCCTCACTTTTTGAGAGTTAATTCACTTTTTGAACAATGACCATTCTACATTTCTCTGAAAATCACGGAGATTAAAACAAACAACCTTTTTCGGATTATTTTCCATTCCTCAAATGTGACATTTTCATTTTCAAATCTACTTGTTGACTCCAAGCCAAACAAGATCTAAGAAACTATAAACGTGTTCTTAGTCAAGCCAATTATTGCGATGGCGATGGTGATGGTGATGGTGATGTGGAGAATTTAATTACTTATCTTTATTTTCTGGCATTTCAATTCAGTTGCAGTATGCCATTTCATAGTATACTTTGCATGGTATGGCATAACATGCACCATTAGCATTTGTTATATAGCTTCTCATTTCGTATATAGGGTACATGCATGATCATGGTACATAGTACTTGTAGGACATCTTATGTTGTAGCATATCACTCATTTCAATCTAGGATTTCAATATCAACCACCATGCCATTGCAAATCAAGAGCTTGCATCTGCCACTTGCTCAATGCCCAAATGTTTTTCCCTTTTCAATCTCAACCAACTTTATATGGATTTTCCATTCATTAAGAGCCTTGCACTTCAGTTCCTTATTTCTTCTTATAAATTGATTCTCCATGCATTTCAGGCATGTTATTGGAAGCCCAATCATTAGACAATGAACCCCTTGAGGCCTTCTCAACTGCACTTTTGATCGAACTAGACCACGTTCCTAGCATGGTTTCAACAGCGGTGATAATAAAGAAATTCAGAGGAAGTTAACTGCCAATTGCAAGAAGCTTTGTAATGAATGCTCTACGATTAGAACCCATGAATCACAATGCATGGTTGGAGCTTGGGTATGTGTCCAAGATGGACGGCTCACTACAACAAGCTGCTGATTGCTTCCAAGCAACATTCGAGCTCAAACAATCATCGCCTGTACAGGATTTGTTAATGCATTTCATCCATTTCTCTAATTTTATCCATGTCATTCATCCATTTCTTTGATTTTTCTCCATTTCTCTGATTTACATGCCTCTAATTTTTGGGATAAAGCCCTAAAATGATCTGAAAAAATGGATGAATGGCATGGATAAAATATATACATCATGGTGGGGCCATAGATCATACAGGGCCATATATCATGGTGGTGCTGCAAAAGGAAATCGGATTGCATATTGAGTTACTCAGTACGCTCTTATTGTACCGAGTAAACTCAGTAGGGCCCACCTTAGTCCCCAAACCCCAAATCCCCAAACCCCAAATTCCCAAATCCCCAAATCCCTAAATCCCCAAATCATTTCAATCGGTATTGAGATTGAGAGAGAGAGAGAGAGAGATACCTCATGTGGATGTGCGAGAGAGAGCACCGAGAGAGATAGAGAAACAGAGAGAGAAGGCGCGATGGAGAGAGGACCGAGAGAGAGAGAGAGAGAGAGAGAGAGAGAGAGGATGCGCGAGAGTGAGAGAGGGCGGCGAGGAGTACCTGGCCGGTGAAGAGATGAAGGGCAAGGGCTGCTGGCCGCACCAGTTAGGAAGAGAGAGAGATAGATAGAGAGAGAGAGAGAGAGAGAGAGAGAGAGAGAGAGAGAGATTCGCGGGTAGGAAGAAGCTCAAAGTCGCGTGGGTGTTTGAGACTGGGACGGCGAGAGAGAGAGAGAGAGAGAGAGAGAGAGAGAGAGAGAGAGAGGGCAGAGGGAGAGAGAGAGAGAGAGAGAGAGAGAGAGAGAGAGAGGGGGGGGGGCAGAGGGAGAGATAGAGAGAGGGCAGAGGGAGGGCAAAATGAGAGGGAGATTGGGGGGGCTTCATTTGAGCACACGCCCAATTTTGGGATATATTTAGGTCGGTGCTCTGTGGGCCCCACCATGATGTACATGTTTCATCCATTCCGTTCATACATTTTTAAAGATCATTTTAGTGTTTGATACAAAAATTGATAGCGATATAAATCCTAGGTGGGCCACACCACAGGACAAAAATAATGAATGGATATTCACAATTAAAATCCTCCTAAGGCCCACTGTACTGTTTATTTGACATCCAATCTGTTGATTTGGTCATAAAGACCCAGATGAAGGGAAAAAATAAATATCAGCTTGATCCAAAACTTATATGGCCCCCAAAATATTTTTAATGGTCAAAATTCATTCAACACTATTTCCTATAATGTGGTCCACTTGAGATTGAGATATAATTCTATTTTTTTATCATATCATAAAATGATATATAAAAATAAATGGACGGCATGGATGATACACATACATCATGGTGGGCCTCACAGAGCACCAACCACCAGCCAATGGCTGGTGTCAAGGGGAGTAGCCAATCCGTTCCCATGATTTATTCATGCCGTCCATCTATTTTTTTATAATGTGGTCCAATCGGTTGATCTCAACCGTCTATTAAGTTCAGAAAACATTTTCTGGGCTACCTTGAAAAATATTTAAACTGAACGAGTGATATAATCTATAATTAATTTGGCTTTTTTCTCTAACCATCCTTTTTCCAAGACATGGATAAGATGCTTTCAATTGGCTAACAAAAATGATTCTTTAGACTCATAAGCAATCCATGATGGTCCTTAAAAATTTGATAAATCAAATTGTTGATTGGACCTACTTTTTTATAAATGATCTTGACCGTCCATTTTAAGACCATTGATCAAATATATATATTTTTTTTCAGTTAGATCAGTATGATTTATTCATGGTAGCCTATGAAATATGAGTTGGACCTAATAAACAGTCTAGATCAATGGATTGTACTCACAAATTTCCTAATACAACTAGGAGAACTGTAGAGCACTATGGGCCCCACCATGATGTATGTGTTTCATCCATTCCGTTCATCCATTTTTACAGATCATTTTATTGCTTGATCCCAAAAGTGAGAGGGATACTAATCTCATGTGGATCACACCACATGAAAACAATAGTGATTGGATATCAATCATTAAAATCCTCTTATGGCCCACTACACTGTTTATTTGACCTCCAATCTGTTGATTAGGTTACACAGACCCAAATGAAGAGAAAAAAATAAATATTAGCTTCATCCAAAACTTTTATGCCCCCAAAATATTTTTAATGGTCGACTCTCATTCAACACTGTTTCCTGTAATGTGGTCCACTTGAGATTTGGATATACCTCATTCTTGGACTTATACCGTAAAATGATCTGTAAAAATAGATGAATGGCATGGATGAAACCGTCGACGATGCTTTATGGGTTGTACCATGATGTACGTGTTTCATCCATTCCATTCATCCATTTTTAAAGATCATTTTAGAGCTTTTTGCAAAAAATTAGAGGGATATAAATCTCAGGTGGTCCACACCACATGAGAACAATAGTGATTGGATTTCCACTATTAAAATCCTCTTGAGGCCCACTATACTATTTATTTGACATCAAATCTGTTGATTTGGTCATACAGGACCAGATGAAGGGAAAAAACAAAAAATCAGCTTGATCCAATAGATTTAGGCTACCAAAATGTTTTTAATGGTCGACGCTCATTCAACATTGTTTCCTGTAATCTGGTCCACTTGAGATTTGCATATCTCATTTTTGGTCTCATATTGTAAAATTATCTGAAAAATATATGAACGGCATGGATGAATCACATACATCATGGTGGAGGCCATAGAGCACTGACCACCAGTCATTGGCTGGTAGGGGTGTACACAAACTGGGCTAGCCCGGTTAGCTTGCTCGACTCGGCCCAAAAACACTCGACTTGACCTGACCTGAAACACTGAGTTCGGGTCGGGACGGGCCATTTTTCTTAGCCCAAAATTGAGTTCGAGCTAAGCTCGGATAGGGCCCAGTTCGGCCCGACTCGGTCTGAAACCGAACTCGACCCGACCCGACTAGAACTTAATTCGAATTATTTGTGTATCACATGTACGATTTCTTATACCTGCCTATCATCCGTTCCACTATCAGAGTATCAAAGTATTTATTATTCCATATGTTAGTTATAAACAACTTTAAAAAATGGGAAAGATTCTTTAACTGTACACATGGTGTGGTTGTACAACAGCTCAATTTATATAAATAGTTTAGCATAAACCAACAATATGATTTTTCCTTTTGAATTTGGACCAAGTGCTACTTTACTCCCAACCGCCCATTTGTCAGCCATTAATTGAATGGTTACAATTGATTGATCAGTGCTATTTTAGAGATACAATCCATCTACAATGGAACTCACAATTTGGATGATCTGGATAGTTGAACATCAGTGCCACAATGAAAAGGATAAGTCACTATCATTTTTTCAAATGGTGGAAAATTAACATAGAAGTCATTTTCCCCTCATTCATTTATAGAAAGTTGATGGATAGAAAGTCAAAGAAAAGAATAGATAGTGTTTTTATTACTACAACAGGTATGACGTTACTTTCACTATCTTTAAAATTGTGGCCCTAGGATTCCTTTGTGCCAGGATGCAAATGGAACTAATCACTTATTGCAGAGTACCACACATCATGATGGGCATCCATTCACTCTATTTTACTGATCATTACCCTCAATTTGACTAGTTACTCGCCTCGATCATACTACATATGAGAAAGATATTGGACAAACAAGATTGATTAACAATTTGAGTGAATTTTGATTTAAACATCTGAAGTTATTTACTCTTCATGTCCGGACTGATCAGATTGTCCAAAAATAATTAAAGATTGTTCATAATATCAAAAATATATAAATAAATAGAAAACACAAACATCAGGTTGATCCAAAACTTTTATGGCCTCCAAGAAATTTTAAATGGTAGAGGTTCAATCATACTATTTCCTATGGTGTGGTCCACTTGAGCTTTGGATATGCTTCTTTTTTGTTCTTTAGACCTCAAATTATCTGTTAACATGGATGAATGGAGTGGATAAAATAAATAAATAATGGTGAACCCCACAGAGTTTACTCTGGTAAAGGTAACGAGTAACTCACTTAAATGTAGTGGAGAAAGGTTTCCTTGAAACATTCGTAATCATATATTGGGCGTGCCTAAATGTGATTCACATATCTAACCCACTCATTATGTGTGTCCCACTTGGTTTATGGTCGTCTCTAGATCGTCTTTAAACCAGGTAATTTTAGAGACGGTCCAAAACCGTCTCGAAATCCATCTTTTTTTTCATTTTTCACGTAGTGAACATTCAACAATTTAATCTCTTGATCCTTGTCTAAAAATGAAAAGAGCACCATAGGATAAGTTTTATTTTCACCAAAGTATACATACTTAAGCTCATTTGGTAGTGGTTTTAGATCAAGCTTTTGAACATTAGTTGTTGATGGCAGAGGTCACAAGTCCTCGATAGATAAGATTTGAGTGCATGGTCTCCATTGGTACATACTAATGTCCTAGGTGGTAGTGCTCTCATTATCATCACAAATTTCAGAAAGCAATTTTTCTAAATCAGAATTTTTCAAGTCTCCAAAGACTTGAATCAATTCCTTAGTCAAACTTGGTTCCAATTGCTCTTCTTCTATCAAACAATCCATGAAATTCAACTCATGGATCTCATTATTATCAATGGGCTTCTTATATATATATTGAAAATATTTAACTTTAGAGTCATGTTATCAAAAAACAAGTTCATCATTCCATTCCTGCAATTTATGATTGCATTTGAAGTTGCTAGGAATGACCGGCTCAAAATAATGGGAACTTAAGCGCTAGCATTTACACATGGTTCAGTGTTTAGTACAATAAAATCCACGGGAAAGTAGAATTTCTTCACTTAAACTAACATGTAATCTAAAATTCCCCTTAGTACCTTAATCGAGTGGTCAACGAGTTAGAGTATAATCGTGGTTGGTTTAAGCTTACCTAACCCTATTTGTTGATAAACTGAATAAGTTACTAAGTTGACGTTTGCACCCAAATCTAGAAAAGCATGCTCAATTTAGAAATTCCCAATAATACAAGAAATAGTGGGACTTTTCGGGTCTTTGTATTTGGGTATGGCCCTTTATTGAATGATAGTGCTCACTTTCTCAGTAAGGAAGGTCTTTTTATGTATATTTAATTTCCTCTTTACAGTGCACAAGTCTTTAAGACATTTAGCATATAATGGAATTTGTCTAATGACATCAAGCAGAGGAATATTGATAATAACCTTTTGGAGCACATCCAACACCTCTTGATATTTTATGGGGACAGTTAGGTTACAAAGTCTAGCTAAGAATAGAACTGGAGGTTCATATGACTTGGTCTCTTTATCCTTTTATTTTTGCAGCTCTTGAACCATAGCCGGTTCATCATTTTCTTGAGATGGTGGTTCATCCTCTGGTAATTCTACCGGTTATATTATCTTGTTATTGACTTCTTTTCCACTTCTCAAGGTAATGATGGCCTAGCTTATTCGTGATGTAGCTCACTTAGATTTGAGTCTCCAATGAAATGTGTATTTCTAAGGTTTGGCACTGGTTGAGAAGGAAGGGTGCCATTTTTCCTAACATTTAGTTGAGTCTCAATCCTAGTCACGACCGTCTTTAATTCGTGCCTTGATTGGATTAGAGACTAATTCATTTGAGCTTGAGAGTTCATGAATGCGGTCAATGCATCCTCCACAGATGATCACTTTGATGTGGGCACGTATGGTGCATTGTTAGATACCCTAAAGAAGTTGTTTTGTGGAGGCATTTGAAGTGCATTGGGCACCTTAATTTTTGGTCCATTCCTTCAAATAAGATTAGGATGGTTACACTAATTTGGATTATACATGTTTCCCATTGGTTGCGTAACTGACCTTTGGTAGTTATTTATAGTATTTGCTTGCTCATGCTCATGCGTGATATTTTGTACAACTGAGATTATTAGACAATCCTTTGTATCATGGTCTGCACCACCATAAATGCTACAAAAATTACATAAGAAAGTATTTTCTTTAACCATATCAACCTTCTTAATTTCCAAGGCTTCGACCTTTCTAGCAAATGCAATGAATTTTACATTACAGTCGTCTTCCTTTCTTAGGACATACATCCTCACTTTCTATCTAGGAATGGGTTTAGTTTGGTCTAGTTTAGAAAAAATATCCCGTGTCTGTGTATTCTCTGCTAACATGTCTAGAAAATCTCAAGCCTCATTATGATCTTTATCAAGAAATGTTCTACTACACATCATCTCTATGAACTAACAGGTATCCATGGTGAGCCCCTTTCGGAACGCATAAATCACGTGTCATGGTTCATAACCATGATGTGGGCAAGTAAGTAGAAGGTCTTCGAAGCGTTCCCAAGCTTGAAAAAATAGTTCTTTCCCCTTTTGGGAGAACGACATGATTTCCTTTTTAAGTGCATTTGTTTTGTGCTCGGGAAAGATTTTTTTTCAAAAACTCTCTACTTAAGGCTTGTCATGTAGTGATGGTATTAGGTCTTAGACAGTTGAGCCATGCTATGGCTCGATCATTTAGAGAAAATGAGAATAACTTAAGCTTAAGTGCATCCCTATTTTCATTGTTTGCTTGTAATGTTGTAATCATTTCCTCAAAGTCCTTGAGGTGCAAGTAAGGACTTTCAGAATCCATGCCATGAAATTTATGAATCAATTGAATCACACTTGGTTTAAAATCAATGTTCCCTGTGTGAGCAGGGAACACTATGCAAGATGGTAAAGTTGATTTCTCAGGGTGTAGACGTTCACGTAAAGTCCGCGATTGGTTTAACACATTCCTATGAACTTCATTTTCATCCTCAAGAGGAAGATTACATTGATTTTATTTATTTTAATTTATAGTTGGATCTGATAGGTTTGGATCTGGATTATCAACTAGGTCTAGCATGGAATCCAAGTGATATTGAGTGCCTCTTTTATGTGCATGATCAAGGCCTGGAACTAGTCCACCTTTGAGGAGAATCGATTGTTTTGATCCCTACTCCCACAGGACATAAACCATCCACACCATACAACAAATATCACTAATTCAAGTAGCAAGTACGATACTTAAAATAAAAATAAAAACTTAACCAACAACCCATGCGGTAGGGCCGACCATGAGAGTTCAATCCACAAAGTAAAATAAATCAATAACCCAGGTGGCAGAGCCGACCATAAGGGTTCAATCCACAAAGTAAAATAAATCAACAACCTAGGAGGTATGACCGACTATAAGGGTTCAATTCACAAAATAAAAATAAATCAACAACCCAGGTAGCAAGGTCGACCATGAGGGAGTGTTTGGCACATGGTATTGGGAAGGATTAGGTGGGATGGGATTAAAAAAATGTAATTATTACATATGGCAGGGATTGTCCCTTGTTACCATGGGATAAGATTAATTTCATGCTATATTTGTCATATGGCGGTACATAGAATGGATATACCCACCAGCATTTGAAATTATTGAGAATAACACATATGTGTTATATTCAAACTGTTCATCTGTTTTGTAACCTCATTTTATGGCATGGTAATTTAGTAATAAACTTGGTAAGACTGAGGTCGAATCCCAAGGGACTGATACATGTACGTTATCTGAAACTAAGCAGAAATAGAACTAGCCTAAGATGAAATCTAAATCAAATATAAATTGGTAAATAATGGTGAGAGATTAATATAAAACTTAAGAGAAATCAGAGATAGGAAACTACGGATTCAGAGGATCCACTTGTAGAGATCAGGGAGATCTTACACCTGCTTTATGGAAATTAAACTGAACTGCCTTTAATATAGTTTTCAAGAGATGAAAGGTATATGAATTAGAATGGATTCCATCACCAAATCATGCCCAGGAGACAAAGTAAACAACAGAATTAAACTAATTACCAACCAATCACATGTATAAAGGTGAGGAAGGGTGCTGACATCCAACCATGCCCAGGAGATGATGGTGAACAACAGGGCTTCCTGACGTCATAAACATAAAAAGAGTAGGAATATGTTCAAAGCCATTGCAGACCCATTGTAATTTTAGTCACAACAGACCATTAAAAACTAAAAACATTCCCCTTAATCAAACTAAAATCATCATCAGTTCAATCTAAACAAAAGGCACAAGCAAATCACCCCATCACGCTACAAGCTTCACCTCTTAGCCCTAGCTAAGAGGTTTTGCCACTCATAATTAGGCTAATTCTCAACAATCATATGAAAGGGAACAGGAAAATAAAACAAATGAAAAAAAAACTCTAAAAAAAAATTACTCTATCTTTCTCGGCCTTCACGGCTGCACACGTCCCTGGTATCCCTCTGTTTTCTTGAATGATCCTCTCTCCATGTCTCTTCTCCTTTTATAGGTAGAAGGGAGGAGTGAATTTAGTCTTGGAGTCGGCAGAAGAGGCAGTGGAGTGGCTGTTTACGTACAACAGCGGAAGGAACAACGATGGAGTTACTATTTACGCACAACAGTCTACGTTGAACCCTGTGGAGCCTACAATCGACATCAGTGAAGAGATCCACTCCGTCCGTTGAGATCAGCACGGAAAACTGGTCAGATATGACTATTTTTCTTCTGTTTTGGTGTGGCCCACATAACTTTTTCTTAGTGCCATCTACCTACCGTTTGAATAGTTGAAAACCATTCTCTTTTGTCTTTCGCAATTTCGCCACCTAGGCAGTGATAAGAGGGACCGTGGGCTCCTGATGGACGGTCCTGATTAGATCGTATGTATACTGTGGTGGCCCACTAAGGAGAACCGCAAGCTCTATTGCGAAACAGAGCTTGTGCATCAAACGCTGTGAAAATCGGTGGGGTCCGTAGTGATGTTTTTGATGCAATCCACTCCGTCCATTGTAATCACGACGAAAATCCATCCGGGAAAGGGTATGTTTTGAGTAAAATCAGTGTGGCCTATGAGCTGATTTACTCTGCCGTCCATTTTATATTTAATGGTTAGGATCTTGTATTAGATTGCATGGTGTCAAAAGGACAGTTAGGCATTGGTTTTGGCCGTCTCCTGAGACAAATTAACGGTTCGGATCATCGGAATGTATGATCAGTGGGGCCCACAAGGTAAAAATGGACGGACAACGTCCGTCCGTTGCCTTTGGCGTGAAACGGGTCGGGTCAGCACTTGCTTGGACTAACTGGCGGGTCATGTGCATGGCGGGCGTGTGTACACTATGTACACACGTTGTACATATGGGGTCCACTGTGATGCTTTCAAGAAATCTAATCCGCCCATTATGTTTCTCATATTATTTAAACCGTCTAGGTCAATTTTGAAGTATAATCCAGATTGTAGGTGGGCCCCACATAATGAATTAAGGGGCTGATCTGGCCGTTGGGCCACTTTTCGAGATATCCAATGGATGAAATTTTACATGTATAGTTAATTTATATCCCCCAGACCATATATAGGGTTTCAAGCCAATCGGATGGCGGGAACCATGTGATCTTGCATTCTGCACCAATTTCGGGCCCGTTTAATGCGAATGACTCGATTTTCTCGGATCCCTGGCGTGTAAATCCATTGATCTTGGTCCCCTGGAGTCCGTGCCTTGCCTTTAGTGTCATCAAAGGGTTAAATACATGCTTTAAGCTTCCTTTTTCAGTCCATGCTCGTAAATACACCTTGCATCATAAACATGATTAAATTGGACCATTAAGCAGTATCATGTTTGTAAATCTAGGTAGTAATTGGGGTCTAATATGTAATATTTGACCCTCAACACAACCCCCAACTAGCATTTTGCTAGTCCCGAGCAAAATATACGAAAAGTAAGTTAAGAACTACAAGAGAAATTTCTATATAACCGAGTGATATTTTGAAAAACGAATTAGATACGAGAAATCTAAGATTTATGAATGTTAGAAATTATTGTCTCCTGGACTCAAGCACACAGTAAACTTCATAATCAAGTTCAAAGTATTAATCTATCAATTAGAATAATTCTAAACATTAAGATCCATGGGTGTATAGTGTAATCTCGGCTCATCAACATTAAGATTCAATTTGTTATTCCATGATATCATTGTTAACCAACAAGAGACTTCATATAACTAAGACTCAAACCAAAACTTGCCTCATAACTTCCAACTTTTGATTTTTCTCTTAAAAGTAATGCTAAGGAGGGGAATTAAATCCTCACCTATAGGGAGTAAACCTATGGTAAAGAATATTTGCTTAGTCCTTTCCGACTGTCAATTGTGGGGAATCGATCCTTCACCTATAGGGAGCAAATCTATGGTGAAGACCATTCGCCCAACCCTGCGTATTTTCTTTTTCTTCAATTCTTTTTTTTTCTTTTTTTTCTTTAATTGATCATACCGGGTAAATTTTCAAGTTGATTCCTTACATGCTTAGTGATTACCATGTTAACTATTCAATATCAAACTGAATCCTTATTGTGAAAGAGAGATGTGACATGTGAAATCACGACTCAATCAACGTTTACAACTTCTAATCATGGATTAATAACTCGATCTTAACTGTGAAATTTAACAGATACTGAATCCAAGAGTCCTAAATTATCAACATCACTTATCTTGAAATTCTAAATCAAGGATATTCATCAAAATCACTTTGAATTCATAAGAATTCCCAGAAAATTTTAAAAATTTTCACAATTGTTGCTCAAGACCAAGAAAACGCTGATTAGGTAACCTAATCTCCCACCCCCAACCTAAAATCTACATTGTCCTCAATGTAAACAATATGAGTATGCAATGCACATGGGACAATGAAAGTAAATGAGAAGTGATGGGAAGATAGTACCTGAATAACGAATCGAGAGATTTTCTCAAAAGATTGCAGCATGGAAGCTTGTCAACATGAGAGAGAAAGCAGAGCAAAAATAACAACAATAAAATCCTACCTATACTACTTTCGCAGGTGTTCTCGATTGCATTTAGCGCAGGTGTGGAAGTAGAACCAGACTAAGATGAAAACTAAATCAACTGTAAATTGAGGAATAATTGTGAAATATTAATCTAAAACTTAAGAAATCAGAGATAGAAAACTAGGGATTCAGAGGATCCACTTGTAGAGGTCAGGGAGATCTTACGCCTGTTTCAAGAATCATGAAAATTAAACTGAACTTACTTAATATAGTTTTAAAGAGATGAAAGGTATATGAATTAGAATGGATTTCATCACCAAACCATGCCCAGGAGATAAAGCAAATAACAGAATTAAACTAATTACCAACCAATCAACACACTATGAAGGTGAGGAAAGGTACCGTCATCCGACCATGCCCAGGAGACTATAGTGAACAACAGAGCTTCCCGACTTCATAATCACAAAAGGAAAGGGAAATACTCAAGCCATTGCAAATCTATTGTAATGAGAGTCACAATAAACCATTAAAAAGTAAAGAAATTCCTTCAAATAAAACTAACATCAAAATTAGTCCAAACATGAATCAAACTAGCAAAATCAATCCCATACTCCCCAAGCTTCACCTCTTAGCCCCAGCTAAGAGGTTATTTAACCAAAGACATGATTCTAATTCTCAAATAAAAGAAAAAGAAACTAAAATAAAAAAATAAAAAATATCTCCCGGTCTCTTTCTCTATGCATGTCCCCACTTTCTTCTCCTCCCCTCTCACGTTCTCTCTCTCTCTCTCTCTCTCTCTCTCTCTCTCTCTCTCTCTCTCTCTCTCTCTCTTATAAGCTGCAGGGGAGAAGTCGGTGAACAGTCCAAAGTCTGTTTAGAGTTGTAGAACTGACTCTGTTTACGCACTTTCGTTCACAGCAAAAATAGATTTCTTATGCTGATTTCCCAGTGGGACCCATTCTTGAGTTCGGACAGGAAATCCACTCCGTTCACCATCTTCTCCTCGAAATTTAACCGAAGATGGTCGGTTTTGGTCATTTGCTGATGTGGCCCACCTTGATTGATCATTCGGTGACGAAATAGACAATCTAAGAGCTCGCGGCCACTGTCAAGCGTATCCCAGCAAAAGGTCACCTACACCTTACTTAAAATCTCCGACTGGTTCGAATGGATGGCTCTGATTGGCTATAGGAACAATGAGTGGGGCCTACAGCGATCACCTGCAAGGTTCCTCTTCCAGCCAATATCTTGATAAGTTTGTCAGTAAGTTCCTCAACAGAATTATCCAAAAACCCTTTTTATAATAGGCTTGGGCACCCTGGAGCATGACTTTCCAGAGAGACTTATGCACCTCATAAGAAATCTTTCATTGAATTACTTGACGTATCCATAATATATATGATTCACTTGTGACAAAAGAAGTTGCAATGTTAGTATCACATGGTGAATCAAAGACTACAAGTAAATAAAGGTTAGAAAATTTCTTAAGAAGTGATCTAGTCTTAACACATTCCGAAGCTCCAAACTTTAGTTCAATTTTCAGCTCCTCTTCCTTTACTGGTAGACGTTTAGGATCAGGGGAAGAGGAGATTTCAGAATAAGGGTTCTCTCAGTCAGTGATGACTACCGAGATGTTGTCTCACAAGGCATCCACTTTGTCTTTTAACAAGGGATCGTTTGAAACTGAAAAAAGAATTTTTCAACGGTAGGTATTCAATCCCTACTACTTTCTATGGTGGGGTTCACTTGAGCTTTAGATCTACCTGATTTTGCTTTAAAATGATCTCGAAAAATGGATGGACAATGTGGATATAGCCCACACATTATGGTGGGACCTACACAACTTGCCAATTTTGAAAGAAATTAGCATGGGACCCAATGCAATTCCATCTAATCTAATTCCAAGCTTTTCCATTCTTCCCAAACATTGAATGGAATTTACATGGGACCAAATGCAATTCCATCCCACTTAATCCCATCTAATACCATGCGCCAAATGCCCCCTAAGGGTCCAAACCACAAAGTAAAAATAAAAAATAAATCAATAAAAGTAAAACTAATGTAAAAATTAAAACATGTTAATCCGAAAAATAGATTTAGTGGATGATCTTTGTGATCAAACAGCAACTGTAGGACAACCATAGCACTTAGGTGATAAAATCCTAAGCATGGCAACCTTATGTCACAGTTAGTGCTCGAAAGACCTAAATGAATTTACTTTCAAATAAAAGAAAAAAATCTACAGAAATTTTGGAGGGTTTAGAAGAGAACTTACCTCAGAAAAGAACTTACCTTAGCTATCTTGCACAAATCTAATCTATCTTAGTCTCTCCCCGGTAACGGTGCTAAAAACTTGACCGCTTGCTTCCAAGTGCAAAGGTTCATAAGTAATATCCCGTGAATACAGGGTCGATCCCACAAGGAGATGAATTGCGAGAAAGAGAAAATTAAATGTAAAACAAATTAAGTAATAAAAACTAAATTGATGATTTTATTTTGGGAGTTTTGAATGGATATAATTCAACTAAATTAAAACAACACCTAAGCTTCAAAGTTACACACATAGGTTAATGTTCCAAAATCATGATGACTTGGATAACACAACTAGGATCCGAGCACTATGGTCAGCCTAATCAGAAAATAAAACACTTTAAATATTTTAAATAAATGATATAAAAGATTAAAAAATCATGAATTTACACCATTGATATATATATTCTCAAGCGCCAGTGATTTTAAGAATTCATATCTATAAGATAATGAATATCAAAGAAATATAACAGGTTGAAAACCTCTCCTATCTACGAAATCTAATTAATTCAGGGTAAGTCTATCCATCAATGTGGATCTCATATGATGGAAACATATGGATCTCTTATGAGGATAAAAAACTAAACTTAAATAATTGATAACATGCACACACCATTCATCTCATCATTAAAATAATAAATCATCATAACTATGAAAACATTAAACCAAGTGCTTCTCTTCTATCTTAGGCTAGAGGAAACTAGAAAAACATAACTATAATAGAAAAATAAAGTAATAAGAAAGAATAAATATCTAAAAGCTTGTAAAGAAAAATAATTTAAAACTATAAAACTCTCTAAAAACCTTAGATCTTACTTTGGGATGCCTTGAATGATGCTTAGGAATGCCCTAGGAAGCCCTATTTATAAGTGGGCAACTCCAACTTTTGCACCAAGTTAAAAAAAAACTCTAGAAAAAGTTCAAATTTACACAGTTTTCTAAAATAGACTTCACTCTACGTAGTTTTCCAAAATAGACTTCAGAGTTTAGAATACGCTTTTTTAAGACGATTTCAGGATTCTTCACTTCAAATCTTTAATTCTCTTCATTCCTCACTTGGTTTTCTTGGATATTCAGCATGTGAATTCTTTAATCTTAGTCTCTTAAGATCCATCCCTTACCTCGGTGATTCTTAAGCATCAAATCCATGCTTTTAGCACCCTTTTCAATCCAAGCTTTTAAATTCACTTTGCAACACAAGCATGAGTAAAATAGAACATTAAGCTGATTCATGTTCATAAAACTAAGATATAAATTATGAAAATTATATATTATTTGAGTCTCAACACATATCAAATAACTCATTCCAATTTACAATATATGCTTGCTTTAGGGTTTTGAAGGTCCTTATCACTTTTGCCTTCGATCGGGCCTTCTTTGGTCCATCTTAGCAATAAAAGTGTCTGCGACCCGCTCTACATCAGTACTGGTTAAGTGTCATCATTATATGGTGGGGTCTATAAGAGGTGTACCTTGTGTTGGGTGCTGAAACTCTTTAATGGGCGCGAAAGCAACCTTAGAATGAATCTAACATACAATAGTGAACAAAAAAAAAAAAAAAAAACAAGCAACCATAAAGAATAAAGAGTTTTTTTACGTGGAAAATTCGTGCAGGAAAAATCCAAGACACAAAGTAACGATCAATCCACTATATCACAAGAATTACAAGAGATGGAACAACTTACAGATAGAAACCTTAACTTCCTCTATTCAAAACCTTCTTTGTGTGCTTAGCACTTTCATGATGAACCCTAATTTCATATTACAAAGCATATTTATACACTTTTGTAAGTAAATTTTTTTTGGAGAAATGGACTGATATCATGATTTCATTACTCACAAAATATTACAGACCTTCAGGTGAGCCCAACAAAAAGGGCGTGCCCCACCTATCATGAGACATGGACTGGACTATCTCCTTCTTTTTATAGAAGGAAATATTGCCTCTAAGAAAAGTCTGTCGCCGGCTGAAACTAATTATCGGTTGCAACAACTGCATGCTTCAGAGGATTTGGCATCTGTGGGTCTACGGAATGTGATGAAAGATCCTTCTTTGGTTATCCCTTCCAGGGATTTCAATTTTGGACATCAAAGGAACCGAAAGCAGCGCAAACTGATGGAGCCAAACACGGATGAGATAGTCCCTGCAAAGTCATTTCCTCACAGGAATAACTCTACAAGTATGGAAACTACTCCAGCCATGAAGGTCGAAAACAACACATCTATGTTGGATATCAATGTAGGTCATTGCTTGGTGATGTGAATGACTCCCTACATGTAGGGCATTGGTTCAGTGATCCAAACGGTTAATCTCATTTATTCCTACGTAGGTGGGAAATGCATTTGGAAACTCTGAGATTAGATGATCATAAAAGCCCCCAAGTCTGGCCTTTTTCCATTGAATGTGGACCCTTGCAATAATTTTAATCTTCAACATCTATTTGTAAGAATTTTGTGAGAAATGCCCTGCTCCCTTCTGATTCTGTTGTCGTGTAGAACTTATTATCATTGGTTTCTTATTTAGGCTATCTATCATGACATTGAGCAGACAAAATTGGAAAAATGAGTGAGACAACATAGAAATTGAGTGGGGAAAATTGAGTATACATCAGAGAAATAAACAAAACAAAAGGCGAAATCAAGATGAGCACTACTGGCCCGATCATGAAGAACCTAAGCAGACCACCCCAAGTCCAACCTTGTCAAGGAAAAGCTGCCCCTGACCTTGACGAGGAGGAGTGAAATGTTTGTGATTAGCGAATTGGTCTGAGAACAGCTAGCCCAGCGAGCTATGCCATCCACTGGCTCATTACCTTCCCTGTAGATATGCGAGAAAATAACCCGGGCCAAATCATTGAATCTAGAAATCTTGGCAATCCAGTATTTCCATTTCCAACTGGGGGTAGAGGACCCATTCAAAAAATCAATGACCTGACTAGAATCCAATTCCACCATAATCTAATGGAAGTCATGCTGAACGCATAGTTCCATGCCGTCATGAATAGCCTTGAGCTCAGTGTTGATATTGGAGGCGATACCGAAAGCCGAGGAGAATACAAAGACAAACTTACACATATCAACTCTACAAATACCGCCGCCACCTGACGGACCCAGATTCCCTCACGAAGAGCCATCGATATTCAGATTTATCTAACCAAGACTCGACCTTTGCCACTTGACCACCTGAGAAGGCCTGCACCGAAGAACCGACGGCTGAAGACGCAACTCTTCCACGAAGAACCGGCCAAGCGGGGGGTGCATAAGAGTCAGATAGTGAGAGGTTAGAGAAATGAGCCACTTACATATATTTTAGTGGAGGCCAAAAGGAGAGAGACTGATGTTCTCAAATCTGGCAGCATTTCGGCCTTTCTAGATTTCCCAAAAAATAATACATGGAGTTATTTGAAGTAGAGGGGAGGGTCGGTTCGGGTCATCCCACCAAGCCAATAACATACTATTGATGGACGAAATAGAACTAAAAATCAAACTAAACATGCCCCAAAGAAATTCCAAATGCACCTGGTGAGAGGGCTAGCAATAAAGAGGTGGTTCAGCGATTCCACCGAACGACTTGAGTCCTGAAGATAAGAACAACACTCATAGCTCGACTCTAACGAGATGCCTTGTTTTGGAATCTCCATGTCAACCAGGACAGCTCTGTTTATCAGAAGCCAGACGAAGAGAGATATTCGAGGAGGTAGGCTGGCGTGCCAAATGTAGATGGTCCAAGCTTTACGAGGATTTCTCCTCCTACATAGATCCCAAGCAGAGCTAACAGAGAACAAACCAGATGAGATTAACAGCCAAAACCTGCAGTCTGACACATTGGAGAGACAAAACCCAGCCTAAAAATGAAATCAATAATGTGTTGTGGAGGGAAACCAAACATAGAAGAGGGAGGGAGAGGGCCCGACTGACCCAGAACTTGATTAACTTGGATGGAGAGGAGATTGGCCAAAACCGGGGAAGACACATATTGTAACAAGTTGCGGATACCTGACCAATTAGGGGTCCAAAAATTGCAATTACCCCGCCCAATCATCCATTGAGCTTGCCTATTCACGGAGGGGATGAGATCATTAACCTTCTTCCACATTGGGGACGCGGCGATTGCAGGGCTGACGACATTGTGCTTATGGCGGGCTGGTGAATACTTTGAAGACATGAAATTCTTCCAGAGACTAGTCTCAGAGTCAGATGAGAGCACCTCTTATAAGAATCTGATGCCCAGGCCACCTTCATATTTAGGGAAGCCGACAGACATCCACTTCACCCAGTGAAGCTTTCTTTTCCCTTCTGACCAACTCCAAAGGAAATCTGCACAACGACGCTAGATAGCTGAAATGACTTTGATAGGGATATGGGTGGCAGCCAAAGAGTGCACAGGAATGCTACCAAGAACATGTTTCAGGAGGACAAGTCTACCCGCATGCGACAAGAAGCGGGCCCACCAGCCGTTAATTCTAGCTGCAATCTTGTTGATGAGAGGTTGGACGGGGGACGAAAGAATCTTGCTAAAGGAGATAGGGACACCCAGATACACCAGAGAGGAACAAGCGGCAGTAACGCCCAATGATCTCTCAATAATTCTAATTCTGCCAGGAAGAATCTTGTTGGAGCAGATAAGGGCACTCTTGGTTCGGTTGATCTTTTGACCGGATGCTTGTTGATATATATCCAGGAACGCAGATAGTGCACGGAGAGATTTTCGACCCCCGTTAATGAAAAGGAGAGTATCGTCCACATACAAAAGATGGGATACTGTGATGCATCCTCTCTTGAGCTTGTAGGGGGTACATTCACCCGAAAGAACCAAACGGCTAATCCCTCTACTAAGCACCTCTACCACAAGGATGAAGAGGCTTGGAGACAGGGGGTCCCCCTGACAAATGCCTCTTAAAGATTTGAAAAAGCCCGATGCTTCACCTTTGATAATCTCCGAGAAACATGCATTGCTCTAGCATTTTTCTGCCATTTGAAAAAGCTCAACGCTTCACCGTTGATAGTCACTTTTGTAAGTAATTAGAAACAAAACCTGCACTTATTTAGAACTCACGCACACTGTCGATCTGAATGTCAATCGAACCGACAGGAATTGACACAATTGTTGATCGAATTAACAACATCCAAAAAAATGTCCAGCATGCGAACATGAATTTTTTAGAATATTTTAATCGAATCAATAGCCTTTTGATCGAATTGAAAACTCTACCTTTTGGCAGTAGATTGAAGGAACTTGATCGACGATCTCCATCATGGCTTTAATCTTACATATCCATTACTTCAAGATACTATCACCATCTCTAATCTTCAATAGTAACATCTTCATCGTCACTTCTCATGCACAATCCATCTTCATTTCTTTTTTTTCCAAGCCTAGAGAAGTTGAGCAAAACTTGAATTTCTCTGTAAGAACCGAAATTGAAGCTTTACTGCTACAAGCAAAGCTTGAAAGTATGTCTAATGCCCTAGAGGGGAGGGGTGAATAAGACTTCAAAATTATTTAAATTAATAACATGAACTTACTTTTAAATAATAAGTACAGAGTTCTAAATGATAAGAAGTGCATAATCAAAGTCTAATTAGTGAAATACGTCATTAATGCATTATGAGAAATATGTTTGCTGCAAAAATTAAACATAGTATAGAGTTCAGCTAAACATCACAAATACGAAATTAAAACATTCACCACAATACACAAGATATATAGTGGTTCGGCTACATATCTACTCCACTCTTAGCTGACCCACTCTCTCCTAAAGTGTGTCGGATTTCACTATTCAGATAAGCTAAACTAAAGGGCTAAGAAATACATCTTTGTTGGCTATGGTCGTGGCATGAAGGGTTACTGGCTGTATGATTAAGCCACACGAAAAGTCATCCTTATTCGTGATGTCAAATTCGACGAAGGATCTTTATTCCATAAGGATGAGTACGAGGAACTGAAAAAGTTAGTGGTAGACGTTCAATTAGACAAAGATGAGATACAAGCTGAGACAAAGACACAGATAGACGTACAAGAGCAGGTGGAGTAGTCACTTGTGAGAAGGAATTCACCGTGGGATCATAGGTTATCAGCGAGATATAGGGATGACTGAAATATAGTATTTTCCCTCATTATAGATGAGGGAGATCTGTCTACTCTTCAGGAGGCTCTTAATGAGCTAGATGCAGAAAAGTGGAAAGCTGAGATGGATGATGAGATAGATTCTTTGTATAAAAATGAGACTTATGAGCTAGTGGAGCTTTCCATTGGCTATAAAGAAATTGGGTGAAGTGGATCTTCAATAAGAAATATGATAGGTACAAGGCAATGTTAGTAACGATGGAATATCATTAAAGGAAAAGTGTTGACTTCACTGAGATATTTGCACCGATTGTAAAGCAAGTATCTATCAAATTCGTGTTGCGGATGATGACCCAATACGATTCTGAGTTGGAGTAGATGGATGTGCAGACTACCTTCCTGTATAGGGAATTGGAAGAGAAAATGTACATGAAACAACTAAAACGCTTCGAAATAAAAGGGGCAAAGAACAAGATTTTTAGGTTGAAGAGGTCGTTGTAGAGCCTGAAATAATCACCTATACAGTGGTATAAAAAGTTTAATTATTTCATGGTGAGTCAGAGGTTTACTAGGAGCAAATATTTTAAATGCGTCTATTACAAGACATTAAGTGATGAGAAATTCATTATCCTGGTATTGTACGTTGATGATATGCTTATGACCAGTCATAATATGTCTGAGATCAATTTACTTAACACTCAATTATCAGAGACATTCAAAATAAAAGAACTGGTGGCTTCAATGAGGGTTCTTGGTATTGATATACACAAAGACATGAAAAGTAGTATGCTTTAGTTATCTCAAAAAGAATACATTGAGAAAGTGTTGATGAAGCATGGGATGGACAAAGCAAAGCCAGCTAGCATTCCTCACATGGCTCATTTTAAATTTTCTTCTGAATAGTGTCCTAAAACTGATGAAGAAAAGCATGATATGTCTCGTGTGCTTTATTTGAATATGGTTGACTATTTGACATATGTTACGATCTGTAGTAGACTGGATATTTCACATGTAGTGGGTGTTGTCAGTAAATACATGTCTAACCCTTACAAGCAACACTAGGAAACAATGAAATGGCTACTTCTATACATTCAAGGTATGCATGAATACGTCTTGACATTTGAAAAATCATTGACCGAGTTAGTAAAGTATGTGGATTCTGATTACGTTGGTAGTGTAGATACTAAAAGGTTAACTTTCGGTTACTCATTTATTCTAGCAGATGGAACGATCAGTTAGATGTCAAAGCTTCAGTTTTTTGTGACTTTTTCCATAACCAAAGCTGAGTATATGGTAGCTAGTGACAGATGCATTCGAGAAATGTGTTTAGTTGAAAGGAATTATAAATTAGTTAGGGCTTTAGCAGTAGGTCTTGTTGGTTAATTATGACAGCGAAAACATGATCGATTTTGTTAAAAATTTTATTTATCACTCACATAATAAACACATTATTGTTCATTATCATTTTATCTGACATGTGCTTTAGGAAGGAGATGTGACTCTGGAGAAGATTCATATGAGCGTGAATCCGGTGGATATGCTTACTAAGGTGGTTCCCATTGAGAAATTATGTTCTATTAACTTCTCTAGGCTTGGTGAATGTGTAAATGGAAGACAGAGTGTGCACGAGAAGTGATGGTAGAGCTTTGATGTAAGACAATTAGAAATGAGTAAAAATGAGGTATGAAGATATGGTGGAGATTTTTGATTGATGTCTTAAATCTGTAAATTAATAGGTTTGTCGATGACAATTCGATACCATCGAATAAACTTCTATGCCATTGAAGGTTGTTTGATGTGATTGAAAAAATTTAGAAAATACAGATTTAGTCGTTGGAACGTTTTAGTGTTTAGTTCGATGACATCAAAGATATTCGATGCAATTGAAGTGTCATCGAACAATCGTGCAGAGTTACGAAAAGTTATGTAAGTGAGGGATTTGTTTTCTATTTCCATTGTGATTCTCATAGAGGTTATATATATGGGTGTAATTAGGAATAGGGAGTACATCAGAACTTTTTAATTCATTTTAGGGTTTCAAGGGCATAGCTTGGAGTAATTCGAGGCTTTTTTGGATTAGATAATCTCCATATATTGTAATTTTCTTCTTTCATGGTGCGTTACTGTCACTTTGTGCCATGATTTTTTCTTGCAAAGGTTTTTCTACATTAAATTTAGAGTGTTTGCGATTTTACTTGATTATGTGATTGGAATACCTTGCTTGATTAATCTCTAAGTACTTTTGTGGTTCCCCAACAATGAGGTTAACACAAAATCTTTAAAAATAAAATATATTTAAATTATTCAAAGATTAGAGAAGCCATACTTTTATTTAAAGGAAACAAGTCAAGTGATAGAAGGATCATAATATACTAATCCAAGAGCTTTTATTTGATTGTTTACTTTTTTGCTCTAGCCCATTAAAGTTGAGGTCCATCATAGAAATGATTGGGATCATTGAAAAAAGACCCTTGATCAAAGGCTAACGTCGCCACACATCCTCTTGGATATAGTGGGGATGGAAATGCCCACCATTAGAGCCTTCGTAGGGCCCACCATGATGTTTATATGCCATCTAACTTGTTCGTAAAGTCATTCCCATCGTGACAAGGGAAAACATACATATTAATATGATATAATCATATGTGAACTCTAAAAAGCTTTCAATGATGGTGTTCAATCCCTATGTTTCTTGTGGCGTGGCGCACCGGAGTTTTGAATCAGGCTGATGTTGTAGCCCAGTTTCTAGCATGAGCTTGCAAAATGGATGGATTTAAGTGGTTCAAAGAAATTGAGTTTAAGCACATTCCTAGATATGAAAACAAGTTAACTGATGCCCTGGGTATCCTTGCTTCGATTGTTCGGCTTTCTGATCATCGATCGATGGATTCTCTCGTCATAAAGAAACTTTCGATTCCAGCTATCAAGAAGCACCCGCTACCTCTCAAAGATGAGTTTTGAGAATCCTACGATCAAAAATATTTGAATCACGAACTCAAACTAGTTTAGGGTGGGAGCTCACAGGGAAGTGAAGATGAATGTGGATCTTTTTCTTCTTCTTCTTCTTCTTTTTTTTTTTTTTTTCTTGTTTAAGAAAGCTTATTCTCTATCTTGCATCTTCTTCTACTGGACTAGGTAATTAACCATGTGCCTTTTGTCGTTGTCTTTGACCCACTACATAGAGTGATAGGGGTGACCTGACCTGACCTGACTTGTTCGAGTCTGAATCAATTCGACCCGGTCAACTCAACTCTGAACCGTGAGAGTTGATCCAAGTACCCGAGTCCTTTAACTATGATCTAGGTACCTGATCAACCACTCACTTTCCCATCATTTCCACTTTCATCCTACATGTACACCACAATTTATCAGAATCATTTTACTGTTACACAACCATCGTTGTTTCTCTACAGCCTCCCATTCAACTGTTCAATCAGAACCGTACAAAGGATATCTATTCTGTACTACAAAGACGGATACCCAAATTCGTTTCCATCCTACAAAATTCTTGACCAGATATTCAATCTCAATGATGTGCCTATTTTTCTTATCAAGAAATCGAAGAGATCGCCCCAACCATAAGTGATAACCGCCAAGAGGACATCATCGGCATCACGATGATACATTTGGGGAGAGTAAATGATATGTCATTAGAGAGTTCTGTACGAAAATAATATTCATTGTTGATCTTCGTATAACCTACAATCAAACCATCCAATGGCCCAAATTTTGTAAGGATTCATATATGGATAGTCATCTTTGACACTAATGGACCATGAATGCGATTGTATGAAAAGTGGAATACCATCGCGGGCCACACATGAAGAGTCTTCCAACCAACTCCTACCTCAACATGGTTTTATAAGAAATATTTTCTCTTAGCATTAATTATTTGGATAGATTTAAGAGTCTCAATTTATATATCTGTCACTTTTATCGGGGTCATTTTTTTTTTATTACAGAAATTTAGGTGGGCGCCACAAAAACTAACAGGCTCTCATGATGCGTTATTAATCGTGTTGAAAACCTGTTAAGTTAGCTTTCAAACGAACCTAAGGTCATATAATTCTAATACCATTTAAGTTACTATCAATTTTCTGCGCATGCATATGGTTGTGATGGGATTACAATTTTAGAGTGGAATGGAATTAAAACTCATTAAAAGTTAATTTAGTAAACTCCTGTCGATAGTTGAGATAGAACTATAGTTAATTTTATTAGTTCTTGTTATATGACGCCTTATAATTAGCCCTAATAAGAAAACCCTTCCTATGTAAGGTGGATCTTTCTTATTTTCCAAAAATATTTTTTAAAGAAGATATTATCTTAATTTGAGTTTATCTAAATCATCCTCACGCATGAAGCTGATGTTTTATAATTATTAAGAGGCATGAAGCCGATGTTTTATAATTATTAAGATTGACAATCTTCTATGCTGATGATTTCATGGCCCTTTGGTCATTAGATTCATGATGTGTTTTACAATGGCTCGTTAGATTGCTGATGATTTACAATCTTTCATCCAATTATAAAGGTATCTATCTTACGTAGATTCCTGTAATGGCCATCCTCTACTCAACGATCTAACCGGCCACTGTAGACTAAATTGGGCTGTGTTACCTTCTCTTAATGCAAGTTGGCTCAGGATATCCTCTCTCTCTCTCTCTCTCTCTCTCTCACACACACACACACACACACACACACACACACCCACACCACCCACACTCACACACCACCCACACCGCATGGGCACTCAATCCTAACCTAATAACACACAGCCTTGTAAGGGATCGAGATAACTAATATATGCACATTAATTTGTTTCATTATTTGAATATGCAATGGAGTCTGTTTGTTGGGCAGAGCTTTTTTGTTTGTACGACTGCTTTTGAGCGAGTCTATGTAAAAGCCTAATAAGGCGGAGATATATGATGGGTGAGGCTTCTCTTATCTTGTGGTGCTTACTGAAATGATTATAAGGTCATTTTTTATTTAACAAAATTATAGGTTGTGTGCTTCTAAAAATAAAAATAAAATTTACTCTAAAGTTTTGCTGCTTAAGCTTTAATCTAAGCTTAGATATTTGGGTTCCACTGTAATGTGTGCATGACATCCAATATTCCATCCGTCATGTGCGCCTCCTCACGCTCTCCTTAGTGTCTAATAAACAGGGTGATCCATAACTCCCATGGGCCACCATATAATCTTGCCTAAAACCTTTAAATTCACATGCTGTGGCCCACCTGATGAGTTAGAAACGGCGTGATGTCTTATACCAAAACAAGATAGCTCACGAACATACGAAAGGTTTTCAAAGGTGGGTGACCATCCCAACTATTCAATATGCTGTGGCCCACTCCATCCGCCCGTTCTATGACCTCATTTTAAGATATGAGCCCCAGCATGAGAGAGATCCAATTATTCAAGTGGGCCAAACCACAGAAAACAAGGGAGATGAGACAACCACCGTTGAAACCTTCCTGAGATACCATCCAACCCGTTCATAAGGTCCTATCTGGAAGGAAACACAAATATAACCCTCATCCAAACTTCTGTGAACCTTATTAAGGTTTCAACGGCCAGCATTCAACTATCACTCGCATGGCTCATTTGAGTTTTGAATCTACTTCGTATTTGGGCTAACGTAGAAAAATAAGCTGATGAAACGGATGGAAAACAGATACGACACAAAAATCGTTGTAGGCCTCACAAAGCGTTGGCTTATATCAAACTCAACATCTCAACAGACGTGACACACATGTATATGATCTAGACCATTCACTGGTCCCAATCATTGATGGGCCATGCTAACAAACTACAATGATAAGACAAATGACCTCTCCGAGTACTTTTTTTTTTTACACACCTCCTCAATGAGTCCTTTTTATTTTTATTTTTATTTTTACACACCCCCACACGAGTACTTTTTTTTTTTTACACACCTCCTCAATGACTACTTTTTATTTTTATTTTTACACACCCACACACTCACGCTACTGGAATTTCACCCCCTATGGATACTCGAACCCTTGACCGGGTGTTGAAACTCCCAAGAGTCTACCACTTGAGCAAGAGTAAGGATCCCTTCCCAAGTACTTTGGATTATCCCAAAACCGACGGATAGTAGAACTCCAACCAACGTTCTATATTTAATAACCGGCCATGGTGTGGCCCAGCAGATGAGAAGTCATGATCACGAATAGTTATGCGAAAGTTGCAAAATTTAGTTGCTTGGAGCCGACATCACATACACTCCCATTCTTCCGAATCAAATTGTCCTGACACCGAGAAATGCTCCGGTACTCTCAGAGAAACATATAAGTTACAGTGCTCGTAGTTGCATCGGGATACTTAGACAATCCAATCCATCGATTTAGACTGTTTATTAGGTTCAACGCTCGTATCATCTTCTACTAAGAAAACATTATGCTTATCTGACAATCTTAACCATCTGATCAGTAGCATTTAATACTGACGGTTAGGATTGTTTATGAGAAAGTAGGTCCAGTGAAGAATTTTATCCTTATATTCGTTAGGACCCATCATGGATTGCATATGACTGTAGACTAATTTTTTTTTGTTTTTTTCTTTGGAGATCCTAGCTATCCATCCATCTCTTAGAAAAAGGATGGGTGCAAAAGGTAAGGCTAAATTAATGACGGACCGGGTCATCTTATTACCTAATTTTTGCATGGTGGTGTATGAAATGTGATCTGGACTTAATGAACGGTTTAGATTGATGATTGAACTGTTCGAAAGACCCAATGCAATCGGGAGCACTATAACTTACAACAGTTGTCCGAGAGGGATGGAGCACTTCCCCAAACACCTACCTGGTCGGAACAGGGAGTAGATCAGGTGTTACCCGAGTGACATGTTAGTAGGTGTTTTCCTGAACGTGGGCCAAACTTGATGAATTTTTTATATATCCACGCCGTTCATCAGTTTTTCCAGATCATTTAAGTGTATTCTCCCAAAAATAAAGAAGATTGAAATCTCAAATGGACCACACCACAGGAAACATTGGTCGTTGAACGCTCAACATTGAAAACTTCCTGGGACCCACTGTAACCTATTGATGAGGTCACACAAATTTGGATGAAGGCAAGGGAAAAAACAAATATAAGCTTAATCCAAAACTTTCATGGCCCCTAAGAAATTTGTAAGCGGTGGCTATTCAATCCATATTATGTAGTCCACTTGAGACATGGATCTAATTCATTTTTGCAGCCATGCCATAAAATAAGTTGTTAAAACTAATGGACGGCGTAGATATACAAAAAAAATACATCAAAGTGGACCCCACGGTCCAAATAACGCGTTTCCTTGGTGACATCCCATCTACTCGCGTTGGTATATGCATGCATGCGCACAACGACAGGCAATAGAAAAAGAAAAAAACAATGAAAGAAAAAAATCCAGCTAAGATAGCGTTGCGTAATACAAAAGGCCACACACATTTAAGCAAGCTATCTACCTCTATTCATTGCCGCTCATGAGGCCTTTAAATTCTCTCATCTCCTTCCACACTCTCTCAGCTAGCCCACTCCCTCCCTCAGCCCGCCACTCCTTCGCTCTCTCCCTCTCATCCCAACCGTCGAAAAGATGCCTACTGCCTCGCCAGATGGCCCCAAGTTCATCAATCCTAAGTACGTTAAGATCGCTTACCGAAACCTCGTCGATCGCTTCCTCACCTTCATCTCGACCGCCATCGTAATCTCCGTCCTCTTAGAAGCCATACGGCTGGGGCCTGATGAGATCATGGCCCTTTGGCGATCGGTCGAGTTCGACACCGTACCTGTGCTAGTAACCACGTTTGTAGCTGTGATCATGTCCACGGTCTACTTCATGTCGCGCCCTAGGCCGATATACCTCGTCGATCATATATGCTACAAGCCTCCGGAATCATGCCGCTTCCCTGCGGCTAAGTTCATGATGCAATCACGCCAAATCAGTAACTTCGACCCTATCAGCGTCGACTTCCAGATGAAGATTCTGGAGCGGTCAGGCCTTGGGGACGAAACTAGCCTTCCTCCAGCACTCCATCATGTCCCCCACAACCCCACCATCCAAGCATCGAGGGAGGAGGCAGAGCTTGTTATCTTCTCCGTCATTGATTCGTTGCTTGAGAAGACAGGAGTCAAGCCCAAGGATATCGACATCCTCATCGTCAACTGCAGTCTCTTCTCTCCAACACCGTCCCTTTCAGCGATGGTGGTGAACAAGTACAAGATGCGTAGCAATATCCAAAGCTACAACCTTGCTGGAATGGGATGCAGTGCTGGCCTTATATCAATCGATCTAGCCAAGGACCTCCTCCATGCTCGCCCTAATTCATATGCATTGGTGATCAGTACAGAGATCATCACTCAGTACTGGTACACTGGGAATCAACGGTCGATGTTGCTAGCCAATTGCCTGTTTCGAATGGGTGGAGCTGCGATCCTCCTATCGAACAAACGGGCCGAAGCCAGGCGAGCCAAATACAGTTTATGCCACTTGGTTAGGACCCACAAAGGGGCAGACGACAGCTCCTACCACAGTGTATATGAAGAGGAAGATAAGGAAGGGAAGATTGGAATATCACTCTCCAAGGACCTGATGACGATTGCAGGTGCCGCTCTCCGGACCAACATCACGACGTTGGGCCCACTTGTACTTCCCATATCGGAACAGCTTCTCTTCCTCTTCAGCCTCATCGGTCGTAAGGTGATCAACCCCAAGTGGAAGCCATACATTCCTGACTTCAAGCAAGCATTCGATCATTTCTGCATTCATGCAGGCGGACGTGGTGTGATCGAGGAGCTTGGAAAGAACCTCCAGCTATCACCAGAACACGTCGAGGCATCTAAAATGACTCTCCACCGTTTCGGAAACACTTCATCATCTTCTCCATGGTATGAATTGGGCTACATCGAGGCCAAGGGGAGGATGAAGAAGGGAGATCGGGTGTGGCAGATTGCACTTGGGAGCGGTTTCAAGTGTAACAGTGCAGTGTGGCGGTGCAATCGGACCGTTAAAACGCCGACTGGAAGTGCGTGGGATGGCTTCATCGATAAGTACCCGGTGCATATACCAGATGTGCATAAGGTGTAGAACACTTGCAACACTTTGCACGTGTGCATGCTTATTACACACGTATGCATGTTGCTTCTGCTTCTTCTTACTCTCTTTACTCTTATATGTTATGCACCCTACTCATGCACTTAGTTGTCTCTTTTAGTTAGCATGGGTAGCTATATTCCCACATAAAATTTGAAGGACTACTCTTTTTATGTACTCTTGAATTCTACCATACGCGAGAAGGTTTGTTTATTTGGAATCCTCATGCATGTGACGTGATACGTCTTTTTCGTATGGAAAACTAAAAAGCGCGCGGATTAGGTACTACCCCGCCTGCTCCGAGCTCGGGACTGGCTGGGCTCCGAGGGACTGCCGTGATGTATGGATTTCATCCACACATTCTATCCATTTTTTTCATATTATTTTAGATTATAAAATTCAAACTAAGGATAATTCAAATTCAAGTGGACCACACAGTAGCCATTAAATTTCTGCCATTGAAAAATTCTTGAGGACCAAGGAAGTTAGTCCACCTTCAACAAAAAGACGCCGGATGCTACGATTGATGAATCCCATTTGTGGCAAGTAATTTGATTGGACCACATCATTTCTTTTATTATTATTATTATTATTATTATATATAACACACGCACACACACCACCACACCCACGCCGTAGTGGAATTTCACCTCATATGGGTACTCAAACCCGTAACCAGGTGTTGAAACTCCCAAGAGTCTACCACCGGAGTAAGAGTAATTTTGATTGGACCCATCATCAACATCATCAACACTCCGTTTAGTTCAGAAGCGGATTGGCTGGTAAAATTCCACCAGCGTGAGTGTGTAGGGTGTGTGCGCGTATGTTAAAAATAAAATTAAAAATTGAAAAAAAATTCAAAAAAAATTCAGAAGCGGATTGGGTGTACCGCACACAAGCTATCTACATGATATATTCACGTCAGCAAATTTTTTCGATATATCCAAACCTTCCATACATTTTGTGAGCTCATCTTAAGGCTTGAGCCAAAAAATAACATGGATATAAATATCAAGTAGACCACACAGCAAAACCCAGTGGGTGATTGAACATTACCATTGAAACCTTTTTGGGGGCCACGTAAGTTTTTGATCAATACCATATTTGTTTTTCCTCTTCATATAGGTCTTTTTGAGACCTTATGAACGGATTGGATGGAAAATAAATGTTATGGTGGGCCCTATAAATGTTTTTACAGTGAAAATCATTATCCCTGCTGCTATTTATGGTGCGGTCTATTTAAGTTTTGGATATGTTTTAAATTTTTTGGCTTATTCTCTAAAATGATATATAAAGATAGATTAATACAGAATTTTAGGGCCATTTAACTTTAACCTCCTTTAAAGGTTAATACAATTCAGAGCTTGAGGAGCGTCAGCTCTGGTCAACGCACGACACGTACCCACACCAACTATATCGCCGTGTGTTACACCAGCCAATCCGCTTCCATTTAATTGGGAACGGATTCCCCTGCCACCAGCCAAGTCGGTGCTCTTTGGGCCACCATGATGTATGTGTTTTATTGGTATTGTCCATGTGTTTTTATAAATCATTTTATAGTATGAAAGAAAAAAAGGAGTATATATCCATCTCAAGTGGACCACATTATAAGAAACAGTGTTGAAGCGGACCACATTACAGGAAACAGTGTTGATTGAACACTGACCATTAAAAAAGTTTTAGAGGTCATAAAAGTTTTGGATCAAGCTAATATTTATTTTTTCCCTTCACTTGGGTCTTCATGGCTTAATCAACAGATTGGATGTCAAATAAACATTTAGGTTGGCCTTAGGAGGATTTTAATGGTGGATATCCAATCATTATTGTTTTCTTACGGTGTGGTGCACCTAAGATTTATATCCCTGTCATTTTTTCTATCAATCCTTGAAATGATATGTAAAAATGGATGAACCGAGTGGATGAAACAAATGCAAAAAGCTGGGCTGATAACAACAATAATGACGCGGATCAATCACGAGACAGGAAAACAGGAACTTACTGGCCGTAAAAAGCTGCGACCCCAGGCATAGTTATATTCTTGTGACCCGAGGTGTATGGGGCCTACAGAGAAGTCTGTAACAATCCACTCCGTACATCTATTCTGTAAGATCACATTAGGGCAGGAATCTAAAAACCCAACTAATCCAAAATTCATGTGGGTCATACAACATGAAACGGTGGGTATTGAATGCCCGTGGTGACAGGAATTTTATATTAGGATGATATTTGTTCCTACCTTTTATACGAGTCGTAATAACACTATCAACGGTTTTATCATGGTCAGCTCCAGGAAGATTTCAACTGTGGACATTTCTATTCCCACTGTTTCGTTGGTGTGGCCCACCTGAGTTCTGGGTCTGGCTGATTATTAGAATTCTGTCCAATTGTGTTCTTTCAAAACAGATGGACGGAGTGGATTTGTAAGTGACATCTCTACGGCCCTACAAAGTCCCGGGCACAGGTATGTACGTCTGTGTCCAGGATCATAGTCAATCCACTTCCGTCGTTATGGTAATTTAAGGGCATGCAATGCAGGAGCACTGATTACCGTGATTGGGACGCTTTCATAAATGATCCGAACCGTTTAAGTGGTGAAGCGGGCTGAAAATGGAGGATTCATTGCCCTGCAGATGATCCTATCTCCTTAAGATATGACATTTGAAAATGAAAAGTTGCCAACGGTTTAGATTCGAATTGATTAATGAAGGTTTAGGATGATTTGTAGGGTGTTACTTCAACCATGACCTATTGGGTCTACCTCTTGAACGGTTTTGATTGTGCTTACTCGTGTCTCAATTACGTATACTAATTTTAATTGGCGCTCGTGCAGCGTATTGTGGGTGGTGTAACTGAGTTTCTATGGAAACTATGGGTGAGACTATGCGAGAACTTCCAACCATCCAATATGTTTGGGCATAAAAAACCTTTGGACTCAATCAAACGGAGGGTATTGATTCTCTCGCACCTGCTTCCAAGTTTCAAGACAAAATTGCCAAACATGTCCTGTTGCCAATATTTTTGCTCCAAAGTCCAAATATGGATCAAACTACAACCCCCTGTAGGTTAAATTAACATACAGATAGTTTAACCTAATGCGGATTTGGTCAGGCCGTGAACCTGGGGCCCACCTTGATTCATTTATTTTTTTGGGGGGGTATATCCACACCATTCATCCGTTTCTCTAGCTTATTTTAGGGAATGAGACCAAAGAGTAAGTAGATTCAAATCACACCACAGGAAACAGTGATTATTGAATGCATGTGGGCATAGGGGTGCACATGGAACTGGTAGAACTGTGGAACTAGACTAAAACCGACCAAACCGTACAGTTTCCAGTTGGGTTCCAATTCCAAAAATCAAGGAACCAATTAGTTAGGTTTGGTTCTCTGTTTGGAGGTATGTAGAACTCAACTGAACCATGAACTTATTCATAGAACCAAACCATGGATCTGAATTGTGGAATCGAACCTTGAACCGAACAAAGAACTGAACTATATATTTCCAAAAATAAAATAAAAATAAACTTTAAGTTCATTCCCTTCACTTCACTCTTCATGCCACCCCAGCTGCAGTTACCCCCAATCTCTCTCTCTCTCTCTCTCTCTCTCTCTCTCTCTCTCTCTCTCTCTCTCTCTCTCTCTCTCTCAACTGGAACAGTGGAACCAATCTGGAACCGAACTGATTTTAATGATCCGGTTTGGTTCAGATCGGTTCTAAGGTGGTAACGGTCCGGTTCCAGCTCTGATTCTCTTAGAATAGTTATAAACGGCTCGGTTACAATTCCATCCTAGAACCGGACCGAACTGACCCATGTGCACCCCTAATCATGATTTCTATGATCTAATGAACAGGCTGGATGGAAAACAAACACTAAGGTAGAACCTAGGAAAATTTTAACGTCGTTCCATCACCACCGTTTCCTTTTGTGTTGTCCACCTAGATTTGAATGTGTTTAAATTTTGGCCTCATGCCCGAAAATGAGCTGGTAAACGGATTGACGGCCTAGATATGCAATACATAAGTCAAATTGGCCCACGGCCACGCAACGTGGGTGCATATGTCTGAGCATTAAGAAGGTCAGGTATCACCATGAAGATTATCTTAGCAAAAAAACAAAAAACATGAAAAATAAAAAACTCGGGTGGGCTAAAATCTTTGGAAACAATGGACGATTTAAACAAGTTTTGCTGTCAATTCGAGTCCATATAGTCACGTGGTATGCTTGATGAGTGGACCTACGGTCTGATTTATAAGGAAAATGTTTTTCATTGTGGGCCACACCTTCTGCATGGCTAGGATGTTTTATATTCTATAAATATGGGCATTTGAAATGGGTTGTACGCTAAACTAGCCTACAATCGGTTGGACAGTCAGTGGCTGGGATTAACAAGGAAAAATATAATTTTTGGAGTATGTGTTGGGGGCCTTGTACAAAACCTTAGCATTTAGCCCTCCAGAACAAACCGGAATTATGGGATAATAATAGCAATGAAAATCAATCAAAGCACAATCACACACCACACAAGAGATTTTTACGTGGAAAATCCTCAAAGAGGTAAAAACCACAGGACCTCGTCCAGATCAACAATCCACTATTAAGTTGAAAGATACAACCTTCTTTACTCATGCAGGAATGGATAAACAATAAGAGAATAAAGGAAAAACAGAGATCTCACCGATCATGAGGACGTAGAAGCGCTGAGACGACGGCTCCCTTCCACAAGCTTCCTCTCTCTTTTCTCTCACTCTCTCATCTTTGATATCCCTAGACCCTTTAGGAAACCCTCTTGTGCTTATTCTTCACACAATATATCCTAGAAAAATCCTAGGGACCCCTTTTTATAGTTTTAGGAAACTCCTTTCCGCATCCTAGTTGCGAAAGGACTTACGCATCCCAGTTGTGAAAGGACTTGCGCATCGCAGTTGCGAAAGGACGACGGGTTAAAAAAAATCCATCAAATCTCTCCCTTTTTAACCCAAGAGGGATTCACCTTCTTTAAGTTAGCTAGGTTTCTACAAACCTCAAACTTGCCCTTGAGCAAGGCCTTAGTCATCATATCTGACCCATTATCGTCCGTGTGGACCTTCTCAAGCTGTAACACCTTCTGTTCCAAAGTATCCCTGATCCAATGATATCGAATCTCTATGTGCTTTGACTTGGAATGTTGACTTGGATTCTTGATCAAGTGTATAGCACTCTAATTATCGCAATAGACCACGTGCTCCTACTGCTTCAGGCTAAGTTCTTGTAGGAACCTCTTCATCCAAAGCATCTCTTTACATGCCTCTGTGACTACAATATACTCGGCCTCTGTAGTCGATAATGCTATAACCTTTTGTATCTTGCTCTGCCAAGAAACCGCTCCCCTTGCAAACGTGAACATGAACCCCGATGTAGACTTCCTGGAGTCTATGTCACCTGCCATATCTGCATCTGTGTAGCACTCTAACACAGGTTTACCGTCACCATAGCATAGACTCGACCTAGATGAGCCTCTTAAATACCGTAGTATCCATTTCACCGCTGCCCAATGCTATTTGCAAGGATTGGTAAGATACCGGCTAATAACACCAACCGCGTATGGTATATCTGGGCGTGTACACACCATAGCATACATCAAACATCCTACAGTAGACACGTAGGGTATCTTCTACATCTCTTCCACCTCTGCCTTCATCTTAGGACACTGTCTGTCGCTCAATCTGAAGTGACCATCCAGTGGAGTACTGACCGGCTTCGCTGCATTCATATTGAACTGTTGTAAGACTTTCTCAATATACCGCTCTTGTGACGGCCAAAGCTTTTTGCTACTTCTGTCGCGGGTTATTTCCATTCCTACAATCTGTTTAGCTGGGCCCAAGTCTTTAATCGCAAAAGACTTGCCCAACTCCTATTTCAGCCTGTCGATCTTCTTGATGTCTTTTTCCATGATGAGCATGTCATCAACGTATAACAACAGAACTATAAAATCACCATCTGTTCTGTTATACTCATGCTGTAACATGAATGAATCGAACTTCTTGTACCATTATCGTGGAGCTTATTTCAGCCCATACAAGCTCTTCCTCAGCCTACATACCATATGCTCCTTACCCTTGACTTCAAACCTCTCTGGTTCGTGCATGTAGATCTCTTCTTCCAGGTCACCATGGAGGAAGGCAGTTTTAACGTCTAACTGCTCTATCTCCAGATCCATGCTAGCCACCAACCCAAGTAACACCGGTATGGATGTCATCTTCACCACTGGTGATAATATCTCCTCGAAGTCAATACATTTTCTCTCACCGAACCCTTTTACCACAAGTCTGGCCTTGAACCTCGTTTGTGAATTCTTCTGCTCAACCTTCTTTCTGAACACCCACTTATTGCTTAAAGCTTTCTTACCCTTAGGCAGTTTCACCATGTTATAGGTGTGGTTCTTATGCAAGGATTTCATCTCCTCTTACATAACTTTCATCCACTCCCCCTTATGCTCGTCGGCTAGGGCCTCAGAATAATCTTCTGGCTCTCCCCCATCGGTTAACATAATATACTCATGCGGCGAGTACCTCTTGGACGACTGTCTGTCCCTAGATGACCTCCTCACCTGTGGCTCAACAGGTGGATCAAGTGGGGGTTGCTCCCCTGGTCCATCTTCTGAAGGAACTCCCTCGTTCTTTGTACCTTTTTGTACTCTCCCGTCATCAAGCACCATAGAAGGAATAAATGGATCCATGTCCTCTAGCTCACCTGAACTAGACTGGTTCTTCTCTGGCTTACCAATGTCTTCTATACACTGATCTTCAAAGAAAACCACATCTCTACTCCTGACGAGCTTCCTCTCGGTTGGATCTCATAATCTGTAGCTGAATTTTTCATCACCGTACCCTAAGAACACACACTGTCTGATCTTCATATCGAGTTTAGACCTCTCGTCCTTTGGTACGTGAACGGATGCCCAGTCCACACCTTCTCAGGTACTTCTCCATTCAATGGGGCTGATGGAGACCTGTTTATTAGATACACTGCCATGTGCATTGCTTCTCCCCAGAACGTCTTGGGGAACTTCGTATGGGATAACATGCATCCGATTCTCTCAACAATGGTGCGATTCATTCGCTCAGCTACACCATTATGCTGGGGGGTCTTAGGAACCGTTTGTTCATGTCGTATACCCAGGGACTTGCAGTACTCATGAAAGTCGCCAATGTATTCACTACTATTGTCAGTGCGGATGCACTTCAATGATTTACCTGTCTCTCTGTCTTGACCATAGCATGAAATAACTTAAACACACCAAAGACCTCGTCCTTAGATTTCAAAGCATAAGCCCAAACCCTCCTAAATGCATCATCTATAAAAGTAACAAAATACAATACCCCACCTAAGGTTTTTGTCCTCATAGGACCACACACATCAGAATAAATCAAATATAATGCACGCACTTTATTAACATGAGAAGCAGTTTTAACAAATGAAACTTTATGCTGTTTCCCTGATAAACAATCAAGACAGGTTTTGAGAGGTATACCTGTCACGTCTGGAAGGAGACGCTTCCTCACTAGTAGTTGAAGCCCTTTTCACTCATGTGGCCGAGACCCCTGTTTCATATGTCAATAGCTGAATCTTCCGCTGCGTTCAACCCACCCTTGCATACACTAACACTTGCCTTGTAAAGGGTGCAACACTTCTTTCCTATAGCTGCGATCAACGAACCCTTGATGAGCTTCCAACGCCCACCAGCAAACTGGCTTTCATAGCCATTATCATCCAACCTTCCCATCGACATCTGTTGAGGGTCAAATATTGCATATTAGACCTCATTTATTGCCTAGATTTACACATAAGATACTGTTTAAAGGCCGATTTAATCGTGTTTATGCTGCAGGTTGAATTTAGGAACTTAAGTTGGAAAATGATGCTAAAAGCTTGGATTTAATGCTCTGATGATCACCAAGGCAAGGGACGGACCCAAGGGGAGCAGGATCGACAGATTTACATGTCAGAAACCCGAGAAAATCGAGAAACTGACGTTCGAATGGCCCGAAATTGGTCTAGAACACAAGATCACAGGGTTCCCACCATCACTTCGTCTCGAAATTTCATACATCGCCTGAGGACCACAAATGAGCCGTACACGTCAAATTTCAGCTCTTGAATCCCACAGAAGTGGGCCAACGGGTAGATCAGCCCATTAATCTTCAATTTGGGGCCCACCTGATATCTGGAACTGCCTCAGTTTTACCAACGGTTAAAATGATATGCCAAAATGGATGGATGGAGTGGATTCAGTGAAAGAATCAAGGTGGACCCCACACGGGTTGTGTGTACACAAAGTGCACACACACTCGCGGTGCACCATAAGAAACCAAATCGGTCAGCGTTGCTGACCCATGCCATCTCTTACAAGGAAACAGCGAACGCGCAGCGTCCGCTATTTTTGAGTTGTGGGGTCCACCCATCACCTATTTAGATAATCCGAACCATTCATTCACTCTATAGCATAGGCGTAACCATCACCTAGGTGGCGAAATCTCGGAATACAACATATAGCTGATTTCAACCTTTAAAACGGTAGATGAACGGTGGAGTACAGATACAGTGGGCCGCACTAGAATCTGACCAAAATCACCTCTTCCTGACTGGTTTTTCGTCAGGAATCCAATGGACGAAATGGATTTCTCCATAAACATCAAGACGGGGCCCACCGATTTTCACAGCGCGAGGCGGTGCATGCTCTGTTTCGCAAACCAACCTGCGAACGATCTTGATGGGCCACCAAACACTGATTAGAGGTCCAATCCGGACCGTCCATCAGCTCCCTATGGAGCTTCTTAACATTACCTAGGTGTCAGAACTCCAAAAGATAACGATGAGTGAAATTCAGCCTTTGAAACAGAAGATAGACGGTGACTTTCCAGATTACGTGGGCCACATCAAGGGCGATTCAAAACCATCCATATGCAACCGGTTTTTTATGTTAAATTCAATGGACGGAGTGGATTTACCGTCCGATCTTGATCATGGACTCCACCGAGCAATCAGCGTCCGAAAATCCTATTCTAAACGCAAGTAAGTTGCGTTTTTCTGCGTAACTCTTACGCATGGTGCAGCGACCGACTTCCTTACCTATAAAGAGAGAGGATCTGGAGACAGCCGAAACCACCCATCGGAAGCTGGACGTGAAGCACAGGAAGGAGCAGAGAAAGAGTTTTCTTTCTTTTAGTTTCTTTTTCTTTTTAATTTTTATTTTGTTTAAGGAGTTAGCCAATCATGTTAGGCTAAACCCCTTAGCTAGGGCTAAGGGGTGAAGCTTGTAGCGTGACGGGATGATTTTTACAGCTTGGATTTATGCTTATGAAATAATTTCGATTTAATTTTATTATGGGAATGTTTTTAGTCTTTAATGGTCTTTTGTGACTGAAATTACAATGGGTCTGCAATGGCTTTGAGCGTCTTCCTTTCCTTTATGTTTATGACGTCAGGAAGCCCTGTTGTTCACCATCGTCTCCTGGGTATGGTTGGATGTCGGCACCCTTCCTAACTTTCATAGCATGTTGATTGGTTGGTAATTAGTTTAATTCTGTTGTTTGTCATAGTCTCCTGGGCATGGTTTGGTGATGGAATCCATTCTAATTCATATACCTTTCATCTTTTGAAAACTAGATCAATGACAGTTCAATTAATTTTCATGATTTTTAAAGCAAGCATAAGAACTCCCTGATCTCTACAAGTGGATCCTCTGAATCCCTAGTTCCCTTCTCCTGATTTCTCTTATGTTTAGATAATTATTTCACCAGTATTCCTTCAAATTCAATCAGATTAGATTTCATCTTAGCCTAGTTCTAGTTTTAGATAGTTTTAGAATACGTACAGGTTTCAGTCCCTTGGGATTCGACCTCGGTCTTACCGAGTTATTACTACATCACAACCCTGCACTTGGGGAGTGAACAAGTTTTTGGCGCCGTTGCCGAGGATCGTCGGCTACATTTTTCCGAAATTAATTAGATTTAGGATTAGTTTAAGATTAGTTTTAGACTTTCTTGATTTTTAGAAGCTAACTTGTCTTTCTTGTTTTGCAGGCTTCTAAGATAGTTTTTAAATTGGTAAATTCTGTCTTAAATTCTTCCTCTTTATTCTAGATTAGGGTTTATTTCTTCTTTTTAGTAAGTTTCTAACTCTAATTCTTTTAAGATTCCTAACCTTGTTTCTTGTTTTAGAATTTTTCTATAAGTTCTTGTTTAGGAACTAACTTATTTGTTTTGTTGGAAACTTCTAATTTAGTAAGCTCTTTCTAATTTCCTCTTTCTTTGGAATTTCTTCTTTTCTTTAGAAATTAGTTCACTTTTAATTAGGAATTTTATAATTTTAGACTTTCTATTCTTATAAGCTAACTTGTTTTTGTTTGTTTTGTAAGTTTTTAACTTAGGAACTCCGATCTGGTAACTTCTTTCCAAATACTCTCTTTCTTTCTAAATTTTTATTTCTTTTTTATGTCTAAGTTTAGAATTGAAATTGAGGTTATGACTGAAAATTAACCTCAAGCACTTCCACAACCCAGGGTTGAGGAAGTACAAACTGAAAATGAGGTGCATCAAGCACCCCCGCCTCGTACTTTATGAGATTATTTACAACCGGCGGGGGTGAATACGCCCTCATGTATGATTTTTTCTGAGAATACAGGACAGATGGACATCAAGCAAGGGGTTATCCAACTCCTTCCTAAGTTCCATGGCCTCGAGTCTGAAGAACCGTATCTACATCTGAAAGAGTTCGACGAGATTATAACCACCTTAAACTTTCCTAATGTATCTGAGGATACTATTAGGCTGAAACTCTTTCCATTTTCCTTGAAAGAAAAGGCCAAGACGTGGTTTCACTCACTGCGGCCTAGATCCATTGGCACATGGAATGATATGCAGAGGGAATTTATGAAGAAATTTTTTCCACATAATAAAATAATTACCCTCAGAAAAGCAATCATGAACTTTGCCCAAAAGGAAGATGAAACATTTTTCTAATGTTGGGAAAGGTTCAAGGATTTGGTCAGTTCATGCCCACAACACGGCTTTGAAACGTGGTGCATTACAAATTTTTTCTATGATGGACTGACATCTTCCATGCGCTAAATGGTCGAGACAATGTGTAATGGAGAATTCATTAATAAAAATATTGACGAGGTATGGGATTATCTCGATAGTCTTGCCAAAAAAACACAATCATGGGATTATTATCCAAATCCGAACACTACGTCTAGGCCGACTTATTCAAAGGAAAAGGGCGGAATATATCTCCTGAAAGAGGATGATGATCTTAACACTAAGGTGGCTAATCTCACCAGAAAATTTGAGGCCATGGAAGGAAAGAAGGAAAAGGTTAATGAAAGTGTTTGTGGCATTTGTGATTGTAACATTCATACTACTGAAAATTGTCCTACAATACCTGCCTTTCGAGAAGTATTGAATGAACAATCCAATGCCGTAAATAACTATCAAAGATCTTTCAATGGACCACCCTCTAATACGTACAATCCTGTCTGGAAAAATCATCCTAATTTTAGTTGGAGGAATGGACAAACTGCTACCCCTCAAGGTTTCTTCAATCAAAATCTAAATCAGGGGAAACCTCAAGAAGAATCGGTTCAAATTTCCATACAAGAGCTGGCTCGGACAATGCAAGGAATTTTAAATTTTATGTAAAAAATAGATTCACGTATGACGGCTATGGAAAAAGGGATGCTCCCTGCACAATCACTCCCTAATCCTAAACCGCAATACGAGACAGGTGATCTCAGCTCTTCAAATCAAATGGGGCACGCTAAATCCATCACCACTCTTAGGAGTGGGAAGGTTATTAATAAAACCCTTCTGGTTAGGCCCGAAAAGCCTCAAGAACCAGAAGAGGACAACAATGATGGATCTAGTGACGCCCCACAAAAATTTGAACCAGAACCTCTAGAAAATTCAGTTGCTCCGTTTCCCCAACAGTTGGTTGAACCAAAAAGTTTCTCTAACTCTCAGGATATCCTAGAGGTGTTGAAATAAGTGAAAGTCAACATTCCTCTACTTGATGTCATAAAACAAATACCTTCATATGCTAAATTCCTGAAAGACCTATGCACTACGAAACGCCGGAAAAGTATTCAAAAGAAGATCTCCTTGACTGAGAAAGTGAGTGCCATCCTAAAACAAGATGTGCCACAAAAATTCAAAGACCCCGGTTACCCAACCATAGCATGTGTAATCAGGAACTATCGAATCGATCACGCACTTCTTGACTTAGGAGCGAGTGTCAATTTGATTCCCTACTCGGTATACTAACAGTTAGGTTTGGGTGAATTAAAATCCACCCGAACCATACTACAAATTGCTGATCGTTCTGTTCGTATACCAAGAGGGATAATCAAGGATGTGTTGGTCCAGGTTGATAGATTTTACTATCCTGTAGATTTTATCATCTTGGACACTGAATCCATCAATGACACGAGCACTCAAGTTCCCGTCATTCTTGGTCGCCCATTCCTGTCCACTTCAAATGTAATTATCAATTGCAGGAATGGCGTCATGACAATGTCTTTTGGAAATTTGACATTAGAATCGAATATCTTTTTTAATAACGGCAGCAACTCAGAGGATGATGACGATTTCCATGATGTTAACATGATTGATTCTTTTGTGGAAGATATGACGCCTCTCACCTTATCCTCTGATCTTCTAGAGACGTGCCTGGCCCACTCCCATGATCTTGATGATGATATAATTAGGGAGACGTGTGCCATGCTGGATACTGCACCGGTACTTGAAGTTAACCAGTGGAGGCCACAAATTGAAGAGTTGCCCCAAACCGATGTAGTGCCTCTACTGTCTAACCTCAAGCCATCGAAGCTTGACCTAAAACCTTTGCCTTCTGATTTAAAATATGTCTATCTAGGTCAAGATGAGACGTACTCGGTGGTGATCTCTGCCCACCTGGAGAAAGAACAGGAGAGTATGCTGATATCTACTCTCATTGAGCATAAGGGAGCTCTTGGATGGACGATAGCGGACCTCAAAGGAATTAACCAATCGATTTGTACTCACCGCATATATCTTGAGGACAATGCAAAGGTTGTTTGTCAATCACAACGTAGACTGAATCCAAACATGAAGGAAGTGGTTAAGGCCGAGGTTCTCAAATTATTGGAAGTGAAGATCATATACCCCATATCCGATAGTCAATGGGTGAGTCCAACTCAGGTGGTTCCTAAGAAGTCCGGGATCACCATCGTAGTCAATGCCAATAATGAACTCATGCCAACCAGAGTTACTACTGGTTGGAGAATGTGCATTGACTACAGAAAGCTGAATACTGTCACAAGAAAAGACCACTTTCCTTTGCCCTTCATTGATCAAATCTTGGAAAGGCTAGCTGGTTATTTCTATTATTGTTTCCTTGACGGGTATTCAGGTTATAATCAGATTGAAATCGCCCCTGAGGATCAGGAAAAGACTACAATTACATGTCCCTATGGCACCTTTGCTTACAGAAAGATGCCATTCGGGTTATGTAATGCCCCTGCCACCTTTCAGCGATGTATGATGAGTAACTTTTCTGACATGGTGGGAAAATATCTAGAGGTCTTCATGGACGATTTCTCTGTTTTTGGTTCATCTTTCAGCGAATGCTTAGCAAGTCTTAAATGTGTGCTGAAAAGATGTGAAGAAAAAAATTTGGTACTTAATTGGGAGAAGTGTCATTTTATGGTTCAAAAGGAAATTGTCCTTGGGCATATCATCTCGTCCAAAGGAATCGAGGTAGATAAGGTAAAAATTGATCTTATCTCTAACTTACCTCCACCTAAGAATATCAGAGACGTGCGATCCTTCTTAGGACACGTAGGCTTTTACAGACGATTCATAAAGGACTTTAGTCTCCTCTCTCGTCCTTTATGTAATCTTCTTCAAAAGAATACACCATACGAGTAGACTGAGCAATGCCAAGAAGCTTTCACTAAGCTTAAGGGTATGTTAACCACTGCACCTATCATGCAGCCACCCGACTGGAGTTTGCCTTTTGAACTTATGTGCGATGCCTCTGATTATGCTCTTGGAGCAGTTCTAAGCCAAAGAAAAGATAAGCGGTCTTACGTCATTCACTACGCAAGTAGGACTCTAAATCCTGCCCAAGTGAACTATTCAACTACGGAAAAGGAACTCTTAACCGTAGTGTTCGCGTTGGACAAATTTAGGTCCTACCTGATTGGATCCAAGATCATCATTTACACAGATCACGCGGCACTTAAGTATCTTCTTTCTAAGAATGATTCTAAGCCCCGCTTGATACGATGGATCCTTCTACTCCAAGAATTTGATTTAGAAATTAAAGGTAAAAAGAGAGTAGAGAACGTAGTGGCCGATCATCTCTCTCGCCTTAATACCTCTGATTCCCTTGAGGTGACTCATATTAATGACATATTTCCTGATGAACAACTGTTTAGAGTCTCCCATTCACCTTGGTTTGCTGATATTGCAAATTATCTTGCTACAGGTTTCATACCGACACACTGGACGTCGCAAGATAAGAAGAAATTCTTTACCAAGGTGCGTAACTTTTTCGGGGATGACCCATATCTGTTTAAATATTGCCTAGATCAAATCCTAAGGAGATGTGTGCCAGATGATGAGCATCAGAGTGTCATCTCCTTCTGTCACTCACAGGCCTGTGGTGGTCATTTTTCTGATAAAAACACCACGACCAAGATTCTACAGTGTGGCTTTTACTGGCCCACTATGTTCAGGGACACTAATGAGTTTTGCAAGGCTTGTGAGCGTTGTCAAAAATTAGGAGCATTGTCCCGTCGAAATATGATGTCCTTGAATCCCATCCTTATTATAGAAGCATTTGATTGTTAGGGCATTGATTTCATGGGACCTTTTCCCCAATCCTTTGAAAATTTATATATTTTGCTCGCCGTAGATTATGTCACTAAATGGGTCGAAGCAATTCCGTGCCGCAACAATGACCATCGCACGGTCATTAAATTCTTAAAAGAAAACATCCTGTTGCTGTTCGGAACGCCTCGAGCCATCATTAGTGACGGGGGCTCACACTTTTGTAATATATCATTTGAGAGCTTAATGAAGAAATACGGTATCTCTCATAAGGTGAGCACCCCATACCATCTACAGATAAGTGGAAAAGTTGAGATTTTCAATAGGGAGATCAAACATATCTTAGAGAAAACGGTTAACCCTAACCGTAAGGATTGGTCAATCCGATTGACCGATGCTTTATGGACGTACCGTACTGCATTTAAAACTCCCATTGGAACATCTCCCTTTAAACTAGTCTATGGAAAAGCTTGTCACTTGCCTGTGGAATTGGAACATAAAGTATACTGGGTGATCAAAAATCTAAATTTCAATCTGGACAACGCTGGCTCGCTACGCAAACTTCAATTAAATGAACTTGAAGAAATTCGGAACGATGCGTACGAGAACTCGAGAATTTATAAGGACAGGACGAAGGCGTTTCATGATCAACATATTCTACGGAAATCATTCACGCCAGGCCAGAAAGTCCTTTTGTACGATTCTCGACTACATCTCTTTCCGAGTAAGCTTCGATCTCGTTGGACCGGCCCTTATATTGTTGTCACTGTTTATCCTCATGGGGCCGTCGAGATAAGAGATCCCGACAATAGTAAGGAGTTTAAAGTAAATGGACATCGATTAAAGCCATTTGTCGAGGCATTTGATTCAGAAGACATGTCCATGCCTCTGATTACTCCTGTTTACCAGGATTGATTTCCTAATCTGATGGAGGTATAGGTAGGTTTATCGATTTCATAGGACTAGAATTGTTGCTTTATTTGTCTGGCTGAAGACGGTAAACTTAGCGCTCTTGGGAGGCAACTCATATTTTTAGTTGTTAGTTCAATGTTTGTGGGTAACATTACTGCAAACCCTCATGAGACTACAACTCGTCCTCTAGGGGTAACCTAGGGGTTTAAAGGCTTGTTGCATACGCTAAATGCAATCGAGAGCACCTGCGAAAGTGGTATAGGTAGGATTTTATTTTTGTTATTTTTGTTTTACTCGTACTAACCTACTCTCTCCCAGCGATTGGTTGAAAAATCTCTCTTGATTAGTCATTCAGGTATTATCCTCCCATCACTTCTCTTTTACTCTCATTGCCCCATGTGCATTGCATGCTTATATCTTTTACATTGAGGACAATGTAGATTTTTTGTTGGGGGCGGGGGATTAGGTAACCTAATTAGTGTTTTTCTTGGTCTTGAGCATAAATTGTGAAAATTTTAAAATTTTTTCTGAAAATTCCTGTGAATTCGAGGTGATTTTGACAGATATCCCTAATTTAGACTTTCAAGACATGTGATGTTGGTATTTTATGACTCTTGGATTCAGTACTTATTAGATTTTACAGTTAAGTTCGAGTTATTAATCCATCGTTAGAAGCTGTAAACATTGATTGAGTCATGATTTCACATGTCACATCTCGCTTCCACATTAAGTGTTCAGTTTGATATTGAAGGGTTAATTTGGTAATCACTAAGCATGTAAGGAACCCGTTTGAAAATTACCCATCATGATCAATTAAAAAAAAAGAAGAAGAAACCTTTGAAAAGATTTGGGCGAATAATCCTCACCGTAGGTTTGCTCCCTATAGGTGTAGATTTAATTCCCCATGAATGATATGTGAAAAGGGTTAGGATTACGGTCTTCACCATAAGTTTGCCCCCCATTGGTAAGGATTTGATTCCTCTTCTTAGCATGACTATTAATGAAAAAATAAAAAGTTGAAAGAATGACAAGAAGATCTGTGAAGCAAATTTTTATTTTCATAAATTCTCTTGCTGGTTACTAATGACATCCTGAAATAGAGAAGTGAATGTTAATGATGGTAAGTTGAGATTAGACTATACAACCATGGACCTCAATGTTTAAGATTTTTCTGATTGGTGGATTAATATTTTGAGCCTGACTAAGAAATTTATCATGCGCTTGAGTCCATAAGAAAGTAAAACCCAGCAGTCATGAATCTCAAAATTCTAGTACCTGGATTATTTCTCAAAAATCATTCGGCTTTACAGAAATTTTCATGTAAGTCTTAACTTATTTTTAGCATATTTTGCTCGGGACTAGCAAAATGCTGGTTGGGAGTTGTGTTGAGGGTCAAATATTACATATTAGACCTCATTTATTGCTTAGATTTACACATAAGATACTGTTTAACGGCCGATTTAATCGTGTTTATGCTGCATGTTGAATTTAGGAACTTAAGTTGGAACATGATGCTAAAAGCTTGGATTTAACGCTCTGATGATCACCAAGGCGAGGGACGGACCCAAGGGGAGCATGATCGACAGATTTACACGTCAGAAAGCCGAGAAAATCGATAAACTGACGTTCAAATGGCCCGAAATTGGTCTAGAACACAAGATCACAGGGTTCCCACCATCAGTTTGTCTCGAAATTTCATACATCGCCTGAGGACCACAAATGAACCGTACACGTTAAATTTCAGCTCTTGAATCCCTACAGAAGTGGGCCAACGGGTAGATCAGTACATTAATCTTCAATTTGGGGCCCACCTGATATCTGGAACTGCCTCAGTTTTAGTACTAACGGTTAAAATGATATGCCAAAATGGATAGATGGAGTGGATTCAGTGAAAGCATCAAGGTGGACCCCACACGGGTTGTGTGTACACAAAGTGCACGCACACTCGCGGTGCACCATAAGAAACCAAATCGGTCAGCGTTGCTGACCCGTGCCATCTCTTATAAGGAAACAGCGGACGCGCAGCGTCCGCCGTTTTTGAGTTGTGGGGTCCACCCATCACCTATTTAGATAATCCGAACCATTCATTCACTCTATAGCATAGGCGTAACCATCACCTAGGTGGCGAAATCCCGGAATACAACATATAAATGATTTCGACCTTTAAAACGGTAGATGAATGGTGGAGTACAGATACAGTGGGCCGCACTAGAATCTGACCAAAATCACCTCTTCCTGACTGGTTTTTCGTCAGGAATCTAATGGACGAAATGGATTTCTCCATAAACATCAAGACGGGGCCCACCGATTTTCACAGTGCGAGGCGGTGCATGCTCTGTTTCGCAAACCGACCTGCGGACGATCTTGATGGGCCACCAAACACTGATTAGAGGTCTAATCCGGACCGTCCATCAGCTCCCTATGGAGCTTCTTAACATTACCTAGGTGTCAGAACTCCAAAAGATCACGATGAGTGAAATTCAACCTTTGAAACGGAAGATAGACGGTGACTTTCCAGATTACGTGGGCCACATCAAGGGCGATCCAAAACCATCCATATGCAACTGGTTTTTTATATTAAATTCAATGGACGGAGTGGATTTACCGTCCGATCTTGATCATGGACTCCACCGAGCAATCAGCGTCTGGAAATCCTATTCTAAACGCAAGTAAGTTACGTTTTTCTGCGTAACTCTTACGCATGGTGCAGCGACCGACTTCCTTACCTATAAAGAGAGAGGATCTGGAGGCAGCCGAAACCACCCATCGGAGGCTGGACGTGAAGCATAGGAAGGAGCAGAGAAAGAGTTTTCTTTCTTTTAGTTTCTTTTTCTTTTTAATTTTTATTTTGTTTAAGGAGTTAGTCAATCATGTTAGGCTAAACCCCTTAGCTCGGGCTAAGGGGTGAAGCTTGTAGCGTGACGGGGTGATTTTTACAGCTTGGATTTATGCTTATGAACGAATTTCGATTTAATTTTATTATGAGAATGTTTTTAGTCTTTAATGGTCATTTGTGACTGAAATTACAATGGGTCTGCAATGGCTTTGAGCGTCTTTCTTTCCTTTATGTTTATGACGTCAGGAAGTCCTGTTGTTCACCATCGTCTCCTAGGCATGGTTAGATGTCGGCACCCTTCCTAACTTTCATAGCATGTTGATTGGTTGGTAATTAGTTTAATTCTGTTGTTTGCCATAGTCTCCTGGGCATGGTTTGGTGATGGAATCCATTGTAATTCATATACCTTTCATCTTTTGAAAAAACTAGATCAATGACAGTTCAATTAATTTCCATGATTTTTAAAGCAAGCATAAGAACTCCCTGATTTCTACAAGTGGATCCTCTGAATCCCTAGTTCCCTTCTCCTGATTTCTTTCAAGTTTAGATAATTATTTCACCAGTATTCCTTCAAATTCAATCAGATTAGATTTCATCTTAGCCTAGTTCTAGTTCTAGATAGTTTTAGAATACGTACAGGTTTCAGTCCCTTGGGATTCGACCTCGGTCTTACCGAGTTATTACTACATCACAACCCTGCACTTGGGGAGTGAACAACATCAAGTTGAGGCGAAGTTCTGGGATATGCCTTACATCCCTAGGAACTAATGTGCAGCCCACACCAGTCTTCACACAAATATCACCGATCCATACGATCTTTGATACGCCAGAATTTTCCATCTTCATAGTCTCATAGTCACCTGACTTATAGCTTGTGAAGAAATCTTTGCGTGGAGTTGCATGAAAAGAAGCTCCAGAGTCTATCACCTAGTCGGTGTCCTGACCCATAGCCGTGAGACATACATCGTGATCTGTGGAAAGAATAATAACAACATCACCATCTGAAGCAATCGCAGTGGAATCAGATTCATCTTCCTTCTCCTTTCATTTTCCTTTCTTGTCGTTTTTAGCCTTACGACATTCATGCTTATAGTGGCTCTTCTTGCCACAATTTCAGTATTCAACATCATTTCTTTTACTCGACTTGCCTCTTGATTTATCTCAGGCCTTCCCTCCCTTCCTGTTCTTTCCTCTCCCCCGTTCCTATGTCACAAGTGCCTCTTGCTGAGTAGACCCCTGAGACTTCCTTCTTGTCTCTTCATTGAAGAGACAGCTAGTAACCTGTTCCATGGATATCTTTCCGTTTGGTGCGAATTTACTCAGAGACACCACCAATATCTCCCAACTGTCAGGCAATGAACTAAGCAATAGTAAAGCCTACAATTCATCATTCAGGACCATCTTCATTAAGGAGAGTTGGTTCACTATATTGCTGACCTCATTCATGTGCTCGGCCACAGAACCAACATCTTTGAACTTGAGATTCACATGCCGCCTTATTAGAAAAATTTTATTACCGGCTGTCTTCCTCTCATACAACCCTTGTAATTTCAGTCATAAGCTAGTGGTAGAGGTTTCCGTAGACACATGGTGGAACATAGAATTATCCAGCCATTGTCTAATAAACCTCACCACCTTTTGGTCCAACTTCTTCCAATCTTCATCAGATGTATCCTTGGATTTTGCTGATATGCCTAAAATTGGAGAATATAAGTCCTTGCAATAAAGCAAGTCCTCTATCTTAGCCTTCCATATGGTCCAGTTAGAACCATTGAGGCTGATCATCCTTGATGAGCCACCTTCCATAATTCTAAACCGATCCTACCCGTTCAATGAACTTAGCGCTCTGATACCACTTTGTTGGGAGCCTTGCACAAAACCTTAGGATCTAGCCCTCCAAAATAAACTAGAATTATGGGATAATAATAGCAATGAAAATCAATCAAAGCACAATCACACACCACACAAGAGATTTTTACGTGGAAAACCCTCAGAGAGGTAAAAACCACAGGACCTCGTCCAGATCAACAATCCACTATTAAGTTGAAAGATATAACCTTCTTCACTTACGCAGGAGCAGATAAACAATATGAGAATAAAGGGAAAATAGTGATCTCACCGATCACGAGGACGTAGAAGCGCTGAGACGACGACTCCCTTCCACAAGCTTCCTCTTTCTCTTTTCTCACACTCTCTCACCTTTGATATCCCTATACCCTTTATGAAACCCTCTTGTGCTTTTTCTTCACACAACATACTCTAGAAAAACTCTAGGGACCCCTTTTTATAGTTTTAGGAAACTCCTTTCCACATCCTAGTTGTGAAAGGACTTGCGCATCCCAGTTGCGAAAGGACGATGGGTCAAAAAAATCCATCAAATCTCTCTCTTTTTGACACAGGAGGGATTCACCTTCTTTAAGCTAGTCAGGTTTCTACAAACCTCAAACTTACCCTTGAGTAAGGCCTTGGTCATCATATCTGACCCATTATCGTCCGTGTGGACCTTTTCAAGCTGTAACACCTTCTGTTCCAAAGTATCCCTGATCCAGTGATATCGAATCTTTATGTGCTTTGACTTGAAATGCTTACTTAGACTTTTGCTCAAGTGTATAGCACTCTAACTATTGCAATAGATCACGTGCTCCTCCTGCTTCAGGCTAAATTCTTGTAGAAAACTTTTCAGTATGGCCCATCCATTATAGTGGTAAACGATTAAATGGTTTGGATCTTATGCATGTGGCACGTGCAACTTTAAGTGCGCTTGATAAGGATCCTATATACTACTGTTCGCACTGGATGCTAGGAACATCTAGCATAATCGATGGTTCCTATAATCTTCTCACTCTGATTTTTGGGTTTCGCTCGATCCTAGTCGGGTCTGCAATATTATGGATGGTCTGGATTACCGTACAATTATGCCATGTGCACGGTTGAAGATTCACCACCATTTTCTAAATTACTTCAAAGTGATCTCTACCGTCTGAGTTAGTCATCAAGCTTTCCGGATACTGTGGATAGGGTGTAGGGAAAAATCACGTTGGTCATGTGATCCTAGCCGCTGATTGTAGGATTCTTGAGGATTTACCAATGTACAGTTAAGAAAAGAGCTTTTTTTTTATTTTTTTTAATTTTTTTATTTAATAAAAAAGTCGAAAGGCCAAAAAGCAATGGGAACGGATTGCCTCTGAAACGGGCCTGCGTGGATCTACAGAGATGTCCGTGGAAAATCCACTCCGCCCATCTGATTTGAAAGACCACGATTGGACAGGACTCTAAAAATTAGGCAGAATCCAAACTCAAGTAGGTCATACCAACAAATCAGTGGGAATAGCAGCATCCACCGTAGAAGCCATCTTGGATCTGACCATAATGTTTATATGCGATCCAAACCGTTCATAGAATTATTACCACTCAGGTAAACTGTAGGAACAAATATCATCCTGATACAAAACTTCCTTCATCTTCAACCATTCAATCCCCACTTTTTCGCCTGGCCCACATGAGTTTTGCATTTGCATGATTTTTAGAATCCTGTCCTATCGTGGACTTTCAAAACAGATTGATGGAGTGGATATTTCACGGATATCTCTATGGGCCGGACACAGCTCCGGGTACAGATATGTCTCTATGCGGGTCAAGGCAACCTGCTTCCAAAACCTTGAGATCTACATGAGTGGGCGAAGTGGATTGCCTGCGACTCCGGCACAGAGATATTTCTGTGCCTGGGGATGTGTGGGGTCCACAGAGATATCTATAACAAATCCACTCCGTACATCTGTTTTGCAAGACAAGAATTGGATAGGAAGCTAAAAATAAGGCCGTTCCAATACTCATGTCTGCCATACCACTCGAAATAGTGGGGATTGAAGGCGTAAGGTGATAGAAGTTTTTTTTTTTTCTCTCCATAATGATATTTGTGCCTACAGTTTATCTGAGTGGTAGTAATCCTATGAACGGTTTGGATGGCATATAAACATCACGGTCAACTACGGGAAGGTTTAACGTGGACATTTCATTTTCCACTGTTTCATTTGGTGTGGTCCACCTGAGTTTTTGATCTGCCTGATTTTTAGTAACCTGTCTCATTTTGATCTTTCAAAACAGATGGACGAAGTGGATTTGTCACGGAAATCTTTGTGGTCCCCACATAGCCCCGGGCACAGGTATATCTCTGTTCCCGGGTCACAGGCAATCCGCTTGCTTGAGTGAGTGGATTCCTCGTACCGAATGTGGAGTACCATATGAATTGGTTGTCACGTGGACTATGAAAATTTTTCTTTCGAACCCTGACCAAGTGGTTGGCCTTCTTTTTAAGTTTGTGGTTTCCAACGCCCGTGGCCATGCGTAGAGTAATTAGTGCCGTAGGATTCCAACGGTATCCAGTGGGCCCACTCAACCACATTGGCAGACTCAAGGAATGGTAGGACGATCCATTCCATGAGAGATTGATCTCTGGCACATGTACCAACTTTCTAACCCCGATCTATGCTGTTCATTATGTGGGGGCCACTATCACATGCCCTGGTCCAAAAATCAGACCAGTCAAATAAAAATGTAGGACATGCTTGGAAAAGAAAAGGGGAATGGAGAAAGGTTTTGCATTTGATGAAAATAGGTACATGGTTCCTCGTGTGGCAAAGCCAAGGCTCCACACTGGTCCGAGCCCTGCCTAGTCCTAGCACACTTGCCCAAGCCCTAACCCTAAAAAAAAGGGCTGGGTTTGAGCCTGTCTCAGCTTGGGCCAATGGGGGCTCTTGTTAACAACCTATCCGCATCTCCGCCTCGACTACCTCCAAATGGTTAGCAAATGGTTAGCAAGATACATGCTGTCATTAATTTAAAACTTAAGTCTAATTCCAATTTATAATTTATCCAAAAGTTATTGTAATTTATTGAAGTCTATAAATATAAAAGGTTCCATGAGATCTATATCATTTGATTGACTTCATATATATCACATTCCTTTTATGATATCGGAACCATAAAGGAAAATTTCTCTCTTTTTTTGGTCCCCATGTTAATCCCTAAAAGCTAGAGTTGTTAAAAAACTGTATGGTGATTTATTATTATTATTATTTTTTTCTTTAAAGAGGTATTCTCTAATTTCTATCTACCTCTTCTTTCCTATTTGAATTGATTGTACTCGATCCATCACAGAACATTGTTTGTTGCATGGAAAGAGACGCAGTAAAAACCATACTTTTGTGGAGCATGACCTGGATTTTCATTCGTTCATCCAATACATGTGATATACATAAAGTGGCTAGAGGAATCATACGATACTAATGGTAGAGGTATGTGGGATAGCGCAACATATTAGTTTCACATGTTCTTTTTTGGAAATGGTGGTGACTCTTTTTCTTTCTTATACTGATTTGAAATACAATTACTATCACCCGCACAATAACATCCCTATAGAAGGTAGGTTAGCGACTGAGCTGATAGAGCAAATGATCTCATACTTGTGGAAACATATGTGACCGAATTACTTTCCCTGATGATGTGTAGCTCCTTGATCAGTTTCTTACCAGCGTAGCAAACTTCCTTGCCGGCTCCCATTTCATTTGATAGTGTGAACCACAACCAAAGAGTCTTATTAAATCTCCAAAGATATAATTCCTAGGATCTGGGCTAGATGCAAGTCATTAGGTTAGGTTTCAGCTACTGTTCTACTTCCTGCTGGGGCTGATTTAGTCCAAGGTGTTGCTATGGCATGTTGAGGTTGCCTCCCCTGCAATTTCTTTATTTGTTTTGTAGGTTGCAGTGGTGAAGTTGTCGCTGCAGGGCGTTTTGACGTCACTGCATCGTAGTGTCCGGCTGCCATGTTTTAATTTCCAGACCCTTTAAAAATAAAAAAATAAAAAATAAAAAATATTAAAAAGGTCGGTGGCTGGAGGGTTGATGACGTGGATTTAGGGTTCGTGGTGTTTGTGGTGGAATGTCTTAGACGGTTTGATGTTGGTTTTTGTTGGAAGTTTTGAGGCCTTATTTTTCTAGTGATCTTCATCAGCTAGAGGGTCGCATGTGGAGGAAACTTCAAGCCTCAAAGTTGCTGCCCTTCATGGTATTTTCAATGGTTATTAAGGTGATTAGTCGAGTGTGCAAGGTTATAATGAGTGACGAAGGTTAATCATGAAGTCTGCATGTCCAACTGTGTGTAAAAGGCGAATATTTCAAGTGTTGATTTCTGAAAAGTACGATTGAACTCAAGGGATGCATACATGTTTAAACACCCATGCACAGACACAAGTGGGCTCGAGAAATTTGGGGTATGACAATAGCTCCCTGATGTAACATACTTAGGTATATAAAAGCCTCTAGTTAAAACCTAGTGGTTCTTTGTTATCTCATGCAAGAATCAATGGTTACTGATGGACATGCGGAACCTTGTCCACTTTTTAATGGTTTCTAAGTAGCCTCGTTGAAAGAGCCAAAGTATACTAGTAAGATTTTGACTCTTACACATTCTTAAATCTACTGATTAACCAACTTTATGCAACATGATCAAGTGAAGATAATTATGAATATCAGTTAATACAGACCAATGGGCCCCAAGACCAGTGATTGAATGGTCAGACCTTGGATCATGTATCGTGAGCTAAAGGGCGACATCGACCCCAAATTGGATTCCTGATGGTGGAGACTATCCATCTTGATTCAAATTAGTTCTTTCACTTAGGATGATCGTACATTTCATAATAAAATGTCTACATGGTATTCCAAGTACTTGTGATTGTCACAGTATATACATAACCATCACATCACTTGCATGCTTCATGCAAGTATATTCCTAACCATTCATCAATGGTTTTAACTTTTAGAAATTTACGATTATCAAATACGAAATATCTTAATTAAATATTAATTAATATTATTTTTTAATATTTTAAATTCTACTACAGTTTTATAAAAAAAATCCAACACCAACTCATCCCTTTAAATAGAATTTTGAAAACTAATTATATTCAATATCATCTTTTGACTTTCCATCTTTGATCTCGTGGGGCCTTCAAATATGAGTTATCTTAAAACTTATCTGTATAGGAGCTTTAGTTGAGTCAAATCAATTGTGACAACCACTATTGCATTTACATGAATGTTCGAACTATGTTCAAATTGTTATTTGTGTCAAATGCATATTGTGCCAAAATTCAAGACTTAGTTGAGTCAAATCAATTGTGACAACCACTATTGCATTTAGATGAATGTTTGAACTATGTACAAATTGTTACTTGTGTCAAATACATATTGTGCCAAAATTCAAGACTTGCTTTATGTAAATTTGAAATCCTTGATTTTCTTCATTTATAAACACTTTTTCTTTGCTACATTCATCAATGGATTTCAAATTTAGAAATTTCCTAATTGATCCATCACATATTAATATTTTAAGTCATTACATTTTATAAATAAATTTACACATAAAATAATTCATAACTTCTAATCCATCCGTAAAGCATTCCAAGTTAATAATTTCTTGTTGAGAAAATACCAATGGCAAAAACTAAAATCAAATGGAAAGGTCAAACTAGGCTCAAAGCATGTATCAAATACATTTTTTTAAAAAAAGCGTTATTCACCCCTTCTTGTCATATCCTAGAAGAAGAATGTTATTCACTTCCAGGATACCACAAGCCTTGATGGATCTACATGCAACAATCATCAATCAGCACAAATTAGCGTTCATTCATCTACACATTACACAATTCATTATTTGACACAAACTAGCATGCATCCGTCTATGCAATACACAAATCATTATTCAACACAAATTAGCATGTATTCATCTATGCATTACACAAATCATTAATTGACATTAGTTCGATAAAGAGCAACCTAAGGAAAATAGTCTGCACCTTGGGTTGGTATGTTGGGTTTGAGCTTACTCCTAGTGCTAGGGTCCCGTGGGTTGGCTCACTAGAATCCTGTACCAAGAAAGTTGACTCATAAGAGTTCATGCATTTGTCCCTCAAGGCTAATTTTTAGGAAGGGTTTGCTAATTACCTCTAATTTTTGCCTAGGAGGTTTCGCCAATGCGACTAGTGTTGCTATATCGTCGGCTAGAGACGACAGGGAGAATCCTCCAAACCAACTCTTTTCTCACACCTTCTCCCTTCTCTTCTCTTCTCCCTCTCCCATTTCTTGAAATAAAAATTTGTATAGGAATAAGGGGAGTGGTAAATAAGGCTATTTATTGTGCTAGAAATGTGCACAATAACCTTAGTTCTTCTTTTCCTATTAAAATTGCCCGGGGGAGGTTGATTTCGATTTATAGGGTCCTTTCAGGAGCCCACTGGTTCATTCGTGTCAGGGAAAAAGCTCCCCACTAGAGAATTTATGGTTTATCAGAATTGGGCTACAATCAGACACTTCAATCAACTGTGGGGATCCAACTTGCAATGGATGGTTTGGTTGAAATCCAATGGTTGGAAAGTCACAATTTTGCGAAAGAACAGAGATCCCATTTCACTTAAATTTCAAGTTTCTATCTAAGGTATTTGCACATCTCATACAACCGGACTTCGGCCCAAGTTGAGTAGTTTTGGGCGCTTTCTTGGTTTTCCACCTACAATGGACGTCAAGCCCATTAAGACGAACGTCTTTCTATAGCCTTGGGTTTAGTGGCTCACTAATGAGCGGTATAGAAATTATTTGGATAATCAAAGTATTTTCAGAATGAATTAGGTGTCTAGAATTCTTGTGCGCAATCATTAGGATCTGGATTAACTAAGTTCATAGTGTAGACCATTCAAAATTAGTAAAAATGACGATTCAGTCATAATCACTTAAAACCGTTGGCTCGTAGGCTAAATTAGTATCTGGGTTGATTTCATTTGTTAATTAAGATCCGACCCATAGTTGTCTTGAATTTAGGTAGGTCTTTATTTAGTTACGGTTGTCTCGATTAGTTAGTTAGGTTAGCTAGATTTAGGCCCTTGATGAACAAATTACGAGGCTAAACTTGAGGTTTACATGATCTGGTGAATTCATTAGCTTCCTACGATTGATTAATCGAATTTGTGAAGTTCTGTACTAGTACCACTTGAGTATAGACTCACTTCGAACGTTAAGAGTCAGTATGTGACAATGTATGCTAGTCATATCGAAAATTTCAAGGATTTTTTGAAAATCTAAAATAGCAAATATTCATGATATTACACTCTATGATCGTGAAAATAAAGAACCCACTTCACTCGCTTACAGATAGAAAATAATAGAGAAGAGATGTATTAAATCCTCAATTTACATGGGAGTTTATAGAGAATGAAGGGTCCCAAGTTTTCGCAGAGAAGTGATTTTTAAAGACGCATCTGAAACTGTTTACAATGGTCAAGTATTTTAGGAAGAGACGCGACTTAACTAAAAATGTGGAAGTAATTGTTTCTCACAATTGTAGGATCCTAATGGTCGAACCATCACGATGGTTGAAATCTTATGGCCAAATCGTCCCAACGGTTAACATCTATCGACTGATTGGTGCAATGATCAAAATCCATCGACCATTCAATGAAATGGTAACATTTGGCCAAAATAGCTATTCTTATGACCTAAAAGAAAAATGGTAAGATCTGGTTGGCTGAAACATAGTAACGAAAGAGATCTATTGGCTGATTGGTGACACAACCATTTTTTGTCGGCCGATCTACTTAACTGTTAAAATTCATCAGCCGATCGGCAGGATGTCTGTATTCGTTGGCTGATAAGGATTTTGTGAAGGAAATACTCGTTATGGCCGATTCTATAATGGCTTAGCCTAATCACGTCGGTTCACGTCAGTCTATGGTAGGTCATATGGGAGCACAACGCGTGACACAATATGAATGTGCGAAGTGTAAAGTGTGCCACTAGCATCTCTATGGCAACACTGCCTCACAGCCCGTTGCTCACTTCGCACATGGACGCGTGGCAATGCCAGCACACACGTGGGTGGGTGTGTTTTATTGATTCGCACTAAATCATGCAAGCTAGCCTTCTTCACTCTTCATTCTTTAAGTAAGAATACTATAAAACTTAAAGCTTATTAACCCCTTTAGAAATCTCTCTAAGCAATGTGGGACTAAACATTATAAAAGAATTTTCACTTTTAAACAAGATTTTGTAGGAAAAATGAAATTCAAAATACTTTTCGAATTTAGTAAAGTGCGCAAGTGCAGTGACTCTAACCATTTCTATTAAATTATTTAACCAACCCAATTGAGATAAAATCTCAACCATCCTCCACTTGGTTAAATTCGTTTAATAGAAATTTCTGCTAGAAAAGAGATATTGTTATTATGCATACAAAAAGGTATCTTTCAATTTGAACATTCCATTAGTGTTAGCTACTTAAAGCCCTATTGAAATCCTTGGTAGCATAATGATTTGAGTCAATTATTCATAATTGATAAAATCAAAGAAACCATGCGCATAATCACATGTGTAGATAAGATTTCTATTTTTTTTAAAGCACGGAATTTCATTAGATACCTGAACAAAATTACATTTCGGGCTTTCCCAGGAAAAAAAGACCTGAGGAACGCCTATCATATCTTAGTCGGGTGATCCCGTGCCGAAAAATAGTTACCTCTCCTAAATTGCACCTAACCCCACCTTGTCAAGGAAAAGAATCCCTCTTACCTGTGGAGGGAGCTCATCAAAGTGATCATCGAAAAAGGATGATTGGAGGTTGCTCCTAATGCGGGCCAAAGCATCAGCTGGGTGTTACCCTCCTGAAGATATGCCGAAATTCCACCTTGCCTTGAAGACAAAGCTTCTCAAACTTGCTTGACCAATATTTCCATTTCCAGCCCATGCAAATGTTCTCATTTAAGATTTTCACTACTAGCTGAGAATCAGATTCAACCACCACTCTAAAATGGCCCTTTGAGAGATAAAGAGAGAGGCCATCATGGACCGCACGTAATTCAACACCAATGTTGGAGAGCACCCCGTAACCAGCCGCAAACCCAAACATAAATCGACCCTTGTCACCCTTATAAACATCTCCACCCCCTAAAATTCTTGGATTATCTCTTGAGAACCCATCAACATTTATTTTTACCCAGTTGGAAGGTGGTTTTATCCACTTCACCACCGATTGGAGGCCAGGCCTCACCCTATTCGTGTCCCGACCTCCGATATTCCATTCATGGAATGAGCCACACCATCCGAGCTTCTACCATTGTGATCGCTAATGAAAGATAGCCACCAAGGGACTCGGGCGATCATGATAGAAACAGACGTGGTCTTCCCTTCAAAAAATGTAACATTTCTCGCCTTCCACACCTCCTAAAAGATCAAAGGCGGTGCCAGCTTATGAATGAGGGGGCTCATGGCCCCGGTCGAAGAGGACCTCCACCATTGGGACAACGTGGACTCAACCGAAGATGCTTGCATCACGCTGATCCCAAAAACCATGTTGAAATAGTTCCAAGCAGTGACAACTAGCTCACCATTCAGAAATAAATGAGCAATGGACTCACCTGCAGGACCTTGGACTGAATTATCAGAACAACAAACACATTTTGATGCTAAATGAATTCCTTGAGATTGGATGGTACCCTCCACTAGCACCGATTTATATAGGAGCTTCCACATAAAGAGAGAAACTTTCGGAGGCAGCTTACCGTGCCAAACCCACCTTGCCCAATCCTTATGAGGAGAAATAGCTCTACTCCTAGCCCAAGATGATTTTATAGAGAATAGACCTGATGAAGTATAAGGCTAGAGTGGGGTATTTAGGCCATCTGATAAACAAAAGCCTGCCTAAAAGATGTAGTCAACCACATCCTGAGGGAGGAGACCGAAGACCGTAGAGGGAGGAAAAGGGCCATTCGGGCCTAAGAATTGTTGAACCTTCATCGAAATTAACTCCTGAGGGATAATACCCAAGACTGTCGACTGGAGGGGGCCAAGCCCTGTCCAATTCACACTCTATAGGCTACATTCACCAACGACAATGCTCCACTTCACTTGATCTTCTAATTGTGGCAAAATCTACAAGATTTTCTTCCAAATCGGAGAATACAGACAAGATGCGCTACCCAAGTTAGAGGGGGGCTAAATCTGGCCATATTTTTCTACCATGAACGAGCTCCATAAACTGACTTCCCTTTTGAATTTTAGTGCCCAGGCCATCTTTAGCCTATATGTGTTCATGACCCTAATAACTTACGGATATCGATCCCACCTTCATCTTAAGTCTGTGCAATGGTTTTTCAGCTCCTCCAATGGAGTTTCCTCTTGCCTTCTGCCAAACCCCAAAAAAGATGCAAAATGGCTTTCTAAAGCCGCAAGAACCTCTTAGGAAGATGAGCTGCTGTCATTGCATGAACTGGAATACTACCCAGAACATGATTAATCAAAACTGCTCTACTAGAATGAGAAAGAAACTTTGATTTTCAACCCTTGATTCAGCCTTCCACCTTGTCAATTAAAGGTAGGAAAACACTCGCTTTTAGATTACCAACCGCTATAAGGACTCTAAGGTAATTGAAAGAGCCTGAGGACTTAGAAATGCCGAGGAGGTTCACGATGGATCTGATTCTAGATGCCAAAATTTTATTAGAGCAATAGGAGCTTTTCCTAAGATTAATACTTTGACCAGACTCCTCTTGGTACGCATCAAGCAATGCCTTAATTCGTCGTTGAGAAGCGAGCCCTCCATTGAGAAAAAGAAGGGTGTCGTGTACATAGAGGAGATGTGAAACCTTAGGACAATCTCTCCTAAGGTTGAAGGGTTGACACATATCCTGAGACACCAAAATTTTGAGGCTTCGACTTAAAACATCTGCACAAAGAATAAACAAACTCGGGGAGATCGAGTCCCCCTTCCACAGGCCTCTAAATGATTTTAAAAAACCCATCGCCTCGTCGTTAATTAGGACTAAAAAGTAGCTGTTAGCCCAGCAATTCTCAACTATGTCTATCCAGCGAGGGATGAATCCGAAACGCTTTAACACTTGTTTGAGGAATCCCCAATCCACCTGTCATACGCTTTCTCCATATCTAACTTTAGGACCAAGTTTCTGCCTTCAATTTCTTGTTAATTTCTCTGAACAACTCCTGCGAGAGCGCAATGTTCTCAAAAATCACTCGGCCCTGAATAAAAGCCCCTTGCTTGGAAGAGATGAGGGAAGGAAGCACCTGGCTTAGCCTAGAGGCAATAATCTTCGAAAAGATCTTATAGAGGCAATTTCAGATACTAATAGGCCGATAGTCGGACAATCTCTTAGGGACAACCCCTTTGGGAGCTAGGCATAACGGGGAGGAAGTGATAGCATGCGGGAGCTTTCCACCCTAGAAGAAAAATAACACCACCTTGTGATTGTCTTGTCCAATAACATCCCAGCATGTAGAGAAAAAGACCTCTGAGAAGCCATTTGGACTAGGCGCTCCTTTTAGTGGAATGGACTGGATGGCTCAATGCACCTCCTAGATCGAGGGGTTAGCAGCATATCATTCCAATCCTGTGTAACCAGAGGAGGTATTGAATCTAAAATTTCTAGCTCTGCCGTGTAGGGGATCGCTTTAAACTGGTCCTCGAAATGCAGAACTACAACCCTCTTTATAGCTTCTAGGTCGAACACAATCTGCCCCAAATCCAGCTCAATATTGTTGGTTGTTACTCTCCTCTCTCTCTCTCTGAAGCTGCAGCATGGAAAAAACTTGTATTCCTATCACCCTCTTCCAACCAATTGATCCTGGATTTCTGTTTCCAGAATATTTCCAGCCTAATTTCCATTTGATTGAGGTTTTCTACAGTAGCATTAAATCTGCTCTACAGCTCATTGGCCTGACTAGGATTGGCCACTGACTACTGCAGATGAAGTTCTACCTCAACTAGAGTTGCTTCCGCCTGTTTCACCTGATCAAAGATGTTCCCAAAGGATTCCTTATTCCATTTCTCAGGGTCTTCTTTGACGCATTTCTGTTTGGAGAGCACGTTGAAGATAAGGTGGTTAAATATGGCCTTATTCCAAGTTGTCCTCACCACCTGGAGAAAGGAATCATGCCTTGTCCACATCGTTTGGAATCTGAACAGTTTTGGACCACTTGTAGGCTAGGGAAGGAAAGCTAGGAGAAGGAGATTGTGATATGAGTTGAGGCATGGAAGATGGTCGGCGTGAAAGCGAGGAAAAGCAAAGGCTTAGGTTGCATTGATAAGGACCCCATCTAGCATAGCCCAAATTCTAGTAGTGTTTGACTGATTGTTGCATCAAGTGAAGCGATTACTCGAGAATCCCGTATTAATGAGCCTTGCATTGTTTATCGCCTCAAAGAATTCCAATGTGCTGAGTCTGTCAAAGTCTCCATGACTCCTTCTTTTTGAAGCTTTAGTGATCGCGTTGAAGACTCCATACACTACCCAAGGACCTTGTAGAGAAGCTGATTAGGATGTCAATTCATCCTAGAGGGACCTTCTGTGAATTTTGAAGCAGCTAGCATACACACAGGTAAGATAATTAGATAGTTGCAAGTTCTACACATTTACAACTAGAGTCATAGACTGGTTAGAAGCATAAGAAACTGAGCAAGATAGAAGGTTCTTATAATAAACCTAGAATTTACTACCCTCCTCTCCATTAGAGTAGGATAGGTCAAAGCCAAGAGATAAACCAACTCTCACTCTGAAAGTTCTTTGGTTTGTCAATTAGCTTGAGTGTTAAGTTAGCAAGACAAGTGAGCCCTATAGGAAGATCTTTCAAGTGACTGCCTCAAATGGATGTGTGCCCCCAAACTCATCAAAGGTAAAGATAGCCTCACATCCCATGTCCCAAAACGCCAGGTATATAAAACTCTTAAAAATGGTTAGAACAACATAGGGTTTAAGGTGTGAAAACTGTTTTACAAAATTAGAAAAATCTCTAAGTTTTTAGCCTTTGTCGATTTATCGATACGTGGTTTAATGAAATCGGACCCTGTTATTGATGTCCTCGAAACTCACTCGATAATATCAAATGAGGACTTCAGATGTCTAGTAACCATAATGAATCATGGACTGAATTATGGATGAATCGATGGCATGCTCGATATCATCGACTTTCGAATCTCGAGCTCATCAAGACGGCTCGATAGAATCGACATCCGGTCAATTTGTGTACAGAAAGAAATTAAGGAAAATCATGTGATTATCGACGTCTTGAAGAGAGTCTCGATATCTTTGAAATTTAAATCTCGATAACATCGATGCACCTTCGATAATATTGGATTGGGACACAAATCTGACCAACAAGTTTTCAGGTAAAATCTTTTAAGTATCGAGGATCACTCGATGATATTGATATTCAAATATTGATCATATTGAGACCAGGTCAATGTCATCGAAATAGGACACAAACTGTCCAACAAGCTTATAGGAAAATTCCTTGAATGTATCGATGAATTGAAACCAATATCGATATCATCGACATTCAAAATTAGATGATATTGTGGGATGCTCAATCATATCAATACTTGTTAAGTTTCAAAGGCAAGGTTGCTCTCATGTTTTTCAAATGTCAAGGAATTGAACCATGCATCAATGAAATCGGAGTTCAAAATCCAATGACATCGAAGCATGTTCGATATCCTCGACCAGTTGGCAAAAAGGTTCAAAAGCATTTGACAGATTGAGTTCGTGTCATCGAGCGGCCATTCAACGTTATCAAGAGTATACACTTGACGATATCGAAGCCTGTAAAAAATAAGACTATTTTATTTTCGTTGAAAATTTTTACCTATTTAATGAGTGCTTGCATTTGACTGCAGGTAGAGAAAATAGAGAGAGCTTTTGAGTGTTTAATTCAGATCAGCTACCCTAATCCCTTTTCTCTCATGTGAGTTCATCCTCTAATCCACCCTCACCATTGATATTCAATAGAGTGGATTGGGGAATGAACTTCTGCATTCAAGGATCCTTTAGTTACCACCTTAATGGAAAATCATTGAGCTGAGATACCTTGAATGCTTAGATGCTTGGAATCACTCCGTCTCTAAAATAGGAAAACATTTAACAGAGTAGCATTCTAACATAACCTTGACCCAACCTGTCTTTATACATTAGAGCATCATCTGCATTGTGGTTTAAGGGAGTTGAAGATTCTTCATCAACAAAGGAGGAGATCTTCATTAACGTGCTTAATGGGGCCCATCTACTTATCTGTAAGTTATTAGAGTCCAAAGATGCTTTTGATTATTCCTTTTGTAGGATTGGGTTAAAGGTATTTCTCACCCCTTTCAAGTCCTCATAGGAGGCCTCTGACAGGAGAATACGTGTGGATGCTTTGTGTTGACCCTTGCTCATGGAAGCATAAACTCTTAGGTTCCTTGTGTGGATCCTTGGCCCGTGTGAACTAATATTTAAGTGTTGTGTGTTGACCCTTACTTATGGGAGCATAAACTCTTAGGTTCCTTGTGTGAATCCTTGGCTTGTGTCGCCTAAAATCTGGGTGATGTGTGTTGACTCTTGCTCCTGTGTGGAGCATAAACTTGTGTCTCGTGGAGACATGTTAGGTACCTTGTATAGGTCCTAGAGTTAGCCTAGTGTAGGTTGTATTGGTTTGAGGTGAACCTGATTTGAAACCTCCATTAGTGAAATCCGATACACTCAAGGGCTGAGAATGGAGTAGGCATGTAGCTGAACCACTATACATGATTGTGTTTGGGATTATTAATTGCACTTTACTTTTATGTGTTTACTTTCATGATGTATGATAACATGACTATTTAGAACTGCTAAGTATCACATTTCACACACAGTCACTCATTCAATCCATCATAAACTAAATATATATTGTTCATATATTGAATAGTCTTTTTGATTGGATCCTCTATTTGGCTTGGAAGCCATTAGAGTTAAGTTAAAGATATCTTGATAAATTGTTATATTAAATCAAGATAATGATAATAGGATTTTAAACTGTCATAAAATTTTATAAAGTCCTATTCACCTTCCTTTAAGATACTTTGACATATTCATACTTCTACTAAAGCGGTCATTACCGCAATTTTAATTGGTATCAGAGCGGGTCTCTCTTAAGGGCTTCACTGCCTAGAGAGTGATCTTGACTGACGTTGGTAATATGGCCAAAGGAGAGGGCTCATCTGTAACTAGACTTCATGTATTTGATGGGTCAAATTATGCATACTGGAAGTCTAGGATGCATTGCTTTTTGAGATCTTTGGATCATGATGTTTGGGACATTGTGGAAAAAGGATATGTGCCGCCAATCGAACAAATAGTACTTGAAAATAGCACAACTATCACTAAAGAAAAATCTAAAGAAATGTGGACAACATTCAATAAAGAAAAATAAACTTCTGAAGCTAAAGCAATGAATATCATATACTGTGCTGTGTTCCAAGATGTCTTTAATCAAATCAGTATATGCAGAACAACCAAAGAAGCATGAGACTTGTTAGAAACAACTCATGAGGGAACTAGCACAGTAAAAAGATCCAAACTGCAACTTCTAACATCACAAATTTGAAAGTCTCAGAATGGAAGAGCATGAGACCTTTATGAAGTTCTTCACAAAACTGAACATCATCTACAACTCAATGGGTGGATTAGGAAAAAAAATTTCGGTTCCAAAAATCTATAGGAAAATTTTGATATCATTACTAGAACGGTTCAACTCAAAAGTTATAACCATTGAGGAATGTAAAAATATGAATGAAATGAAAGTAGAAGAACTAGTAGGTTCCCCATAAACATTTGAACTACACTTCAAACAAACTCCTAAACCCAAAAATAATGTCCACAAAAATTCAAAGCTCATTACTAATGAGGAAGATGAAAGGGAAAGGGAAAATGATGAAGAAGAAGTGGCCCTTTTGGCTCAACAGTTTAGAAAATTCTTCCATAAAAACCACGGCCAACCATTTAAAAGAAAATAGTTGGACAACAAGCACTATACAGGTAAACCTGGTAAAAAGTCCAAAGAGCCACAGTGTTACACTTGCCGAAAGTTTGGGCACCTGTCCACTGAATGCCCTAATAGGAAAACCAAAGGAAAAGTAATGGTAGTCACATGAGATGATATTGAAGAGTCAAATTCAGAATGTAGTGACTCAGAGAGTGATGGAGACCAAAAATCCCTGAAAATTCTTATGGCCTCTACAACCTCCAACATTCCCATAGAGACTTAGAAAATCAAAGAACCTCAAGCTACTAAATCATTTCCATCTGATAATGAGGAAACAGAGAAAGAAGAAGTAAAGGATAAATTGTAGGATGTCTATAATCAAATTTATATCCATAGCATCAATATCCTTAAAAGACTTAGGATTAGTGAAAATAAAAATAAATTGCTGCAAATGGATCTTGATAAAATTTCAGAAGCGAATACACACCTGATCAATGATCTATAGCAATACCACTCTGAAAATGATAAGCTGGAAAGAATCAATCTATCCCTTAAATCTGAATCATCAAAACTTACTAAACAGATTGATCTATTGAAAGATGAAAATCTGCATCTAAAGAATGAAAATCACACACTTAGGTTTGATGCAGAACAATCTAGGTAGTCTGTTGAACTAAATTACAAATTCTCCCAGAGTAGTGAAAAAATAGAAAAACTCTTCAGTTATTCACCTCTTCTCATAAGTTTAAGATCATTGTTGGGTCTCTAACGAATTGCTTCTAGGATACAACCAACCTTGGTGGATTTACGTGCAACAATCACGAAGATTTCATGGTAAGATTTCGATTCATGATTGGAGTTTCTGATAGACTTTAAGATTATGAAAAAAAAGAACCCGCTTTACTTGCTTAAAGAGAAAATGAGATTATATGCTTATTGTTGATATTCCTGAGAGTTTATCTTTGACAATTATGCTTATTGCTATATCATATGATTTGTTCTTCCTTCATCAACTTGTGACAAAAAGGGAGGAAAAATTAATATATTCTATGATTATGGAATTATTGCGCTTATTATTCTCAGGGGGATCTACATGCTATTGATTGATATAAGCATCAATTGAGCACAGTTAGTTACGAGGATTAAGGATGATTATTAAATCTACATAGGGCAACTTCAATATTGTTAATCTTGTTAATGAATCTTGTGAATGAGTGTGATTATGAATGTTAGTGGATGTATAATGTATGTTGTGTGTTTCACCATAAAATTGACAAAGGGGGAGACTATAAGTGCTTATATGTTTAGCATACGTGGATTATCAAATTTCGTAAGACATAAGTGCTTCAAGTCAGATCATAAGTATGAAATCACAACTGCTCTACATATCTGAAGATCAGCTCAAGATTGACTTATGATCAACTCAAGATCGGCACATTGTCTTAAGTTGTTGTCCAAAATTTCAAGATAAGATCAAGTTAAAGATCAAGACAAGTTGTCCCATGTATTTGCTAAAACACAGGTGGTATAACCCTAGAAAGACCTTAACTTAGGCTCTTTCAAAAATTCATTAACTTTGAGTTTTTAATAATGTTTTTCTTTTGAGTTTGGCCAACCTAACTTTTGGTTCAGCTAGCCTTACTTTCTCAGCTAACGTAACTTCAAGTTCGGGTAAAATAACAAATTCTGTTGAAATTTTGGCTAGCCTAAGTTTTGGTTCAGCTAGCCTAAACATGAAATTCAGCTAGCTCGAGTGAGTTCGGATCAAATTCTAGCAATGCATTTCTTTGGAATTCGTGGGAATTTGGCTAGACGAATTTGACCTCGGGCCAGTCGAATTTTGGATAAACCTTATCCTGCACAATCCGATAGTCGTTGGAATGAATCCGGCTAGCCAAAGCTATTTATAGGCTAGCCGAATTTCCAATATCTTTGACTATAAACGAAAAATCCCTTCGAACCTTCTGTAAGAAAGAGAGAAGTTCAAGTCCTCGAGAATCTAATAACGTAGTATTTATAATTTACTTTTTAGCATATCCAATTCCACTTTTCTCAAGATCATTTTAATCTTATTCTAAAGAGTATTATATACTCATTTTGAGATCTAAAGATAATTGAATTAAGTAGCTTTTGGATTTTTTTTTTATTTCTAAAAATCTATAGAACCCTATACACTTTCTTTTAAGCGAATACTGCCTCATCTACGTTAGAAAAAAAAGAAGTTCCTTTGCTATAAGCTTTTACTATGTCTTCAAATCTACATTTGAAGATAAGTATTTTACTGCTTGATTACATTTAGCTTTTTTTTTTTTTTTTTTGAAATAGCCTATGAAAATCTCAATAGGTTAATTTGTGATAGCCCGTGAAAATCATAAAGTGGGTTGGTTTGTGATAGCTTGTGAAAATAAAAAAAGGGTTTATTTATTTAGCCCGTTAAAATCACAAAAGGGATTTTTATTGTGATAGCCTGTGAAAATTACAAGGATTTTATAGGTTTTTAAGGTGAACATGTGAAAACCTTGTTATAGTGAAAGACAAAATTATAAGGGTAGTATTTTTGAGAGTAGAGTATATATGGTTGTTTTAAGCATCAAATCATTATAAATCCTTGTGCCTTGTAGTGAATACTTTAATCTTTTAGTAGTGGATGTTATTTATTTTCATTTTTGTAGTGAATGTTGTATTTATTTTATTTTATCTTACTAATTTGAAGGATTAATTTTAAAGACATTCGTGAAATAAGGTTGCACTGCCTAATATTTAAGGTAAAGGTTGTCCTACGAATTATTTGGAATCAAGGTTTCAATACTTAGGCAATTAAGATATTGTATTCTTTATATATTCTGCATTTATTTTGATTATTTGGCATTATCCTATTCACCCCCCTTCTAAGACATCGCTAGCTCTCCTTTTCATATACCATGTCAGTTGGGAACAGAGGGATAGAAGTGGGCTGTAATGAGAGGCTCAAAAAGCTTAAGTGTTAAGGTGAGATGGCCGATAAATTTCTTAATTGGATAATATTCTTATTTGGAATGAGTGTGGAGTGAGAAAATCACCCATAATAAGAACCCTAAAGCATTTCATCAAACAATTCAAACTAGCCATCATTACTATTCTTGAACCAATGCTCAAGAACGAGAAGCATGTGCACATAGGTCTGAAATTAGGCTACCACTCTTCTTGCTCAAATGCTTTCCCAGGAGGAAAGGTGTGGATTTTCTCTACAGCCTTCTTGTCCATTGACTTGGTCGTTGCTTCAAACTAGATGCTTTCAATTGCAGTGGGGATACAGGGAAGAACGAACATAATTTTAGCAACATTTGTTTTTGTGAAATGTTCGAGGATCCAGAGAAGATAGTTGTGGGACTAGTTGGCCCTATTGGCGATAGAATATTTGGTTCCTTGGGATGTTTATTGCTATTTCAACACGGTCTTGAGATCTTCAGAGATGATAAGGACTAACTCTTTCGACTCTCACAGTTCCTTTGATCTTGTTGAAGGGTTAAACAAGGTAAGGCTGATCGATGCAGGCTTCTTTGGGAGCAAGTTCACATGGTATAATAACTAGGCTGATCAAGCGATGGTGAGGGCTCGGTTGTATAGAGTGTGCTGCAATAGCTTGTGGATGGATGCCTTTCTATCATTCCAGGTGAATCACCCGCCTAGACTCAACTTAGATCACACCCCTCTCCTCCTATCATTTCTAGCTGGAGCTATGTCCTTTTTGAAGCCATTCACATTTCAATACATGTGGCTATTGCATGAATCTTTCCAAGAGCTGGTTCAGAGGGCATGGGTTTCAGATATTGTGGGGGATCTGATGCTAGTCCTCCTCAGAAAGCTCAAGAGTGTCAAGTAGGCATTGAGGGGCAGAACAGGGACACATTCAAGAATATTTTTCCAAATTTAAGGATGGCGGAAATTGATCTCGGCCTAGCAGAGACTAGAGCCCAAGGATCCATGGATCCTTATCTGTAACAGATGATGTAATAAGCCAAGGAAAAGTTGGCCCACTTAGGGCTCTATGAAGAGGTCTTTTGGAAAGAAAAGTCTAGGAACTAGTGGCTCAAGGAGGGTATTCAAAACACCAAATTCTTCTTTGGCATTACTTTCGGGTGAGCGAGAAGATCTATAATTAAGGAGATCAAACTATAAAGTGGGATGGTGGTGGCTGACTAACAATCTATTAAGCAGGTTGTGACTAAATTATACTCGATGCTCATATGAGTAGAGCCTTAAAGGCAAATGTGGGAGGTCTTGGAGGTCATACCATCATGCATCATAGTGGAGGAAAATAAGTCACTGCTAGCCAAGATGTCATTGGAAGAGGTGCTTGAGGCAGTTAAGGCTCTGCCAAATGATGGGCACCTAGCCCGGATGGTTTCTCCGAAGTTTTCTTCCGAGGATGATGGGAAACAGTGGGTCAGGACATTCTCAACATCGTGCACTCTTTCCTCAGGGGAGGGACTCTCCCTAGGACTTTCACATCGACCCTTATTTGTCTTATTCTGAAGACGTCCTTTCCAGTTAAATTTTTTCATTTTCGCCCTATTAGCTTATGTAATTGGGTCTATAAGATTTTCTCTAAAATTATTACCTACAGGCTAAGAGGTATTCTTCCCATAATCAACTTGGTGGATCAAGGGGCATTCATGCAAGGGAGATCCATACCAAAAAGTTACACTCTTGCTCAGAAAATCTTTCGAGACATATACCAAAAAGTCGAAGGGGGAAACATTCTCATCAAAATGGACATGAAAAAAAAAGTTATGATAGGCCTGATTAGGGCATCCTAAAGGCAGTCCTCAACAAGTTTGGGTTTAGTGCGGGATGGTCAAAAAGTGTTAGAACAACTCCTAGTTCTCAATCTTGATTAATGACAAGCTGTGTGGGTTCTTCAAGTCATCAAGAAGGTTCGCCAAGGGGACCCTATCTTGCTGAGACTCTTCATCTTAGTGGTAGAGGTTCTCAGTAGAGGCTTCAAGAAATTAGTTGACAGAAGCTTCTATCAACCCTTCAAGACCACAGGGATTGCCCATTGGTCTCACTTCTCCTCTTCGAAGACAACATGGTCCTATTTTCAAACAGTAGTTGTGCATCTCTAAAAATGATTGTCATATTTTTCAACAAGTACCAAAGGGGGTCAGGGCAGAAAATCAACAATCAAAAGAGCTTATTTATTCTCTCTACTAGTTAGTCTAAAGAATGCGCTAGGTCTACCCAAAGGATCCTTAGATTTAACAAGGGTGTCACTCTGCTTACCTACTTAAGGGTTCCTATTTTCAAAGGGAGGCCTCGTAAGGCTTACTTCCAGTTGGTGCTTGAGAAGATCCACCATAGAATATCAGGATGAAAGAGTAGAATTTTATCCCAAGTGGGAAGACTTACGCTAATCAACCATGTGGTGAGTAGCGTCCTAATTCACGTTCTTGTGTTTACGGAAGTCCCTTTTATCCTATTAGGAGACTTGGAAAAAGCTCTCTAATTTCTTATGGGGCTGGGAAGGGAATAAGAAATGTTGCCATTGGTTTGAATTGGGAGAAAATTGCTATCCAAAAATCTGAGGGTGGGCCGAGGGTGAAAATCCTGAAAGTGGTGATGAAGGCCTTTTGGATGAAGATGGTGTGGATTGGTAGCTTCAGGGGGAAGTCTAGCTGTTGGGTTGCTTTCATGAAGGTGAAGTACTCCAGTGACTTCCAGAAAACATGCGGTACGAGTCCACATCCTTCGCTTCACCCTTGTGGAAGTAAATCTGCAAGATAATCACAACTGTTACAGATCAAGATTGCTAGTTAATCAGTCGTAGTGAGTGTACCTTTTGGGAGGATGACTGGTCAGGCTTAGGGCCCCTCAGCGCTTGAAGATTGCAGCCATTTCCCCCTTAGTTTCATTCAACAAGAGTTCATGAGCTGATTGGGCCTAATGGCTTGCATTCATAAGCATGTGTGCAACATCTCTCAGGTGGTGCTAGATCACATTTTGGATGAGGGAATTTATACCTCTATTAAGGAGGGCAAATATATTTGGACATACTCCACTTTGGGTGAATTCGATGTTGGGTTAGCTCGTCAAATTATCAGAATTGTGGAGGAGAAGAAAGACTGATCATGGTGGGTGTGGCACCCAAAGCTCCCACCGAAACTTTCACTCATAACATGGAAGATCATACATATGGCTATTCTGGTGGATGCCAATATTCAAGCTAGAGGAGTCTGTATAGCTTCTAAATGCGCCTGCTACCCTTCAACTCAAATGTCTCATATTGAGACAATTGATCACTTATTCTCTTGGGGTGATACGACAAGAAAGGTATGGGAAAACTTTGAGTTGTTGTTTAATATCCACACATCTAGTTTTGCCTTAGCTCTTGGTAGGGAAACCAAATGGTGGGTAGTATCTACAACTTCTGACTGTTTGCTACTCTTAAAGCAGCTCACTCCCACCTTCATCCTTTGGGAAATCTGCGTGGCTAGGAACATCACCCGCTTTGAAGAATCCATGATATGTGCCTCTAAGGTGATCGTAAGGGTCCACCACTAGATCATCCTAGTCAACCCAACTCTCTCCCTTCCCAAGGTTGTGAAGAGGTCCACGTCAAAAGCGCTCAGAGCTTTGGGGATTGAGGAGTCGGCAACCAACGCGAACAAGGCTCATGTGGTCAAGTGGGCCAAACTACAGCATTGTTGTGTTAAGATAAACGTAGAACGATCGACAATAGGAAACATGGGGCCTTTCGCTGGGGGGGGGCTTCTTGTTTGCTTTCTCATTTGGGTACAGCTTTGGATCCATTACCCAAGTGGAGATCAGGGCGATCTTAAAGGGTCTCTCTCATTGTGCAGATTTGGCCTTCACCAAGGTGGAGGTGACAAGTGACTCTAAGTCCGGGGTGAGAATCTTCTCCAAGTAGTCTCCTCCTTTGTGGTCCATGTGGTTTTGGCAGGCCATGATCGAGTCTCTCATGCGTAACATGGAGGTTAGCTTCTCCCACACCCCTTGGGAGGCTAACTCTGTGGTGGATGGGTTGGCTCGTTGGGGGGAGCGACTATCAGATGCATCGGTTGTTCTAATCATCGGCAGAGCTCCCCCAATCATCAAGGGTTTCTTATTCCTGGATAGAGTGGGTTTGGGTAGCTTGAGGGAGGGTTAGATTTGTTGTCCTTATTTTCATGTTAGGTGGACTTGTACCTCTTTTTGTTGGTGAGTTTGCTCGAAATTTTGATTGTATAAATGTTTCTTCTATAATGAAAATTAAAAAAATTTAAAGTTACAAAAAAAAAAAGGAAAGAAAAAGAAGATGGATGGAAGGGTTAGAATTGTCTAGCATGTAGTTATAACCGTTGAGTTCCGAATTCTGAATAGACTGCTGTGAAAAGGTGAAGTAAGTAATTCTTTAGAATTATAGGTAGTGGATGATGTTTTCTATCATATAGGTAGATCAAATTGTTGACTGGATTTATTTTTGTGTAAATGAACTTGACCTTCCATATTAAAGGCAATTGATTAGATCTCTAAGATTGTAAAAGCAGTTTGATGTTTTCATGGTAAGTAATAGAATCTTCTTTGGACTAGTCTAGATTAGTCTAGATCAACGGGAATTGGATTGTAACACCCTGAAAATCAGGGGTCGTGTAGAAACCCGACTCCCGAGTTCCAGACCATCACTTATGCAACAAATATGATTATGATTCAATGTTATCTGAGTTAGAACATTTACATGAATAATATTATACCAAAACTGCAATTCATACTCCAGATCCAGTGATAAAACGCAAGCGGAAGACTGAAGAATATATATATATCATTGTATGGAAAATAAAATAATCTCGAACTGTCTGCAAAGTATGAATACATCTCTGAGTCACAAATACATATAATAAACTAAAAATTAAAATGTTATATGGTCCAACTAGCAAGTCCCGCTGATCCAGGCCACCTACGGGAAGCCGTCAGAGAACTGCATATACGAGAACTCGTCCTGGTCCTGGTCCTCGTAGAAGTCCAGCTCTAGCTCCTGGATCTCCTCACAACCTGCATCTAAGACAGACTCTGGTAGGTGTTGCAAACACCGTCCCGTAACGTGGGAGTGAGTGATCAACTCAGTGGAATCATAAAACAAAGATTAACATGTTATCAAATCAATCACCCGATAATAATAAAGCAGACAATCAGACATTCCTAGATACTGTTGTTAATGCAGGTATGAAATGACATGATAGATGCCCTCACCGACATACTCCCTCATGAGACACCATCTTACGTCCGCGACATGCTTTCTTCCCTCAGTGCTCCACATCTTCCAGGCACATGCAGTGCGATGTGGATATGCTTACCAAGTTGTTATTAGTCCATTCATACAGCAGTATTGGGAAACTAAGGTACCTTCCTTATATCAATCCCAACACAGATCCTGTATAGGGTTGTCACTTCTAGTAATCTCATATGATGTTATATTTATAGGTCGCTGCAAGGGCTGCCAGGGCAGTTGCTCGCACTCGTTGCACTGCTCCCCCATCACCTTATCAATACAGGCCTAATGTACTCTTGTTACTACGGAAGGGTCGTCGCCTCCTGTAGACTCAGAATACGCTCGAGGTCACTACAAAGGGGTCATCACTAATCAGAGTAGGCCGACAGCTCGAATGTAGTGTCCCATACCACCACAATCGGCTCACGAGTTTAAGGTGCTCACTGGTCACTATGGGGAGGTTTGTGGCCCCAGCGTAGGCCGACAGCTCGACCACGGTGTCCCATACCACCATGCCCGGCTCATGAGTCTTTATGGATTAAGGTACCATGGTTACAGGGGTTCCACTGGTAAGTTCAGTACCCTAGGTTCAAACAGTTATGACTCATACAAGGTGAACAATCAACAGTCAATCGGGTTACTTAACGAGCTCGACTAGTACGAGCGCATCTCAAGCTGAGTGATATGAAGTGCATAAAACACTTAATGTGGCCTAACCACTGCCGCCAACCCAAAACACGACTCGCGTTCATCGACGCGTCCTTCTTGGCAAATAGAAACCAACCACAAATTCAATCCATTACCGACTGCCTG